>JANCMC010050420.1:670062-740481 GCA_024363005.1 Charaxes varanes | reverse complement strand
ATGTGAACGGTAATCCTTGAGGCAATAACATAAGGGATACCAACCGTACCGTCAACGCCGACATAGGGTTAGGGTAGGCACTAGGTGTACCATATTAAATAAAAACAAATTGGAACACGAGCCTTCTAAATATACTTAACAAGAGGCAAACTAGCTGTTACTTTGAGTGACTGTAAACACTATCTTATATTTTATATGTAATCTACTATATAATCTAGATATAGGGTTTAAAATAAAAATCGAAAGATAATTTAAAAATAGGAAGACAGCAGATTTAGTGCCTACGTCTGAATACTTCCAATAGATGGCGTTTCTACTAGACTTATTGACTGACGTGCCATGTAAAATTATTATTATTTTATTAAACATAAAGCCGTTCTTGCATTTTATGGAAAAGATATAAAGGAAATTAGTTAATTGGCTAATAAATAGCATACGAAACCAAATTCGAGTTAGACAACGTCTGCCGGGACCGCTAGTTTAATATATAATATAAAGAATTCATGTTTTCATTCATTCAATTCAACAGAAATCATGCTATCTCGCCAACGACTTCACACGTATTATTTTTTCATAACTAGGGAAAAGTTTTAATATTTTTAAATGCCTTTTTTGCTTTCCTCACGACTGGTATAAAATTTCTTTACTATCGATTAATAATATGAATAACATACAAACTTCATACAATCGCAATTATTAATATTGTAAAGAAATATACATTTTTAAGCATTTCAAGGAATTAAATCACATCAAATCATGGCTGTCTTAGATGAACCAGGGCTCATGGTCATAATAAATGTGTCTTATATCACTAATACGACACAATTTCAACACATATTGCCTTAAAGCGAATCAACAATGTATCTAATGTCTTTGTTCTCGCAGTAAGGTGCAATACTGTTTTTATTCCGTTTAATTTCAAGTTCTATTGGAAATCTAAATCATAACAAACGTCGTTGGTTAGTCTTGCTTAAAACTAGAATACTGCTGGACCGATATAAATTATGTCCTTTTCATTCCCTTTATTCTAGAGAAGGTTTAAAAGAATGAAAGTAAAAGTCGAAAGATTACTTAAAAATACTAATAAATGCAGATTTATCCGACACTTTGCAATACTTCCGTTCGTACTTGGGCCTTACGTCTTACCGTAAATCGTGCAAGACAACGTCTGCCGAGTCCGCTAGTGACAATATACTTTTTATTTAATACTGCATACTGTACTCATTACATATTCTGTCATGGAACATATGTTTAATAACGGGATTTGCAGTAGACAATGCAACATTAACACGATTTTATACATTCCATTTTCTTCTTCCCTTTATTGTTTTAATAAGCATTGCCGCCACTTCACGCCGATCTTATGTGAGAAAGAGGTACTGGTACCCGGGCGCGCCGGCCCAATTCGGCTGCAGACCAAAAAGGAGTGCAAACATGGCGCTACCTAGAGGTAGCGTCCATTCTAATAAAAGCCTACATTTAATAAAAACAAATGGACGTAATACAATAGAGATTCATTGTTAATTTAGATCACACCGTTTCTATACATTATTCACGTTTTATCACCCCCGTTCGATTGGATCGGATATTGTTCGATCGTAGCGTAGTTGATAATGGTGTGTTCATATATCTTGCTTGTTTTATTTCCTTTACATAATAAATAATACTAAAATGTATGTATGTAATTTAGGCATACGTTTTAGTACTATTGTAACATTAGCTGTTGTATATGGGCGGCCTCGTCGATATACATGAACAATATGAATATTTAATGTTGATATATTTTGTTAAAATATTTGGTAAAGTCTAAGGTGAGTTTGTTATGAAGATTTTTCTCTTATAATTCTTTTAATAAGGAGAGTCTGTCACAAAAAATAATAACTGAAATTGTATGAAATCATTGAAATCAACGCGGGTGAAGTCCTATGAGTTACACACCCATTTTAACTTTAACACCCATCATGTAGTGTGGGCGTGGACTTTGTTTCGCTGCGCAAAGTCTTGTAGTACTTTTTAGTCTTCAAGGACAAAAATGTACAAACAGTTTGAGCTTTGTCTAGCTCCGTCATGAAGCTAATAAAAAAACATTAACATGCGAACATGATCGTGCCAGTTCCACACACACAGACATCCGGACGTCTAAAAAAATACTTCTAAAATCAGTTTTTTCTTACACTAAATAAAATAAATATCCTTCCGAATTATCAAAAGAGTTAAAACGCGACTTTCATCTTAATGTGTCTGTACTTACATTTATCAATAAGTGCCATACCAAAGGATTACAATGATTTTTAGTTCACGAAATCACTTGATTTTTATTAATTGAGAGTGGAGCACACCCATAAGGCTTTGCGTTATGAGGAGTGCTATATCTGACACATTATTAGGCAATCCTGTTCAATGGTGCAGCGGCCATGAAATCCAATTTCCATGTATGTAATAAATTTGGCACCCAAAATAGAAATTCGCAGTAGTCGGGAAATTGTCACCAAATGTACGCGGGATGTGCCGATGTGTTTGCGACAGTGAGTGATTTAGTAATTGGCTAGTGATTTATAGCTTTACAAATATCTTTACTAGTTTTACCCCGCGATTTCATCCAAATAGAACACCCTTATTACTTAGGGTTTCAAAAAATAAGTTACGACCGACTGTCAGACCTCGCAAATAAGTACCAATGTTTTCATTAAAATTGGTCAGGCCGTTTCGGAGCTGGGCAACAAACACCTTTTGAAGAGGTCGTGGCCTGATCAGTGGTCGGCATTTGAGTCGATCACTAAGTTAAGTTGCTCTGGCTGCGACCGGGTGATAGATGGGTGACCCATTCCTCTAAAAACTTTCGGTACCATTTTATGAACACGACGCGAACGAAGGAGTATAAAATTTGGCACAATTATAGTTTATAAAGGGGAGAATTTTATAATACGTATACTATTATATAAAGCTGAAGAGTTTGTTTGTATTTTAGAACGCGTTAATCTCTTGCGTCATAGTAAAGTTTCCGGGATATTCAATTTTAATTTTTTTTAAGACTTATCGCCTCGATGTCTAAGTCCACAACCGTGTGATTTTCTAGCAATCTCTTGTCTTCCACAATATCTCTTTGGCACCTTTCCCTCTCTTATGCCCAAGTCAGACATAGCTTCATTTTAATGATCATAAAGTGGGGCTGAGACTTTTTCTAGCTGCAAAAAGTTTTGTAGTTCTTTGTAGTTTTCAAGGACAAAAATGTACAAACATTTTGAGCTATGTCTAGCTCCGACGTTAAAGCAACACATCTGCGACCCAGCTTCTGGTAGGTTGTCGCGTCACAGGTAACGCAAGCTAGCTAGTATAAAATATTCATATATGTTTAATTTATGCTTCCATGTGGTTGTTTAGCATAAATACAGCTTATTATTATAATATATGTGTGTCAACGCATTAATATACGCTTTTTGGTTAAATCTAAAAGCGAAAGTAGACGAAAACAACATTATAATAAAATGTTTTTTTATGTGGACTTTGACACGAAAACGTTCTCACCTACGGTTAAGTGATCATATGAGCAAAACATCTTAGAAGGTCTCTTTTACCACTTAGCGTTATTCGGATCTAGAACAAGGGTCTGCGTAAATTGTAGAGGATGTAGCTGTGGGGCGAGTTAGGATGACCGATTGCCGTCTGACGTCATCCTCGGAACCCCAACAATCTCTACAACCTCACGACTAATTCAGACATTAGTCAGTGACATAAATCGGGTCCCACTGTCTTACGTGCCTTCCGAAGCACGGAGGAGATCAGACATCTATACTAATATATAAAGCCGTAAAGGTAATATCTATAAATATATATTTTAATATGTAATATATAATATTAGATATTAAAATATATAGATATTACCTTCCTACCTTTATAATAAATAATATCTGTATATATACAATTCTCGTGTCACAATGTTAGTTACCATACTCCTCCCAAACGGCTTGACCGAATTTTATCAAATTTGTATGCATATTCAGTAGGTCTGAGAATCGGCTACTATTTATTTTTCATGCACTTAAGTCATAAGGGGGCTCACACGAACAAAAGTAATATTCAAAAGTCAAGTAACAAAAGAAATAGATGGAAGATTCATGCAAAAAGTAGAATGTATGAAATACTAAAACTATTTGGTTAAATCCGCGAATGAATACGAGGGAAAATCGGTGCAATGCTGCAACCCGAAAGCTACACCCAGAATTCGCCACCAAAGCACAGCACTGCACTGAATTTCCGATGTGCCTCAACACACATGTGCCTTGAGGAGGTCGTGGCCTAATCGGTGGTCGGCATTTGTGTTTCTAGAAAACAAATTAGAGCTTGATAAAGTATTTCATTTACATTGAAAAGAAATTAAAATAATTAATTAATGGTGTACACAGTTACCAAGATAAAAAATTGCCTATATCTTCTTCTACTAAGCGTTATCACGTTCTAGTACCAGGTCTAGAATTTTAAATTGCTGAGGATGTGGCTGTGTGGCGTTTAAAGATGACCGAATGCCGTCTGACGTCATCTCCGGAACCCCCACAATCTCTAAAATCTCACGACCGTTTTACGTGCTTTCCGAAACACGGAGGAGGTCGGAAATTAGAAAACCAGTATTAAAATATGTTACCCATCTAACACGCCGGTCGTGGTAAGTGCTGTTTAACCTAGCGATCGATTCAAACGCCTACCACTCATTAGGCCACAGCCTACTTTTAAAAGTAGCCTATATTACTCAGAGATAATATAGCCATCTAGCGGTAAAAGAATTATCAAAATCGGATTAGTAAAACGAAAGATAATCCGGAACATACATACTCAAAAACTCTGCCTCTTTATAATGACTGGCCATTTTATATGAATATTTATATATTTCTAAAAAAAAATTTTTATGTATAACAGGCGTTTGTTACCTATAACACAGGCATTAAGTTGTCTACCTTAGGAACAGATTTCCGCGTGAATAATGCCTATATTTAGGAATATATGTTAAAAAAACGGAAGTGCTTCGATTTTTCTGATGAGGAGTATATTATATATGTAGCTATAGACATATAGCCACTGTTATATATAAAACCTTTCGTAAAATTTATATATAAAAAGATAGACCGGTTGATAGACGTACAAACAAAGCGTAGGTACACAACTGAGTCATAGTGCGCGTCACATATACATATACTATATGTACTATATCTAAGTTATTTGCATTTACGAGCGTTACACTGTTACCATAGGTCAGTTGTGCAACTGTTTATATTTGATATATTAATAGCACTTCCATGTGCATTTGTAAGAAGGCCCATATCAATATGTCTTTATAGTTTCTGTGAAAGATCGTATACTATGTTTATATATTACCATATATGCCGCATGCCAAAAATGAGTACGCTTTTCTTATCTTTACAAAACAGCATTTTTTTCCTTACAAAGTCACTTTCCGTTCTTGTACGATCTTTTAAACTACGCAACGGATTTTAATGCGGTTTTCATCAATAAACAGAGCGATTCAAGAGCCAGTTTTAATACTATAGCTGTTCCCTGCGACTTCGTCCGCGTAAAATTGTGAGAGCCCTTAGACTTCGAATCCGAAAATCCAAAAATTAGTTGTTAAATGTTGTTATCGCCATACAGTCTTGTAAAATGGATGCACGAACCTTCATTGGGTTTCGTTTCGTTCATAAAAGTAAGTATAACTATCGATAATGTTCGTGCTAGGCCCTCCGGCTCCATTAAAAATCCTTTCTTAGCGGATTTCTACTAAGTATGAACTACCTCCTTACGAAATTTCATTAATGTACGTTCAATTGGTTTTTGTCATTTACCTACAACTATTTTAATATATAAAGCTGAAGAGTTTGTTTCTTTGCTTGAACACGCTAATCTCAGGAAGTACATTTCCGATTTGAAAAGTTATTTCAGTGTTAGATAGCCCATTTATCAAGGGGGAATATAGGCTGTATATCGATTCACAATAATTGAATCTATTTTTTTTACCTAATGTTACGTGGACGAAGTCGCGGACACAGCTAGTGCATTACATGACGGATTTATCCATACAAATCACGGCATTAAAAGAGATCTCATCTTCTATCCCCCCTGGCGTATCTCCAATGTTGCCATAAAAGGCATAAATAAAATATTCAGCTATAAACGGAATCATTCTTTTGTTTGCGCCGTACCAAAAATATCTTGGCTATTAGAAGAACGTATATACGAATAACAGCATATTTCAAAAAAGATCAACATGTATAACATTTTCCATTTAGAAGTCATGGCTGTTTTGACAACTCTGTATTTAAAATTTAATTTTTTCTTTCTAGCTATCAGTTGTGTCCTGCTAAAGAGGCTGTATTAAAACAAACCATTACAAGAAATAAATTCAACGTTGTTTATATACTCAATCTAAATTGACTTCCTGTTGATTTTGCAGCACCACGTTCTTCTACCAGTTAAGACTTTACATATATTAACAAGTTGGTTATAGGCTCGTCGAGTTGCGAGCAACTTAAGCCTTAAGTAACGTCACAAAAACTTCGTGAGATAAAGTAAAGGATAACATCCTTGGAGACGTTTATATAAATATGTTAGATATGCCTTTACCTTTTCCAGTAACAGAGAATATGTACTTTCATAAGGATTCCAGACACAAGCGCTGGTTTCTAGTTTGCTACGAACGAAATAATTGAAAAGGAGTATGACGGTTGACCGTTTTTAGCAAAGAGTATTGGAGATTTATATTATACAGCTGTTGTTATTACAGAAGTTGCAGCATATACTCCGTTTTCTCCCTGCGGATTTTAAGTTCAGATTTTTTCAAGGCCAATCTGCAAATCTCAAATCTCCAATCTTAAAATTACATACACACAACACAAGAAACAAATATAAATTGCAATTATCACTATGTAGAACAAATTATGGGAAAAAAACTATACTTTTGAAGGAGCTAAAATATATAATAGTATACCTCACAATGTTACTAAAGACTTTCTTTATTATATATTATATTTTTAAGTTATTTATTATTTTCAACAGAAATTTAAGAAAATACATTCAGGAGTATTGTTTAAAGTAATTATATTTATACCTGTAGTCACTATGTTTGTTTTTAACTTAACATTTAAGCAAAATAATATAAAATTCTCTTAAGTGAACATTGTTCTTGAGAAATAAAGTTACTTAAACACAATCTTCACTTTTCTAGTATCAACTGTCTCGCTACTGGATCTTCATCAGTAGTACGACGTTTTCGTTCGTTCGTTTTCGTCTGCATAGAGAAGGTTCCAGGTAGCATAGCTGTTTCTCGCGACTTCGTCCAGCGTAAAATTAAGCTTGCAAGAGCCCTTAGACCTCCGTAATGGCCCTATTGAAAAATCCATCTTTAACTGATGTATACTAACTATTAACTTTCTCAATACCAAATTGCAATTTTGAACGCCTCGCGGTTCTAGAAATTTCGTGATAGGCGACCTTTTGCTCTTATATATAAAAACGGATGGCCATATCGAAAAAACTGGTCTTGGCGGATGTCTACTAAATAAAAAAAAATTCTATTTGCCAAATTTCATCTTTGCAAGTACCGCGGTTTTCGAAATTTCATGATAGTTGACCTGTCGCTGTTATTTATATAGACTTCCAAGCAAATTTAATGTTTGTGGGACATTACTTTTTCTGTCACCTAGTTTCCAGTGTATGACACAGAAAACTGCTATTATCCATTTAAATCAAGAATTATGGTCGTCCTACACATTTTTAAATGTTTTAAATCATTGCGTTGTTACGTGTAAATGGACTCATTATCATGACTTATTCGTTGCAGCATCATCAAAGTTTCAACTGGCATTAACACCACCGGACTTCGCCCAATACCGCGTCGACGACCTCTTCAAATCACTTGGCCCAATCGCCGTGTTCTCAGCAAAACGACACTGGAGCGCCCCCAGACTTGTACAACTACACAAACAGACAGACAGACGGCGGGAGACGAGACGGGAGCGACGACACGGGGACGACACGAACATTAAACGACGCTCCAGCGACAAACGGGACCGGTCCGAAGACAACACCACATACTACAACCAAATTATCAGGAGCGACGAGAAGTACACGGACGATTACGACAAACACAGGGTGACCAAACAAAATGGCGTTTACATCAACAGCTTCGACAATAACTACGATTATCACCCCAGGGTTTTAGACGATAAGTACGGTTACAAGGAGAACGGGTCAAAAGATTACGGGAGACCCAAAAATGGAAGGGAAAAGAAAAAGGTGGACTTGCGAAGGGTGGCGAGTGAATACAGTGTTAATAAGGAGGAAGAGGGCTTCGGGTTTTCGGTCAGGGGAGACGCGCCGGTGATGATCGCTGGAGTGGAGCCGAATTCGTTAGCCGATGTGAGTTGAACAAACTAATTTGTGTATCAATAATGTAAAATTTTAACTAAAATTGGCCAAATTGAAATGTGACCACACGGAAAGCACCAGCTTTCAAATGAAAAACGAATCATCAAAATCGGTTCACCCAATCCTAAGTTCTGTGGTTACAAACATTAAAAAAATATAAATATATTTTTGAAGTCGGTTGAAAAGTTCTAACTCAATATTAATTTCTTGAAATATAGTCTTGGGATGTACATACATAAATATTTTTCTTCAGAATATGTTGAATTACTAATTGAATTCGCTCTTTGAATGGATGTCGATACGTTGGGTATCCAAAAGAATAATCTTATTTAAAATGCAACTCTGATTGTATTTAACTATATGCTTGTATTACATATACAGATGTCCATGGGCGACGGTAGGCACTTCGGTGCTTACTGCCTGCTCGTCTGCCCCCTTGTAACATAAAAAAAAAACCTCCCGCAATTTTAGAGATTTCGTGTTAGGTAACCAGTCGCTTTTATATTTATATAAGAGATCGCCGGCTGATCGAAATTCAGTCGGAAATCTTTTAGAGTTGCGTGCGATATGCATTTTTCATCATGATTATATCAGTGTTCCCCAACGTGGGGCCCACGCCCCAGAGGGGGGCAATTTGACAGTTATGGGTGGGCAATTTAAAAATGGTTTCGACCGAACTTTAACTCCGCTTTGGGTTATTTAAATACTATGCTAGATATCAGTGACAAATTTAACAAAAAAAGACATATTCTTAAAAAAATGGCGTTAATAATTGTTAGGTATTATTTGTATTTCTTAAGAGAACTAAATCATTTTTATAAGTTAAAAATTATGCAGGAAGCGTATCAAAATTTTATAAATGTAAGGTGAGACATGATCTAAAAAAGGTTGGGAAAAACTGGTTTATATTAAGGCTATATAAAAGAGATTTTATTCTGAGTAAGGCGAAATCACATTATAATAATAAATGTTATTATAAATATTTTACAATTAACAAATGTTTGTCATGATTACGCTTTGACACCGTGCAATAATAAATTGTATACATGTGTGTGTACATCGTGTAGCATTGGTGTGGGTGTGGTTTCAATTTAATGTTGCATATTTTATAAAAAAATAGTAGCATTCGCACACCCTCCTCTATATAAACTATAAGTATGCCAAATTTCGTACTCCCCGCAGGCGCAATTTTCGTAAAATTAATAATGATAAATAAATATATACAGGACTATATGACAAATCGAAAAGCTACCGAAATTTTCACATAACGTATTGTATCTGTATATATATTCTGGTATTATAACGTTTGCAGCATAATAATTATATTATTAAGTTTGCTATCAAATTGTTGTAATTGCATAGAACTTACCAAAACGTTAAGCGAATGCGAACTGCAAAAGTACGATTGTGCAAGTAGCTAATACCGACAATATTTGTAGAGGTAAACGCTTGTCTAATTTAAAAATGTCGTAAATAGACAGCTGATAGTTTGTATTCAATAACAAAAGCATTAGCTTAGAGTTGCGTCTAGCAATTCCTGAAAAAAAAATCTTGTATTAAGTTATTTACTATTCCTTTTATTAAATAGAAAGGGCCTGTAGAAGTCCATTGCAAGACGTAGATAGCGTGGGCACGTCATTAGATCTTTCCTTCGGGATTTAGTTTATGCTAGCAATCTTTTGAAAGCGTCACTCCAACTATCTGCAGGGAACCATTCTACTCCTCCTACCAAGTCACCCTACGAGATCTCCACTCAAAAGGTAAATTATGACATAGATATGGCTAGCAATTCAGCTTGCTAATCTTTGTGCTTTGTCGAAGACTTAGGGTATGTTCCGATATACACTGCGAGCAGTGCTCAGTGCTCGCTATGGACTGCTGCAGTTAGCTTAATAATTCAACAGTCGAGTGTCATTGAATAAAAATGTTCAGTAACAGTTCTGTATTAAATACACTATGTAACATAAATTTTAGTTTTGGGGTTTACAATATGGAGGTAACAGAAGACAAAATTTATAAATTGGCAAGAGCATAAATTCAGAGTGTAATAAAGCAAGACACTGCAATGTTCGTGTCGTCATGCCGTAGTTAAGCAATATGGATTGCTGCAGTTAGCTTAATAATTCAACAGTTGAGTGTCGCTGAATAAAAATGTTTAGTAACAGTTCTGTATTAAATATGCTTTGGAATGTAGGTTCTAAAAGACTTCATTTATAACATAGCAAGGGCATAAAGTCAGAGTGTAATAAAGCAAGACACTGTAACTAAGTAATATGGATTGCTGCAGCGACCTCAATAATTCAGCAATCGAGTGTCCCTGCATAAAAATGTGTTCACATATTTTAGCCGCTGTAAATTTAGTATCTACTTGAGTTATACCTGTTAAACGAGTAGTGTTGACAATTGTACTTACGTTATAAACACTTTTCATGTTTTTTAAATATTTTTATTATGCAATATAAAATTTGTCTCTAGTTAAATTTAAACTACACGTTAAAAACACGTTTATTCGTAAAGCGTATTATACTGTCGAAGACTATATTAAAGATAAAACTGCTTGGAGTTGAGTCGCTCCAGCTTTGTACTTAATAGTTAACATGCAAAAATGTGAAAAACTCATTTCTGTAAAAACTATTTTTTACAAGAGTGGCTAACGAGTTTCTTGCTGATTCTTCTCATGGCTCGACTTTTTCGAATTAGTGGTAGCTTTTAAAATATTTTACGATTCAAAAGAGCTTGTAAAAGTCTACTTGAATAAAATATCATTTGAATTTGAATATGTTGTTGAATTGTGATTATGATTTAATGTAAGTGAAATTTTTTTTAAGTATCTTAAAATTCGGCGGTGGTATTTAAAGTAACATTTAAAAAGCTTGTGTTAGTAACGCGATGCGAAGATATCATCGCTTGCGGGGTCATAGTTCTACCCGAGCGTCGAGGCTTCAAATCATTTAATATATATACGTATATATACAATATGTTTACAATGCTCCAGCTTTATGGCCAAAGGCATGTAAACCTTCAGCTATAAAGTGTCTGCAAAATATGGTACAGTCGTGTAGCTGTGTTTGTTCGCGTCACACAGTTACTCGTAAGCAATACAAACTACCGACTGCAGTTTGTTCAATAATGCAGCTATAGTAACCGCGCTTGAAAACGTACTGGGAGGTTTTAGAATATCTATACAAAGAGTAGGCAATGAACTTATAAATATATACGGACTATGTGACATACGGTCGTCTGTTCCTACGGCAGACAACTTAATGCCTGAGTTAAAGGTAAGAAATTTTAAAAATTGCCTGAATAAGTCTAAAAACAACACTTTTCTATACTCCTTATACAAAGGATTCGTAGTCATTCAGAGCCTCAATAGCTCAACGGTATAAGGTATGGACTGAAATCCGCAAGGTACACGGTTCAAACCCCACCGCCGTTGGGTATTGTCGCACCCACTCCTAATACAAGCTTTTAATTTAAGCTTAGTAGGGGGGAAAAGGGAATATTAGACATACCTAAAAAGTATTCCTAATATGCTTAAAAAAAATATTAAGTGACCAAAGGCCTACTAAGGCACGCTTATTTAGAAGGCTTCCGTATTTGATATGCGATAAAGATATTTGTTAAATAACTTCACAGGTTGTTGTCCGATTTTGCTCAAAATAATTTTGATACTGAGTTTTTAGCATGTCCTTTCAATATGGAAAATTTTAAGTCCCTATATCTAATAGTTTGGAAATCCTATGGGGGACCACCTTGCGGGCGAACAGAGGGACGGATAGAGTGAAACTATTAGGGTTCCGTGTATTCCTCCAGGAATCCAGTAATCCTACAGGATTATGGAACCCTATAAAAGCTTGTTAGCCTCTGATTTACGCCGATGACTGGTCAATGCGAGTCGTGCAAGTGTGACGAGTGTGCATTATATTTATATGGCAAGTGGCAAGTGCGGCCTCTTGCATGTATCATCCGCACCATCGAACACGCGCCTGCCGTTTACCCGCCTTATACAGAACACTCGGTTTTATAAACCCTTTTTCAACTTCTGATAACTAGATTCTTATTGAATTATTAATTAAAATAGTTCATTAACCTATAAGATTAAATCAATCACTTAAATGATTGATTTTAATCTCAGTCAGGCGCGGATCCACGGTGGTGAACACGTTGGTCATACCCACCATCCTAATAGACTTGTGAAGTTACACTATCACGGTGTAATAAGGTCGAAGACCTGATAAAATTATATTCTCTACCACTTACAAAGACCAATGTTTTAAAGTCGTATATTTTATAGGCCTATCTTATGTAATAATGCCCAATATTGAACCAAACGTTGAGTTACTTTTTATTTACTACATTCCCAATTCCTTTCCCTCTTTTACCTTTTCCTTTTCATTTCCGTATCAATGGCACGAACATAGCTATTTGACAGGTCTGTACGAAACTCAGGAACATTTTTTATTAATGATTTTTCTTTTATTTAATTTTTTGAAAATTTTCCAATGCTTTTAATATTTATTTATTCGGGACGGAGATAAATCCAACAAATCAAAAATCATTAAAACCTGTCCAGTTGTTCTCGAGCTATAAGTGTTCGAACAAACCCGACTTTCTTTTATATGTATAAATAAACAAGTTTACACGCCGACTCGCATTTGGCCGAAAATGGGCCATAAATTCAGTGCCTGTGCCCATCACCTTTTTTATTTTTTATGTTAGAAGGGGGCAAACTAGCAGGCAGCAGGCACCGAAGTGCCTACCGGCGCCCATGGATATCTGCACGACCAGAAGGTCAGCAGATGCGCTGCCGGCCCTTAATGAAGAGTTTAGGCCACCGGGAAGTCTCACAAAGATGACGATAAAACAAAAAAATACAAAAAGAAGACAATAATGGCACGGATAGTGGTAAAATTTCAGTATAAATTATAATTTATTGAGTTTGTCACCAACCATTAACCAGTAACCACTCAACCATACACGACGTCTTTAATTTTAGACGTCTTTTTACAAAACGTATGTCTGAATCGTCTAGCGTTGGTGTGACTGTGGTTTTATTTTAATAATTTATGTTAGCAGGTTATTAAAAGACAATGGAAGGTTTACAGATTTATTGACATATTCCGGATTAGTATAACAAAGTAAACTTCACATTACAAGATGTGAGGGAGCAAAGACAAAACAGTATTTTATATAGCAACTGTACAGCGCCACACGTGGCTATTACAGAAACCAAATAAACGTTCGGAAAACTTTATGTTTAATATTCCAAGAATTTAATATATACATAATGTATATTTTATAAGAATATTAGCATTCGCACATACTCTTCGGTGTAAGCTAGAAATGTGCTAAATTGAAAATTGAAATGTTTGCTTCACGCATAATATATTGGAGAAACGATTTAATGGTTTTGGTGCATACTGCAGTATGGTTTGCTTTTTTAGATTGATGATGAAATATTTTTATTCAGTACAGTATTGCTATACACTGCCGACTCCAGATTGCCTTGCTTTAAAAATAAAAAAAACACTATATATGCGGAAAGTGTTTGATATTTGCGTTTAGGATTATAGCCTAACTGAACTGGCCCCAGAAGGATATTTAATTTCTTTATAGGGCACGCTTGTACTAGTAAGAAACTCGTGAATCCATTGATTTGAATCTGGTACTAGTCTAAATAGATAAACTAAACATCCATCTGGGTCGTATTTAGTTATCTTATTGTCCTACACCCTTTATAGTTCCCTTCTTCCTAGTTACCTATAAGTTCTAAGTGAACATACCTACTGGAGAACGACGAATCCAGAATTGCAAATACACTCAAAAATAAGTAAATCCTACTCTATTATGAAGGCGTTTTAAATAGAAGAAGAGACGAATTTCTTAGCATTCCACGGATTCACCGTGCGGGTGACGGGTCCATCGCGTTGCAGATGAAGGAATTATAGCAGTGCCCGGGACTTGTGACCCAGGTGTAGGTTTAAGAGCGCGCTCTTTATAGTGATCACTAATACTCACCTTTACTGCCAGTGTTCCCTCTCCTGCCTAGTCAAATCTGGTATAATCATACTAATGAATGTAATGAATTTATGATAGTTGTTGACAAGCCAAGGTCTTTTAGTAGGTTGTACAGGGATTTTGCTAGTATACCTTTACCGCGTATAAGCTTTTCTTTTGTTTTTGTCGCTGGGAAATGCTTTTACGCACTGCCCCGTTCGCAAATAATCCCATGTTCTATTTGCGATTACCATGTTATATTTATTACAGGAGTATTTGCGAACGGGAGTGTGGGACTCGCTAGCTCTGCTAGAATACCCACTAAAACCCAGCGGGGCCCTCATCCCCCAAAGGGGGAAGGGGGGGGGGGGGGAGGGGGGGGGGGGGGGGGGGGGGGGGGGGGGGCTTAAAAATTCGTAAAATTTGTGTGACCCCTAATAGCTCCTACGTGTCCACGGCGCGCTCTGCATAGTAATACCACTAATTATTTCAGCCTCTACCTTTCGAATTAGGCCATCACGACTCTACATTCGTTGTTAATACACGAAGCTACAGAATTGACGCTTTTGACACTTTTGAAGCTCACGAGCTGTGTGAATCATTCTGACTAAATTATATGAAGACTAGCTGTTACCCGCGTCTTGGTCTGGATTAATTGATGTTGTTGGTGAACACTTTTTCTATACCTACACTAATATAAAGCTGAAGAGTTTGTTTGTTTACTTGAACGCGATAATCTCAGGAACTACTGGTCCGATTTAACAATTTCTTTCAGTGTTAGACAGCCCATTTATTGAGGATAGCTATAGGCTTTAAAAATTTTCTTTAAATATATATAAATGCGATATGTCACCTAGCACGAAATCTCTAAAACCACGGGACACCTGTTTGGCAGAGTGGTAATTTATAGTATGTATACATCCGCTAAAAACGGATTTTTCGATGGAGCCAGAATTAGGCCTAAGGGCAAGTTTAATGACGTGTAGCCGAAGTCGTGGGAAACAGCTAGTATAACATACATGGCTTTAAGAGGATGTACGTTGTTCAAGTATCTACTACGGGTACTTGTTTCTCGTTTGTGGAATTTGGAAAAATTAGTCCAGTAAAAAAAAGTTCAAACGTTTCGGAGGTTACCCCTAAAACTCGAAGTGACAGACAGACAGACTGACAAAAAATTAGAATGTTGTCTCTTTGTTATATATTTCCCGTATGCGGTCGTATGTAATTCGTAACAAAAATACAGTAAAATATATTTCGAATTGACAAACTTATACTTGAATTTTATTTATTTGTGTAGATAATTTGTAGGTTTCGTAGCAGATCGTAGCGGCGTAGCACCCCGAATTCGTAGAATAGAACATATAGTCGGTTCTTTTGCTTTACTCGTTTCTTTTACAACATCAAGGGAATGCATAGGAAATAGTTAAGATATACACTCGTAATGACAGCTTTTAAGGGTCATTATCGAATGAAGGCTAGTCAGTTTTGAACAACACTCAACTTACGCCTGAAGGTAAAGAAGGTATAAGGATAAGTTAAGCCAGCCACTTAAGCCCAGCATAACATCTATATAAATAATTATTGTTGATAATTAAGAAATTCAGGAGCGGATCTACCGTGGTGGGCACTTAGGCATGCCAACCACCCTTATAGACTTATGACGTCACACCTTCACGGTTTATTGACATCGAAATCCTTTTAATATTGTATATAACAGTGTATCAAAGTCATATATTTTATAGGCATATCCTTTGTAGAAATACAAATTTAACAAAGTCATACGCCGACTGGTATTTGGGCGAAAGTCGGTGAAAAATTGAGTGGCTGTGCCCACCACACTGGTTTATATTTGATATCCGACCTCCTCCGTGTTTCGGAAGGCACGTAAAACAGTGGGACCCGATTAATGTCACATTGTGATGTTAGTCGTAAGGTTGTAGACACCGTGGGGGTTCCGAGGATGACGTCAGATGGCAATCGGTCATTTTAACTCGCCACACAGCCACATCCTCTACAATCTAAGCGGACCCTGGTACTAACCGGGATAACGCTAGGAAGAAGAAAATGATACAAGTATAAAGGTTTGTCGTATGTCTAAAATGTAGCATTTTTAATATGGCTTACAATGTCTATCTATATATTACTATAACATGGGTATCTTTAAAGCAAGAGTGTATAGGTTCATTCTACGCAAGCTCGTTACACCCTAGACTGCATCAACACTTAAGATCAGGTGTGATAGCAGTAAATTGCATGCCTATCCGGCATAAAAAATAAATAGACACGTATTTCCAGCCCATCGACATCTATTTTCTTAACCATGTGGCCCGCCTGCATCTATTTTTTACGATATGGCCCTTGCCTGCCAAAAGGTTGTTGACCTCTGGTCTGCGGCAATAACATCTGCACATAAAGAATATTCTTACAAAATTTGTCATTTATATTAACGTATAAATATGCCTTCATATTCAAATTGCGAAAACTCCTCTGTGTTTGTCGCTATTCCTGAATAGTCGGTTAATAAAAATAAAACTTGGTTTTAATAAGAAATCATGGCAATAATAATTAATGAAGATATAGAACTCTATTATAGAAAATAGACCTTTTCACCACATTTCACGCAATATGTTCTCTAGAAGAAATTCGAGGGCGACAGCTACTATTAAAATATATAAGCAAAACGATCGCGTGACATGCATCTATATAGTGAGACCAGAGTAATGTTAGTCTGTGAAGATAATTGTTATTAATAGCAAACGCTGATTAGCTCGGATATAGTGGTAGTAAAGAGAAAGGAGAAATTTGTGTTAAAAGTTGATCACGCGGATTTAGCCAATAGTTTCTGAACCGATAACATTTTACAATATAACTTATAAGAGCACGTATTTTGAGTTTTGATATGATAAAAAAAATATATCAACGTGAAGGTTTAAATTATAAGTTATTAAACACAAATTGGATTCATTTTCAGAATTTTCATTTGTACTAGCACTTTTTTAAATATTTGGATATACCTATATTGTAAGTTACTGTTATATATTTAGAATCCTCTTAATCTGGGTGTATACTAGATCTAATATTATGTGTGTTGCTCGGAGTAGGTTAATGGGGGGAAAATCAGAGCATTTGTAATGGCATGAGTTGCCATTTTGTGATGATATCGTGTTTGTTCTGGGACTTTTTGTAATACGAACAGTTATCGGGCTCAAATGATGGAGCACTTTTTTGTAGAGCTTAAAGAGATATTTGTACAGGTCTTTCTCTCTTGAATTAGTTTAGAAAATACGTATTATACAGTTCTATTCCGAATACCACTTTACCACGTAAAATAGCTACTATATATTAAATCGACTGGCCGTTATTTTTATAATGACGTAATTGATGTGATTAACAAAACCCGCTAGATATTAACACGTCATTCGCCAAGAATGATTCTCATGAACCACGCATATTTTAATGCGAGTTTGTGGGAATAATTAAGATTCTTTCAAAATGCACTCCTTAAGTACTGGCACGACATTAGAGTCGATAAGAACCTCGTTAGATAAATTACCAATTAGTTTAAGGTATCAAATTTAGTTTAAAAATGTCCACAGCGGGGCCAGGACGCAAGTTTAAAATGCAATATTTGAAAGTAGCTAGTGAAAACGTAATAACAGTTTATATTAACTCCAAATTTTAAATGAGAAATAAGTGTGACTATTTATTTATTTTAACGCAATGCTAGAAAAACAAAAGTAGCTCAGAACAAATGGTAATTATGAAATCATGCATTAATCGCTCAGAAATCAAATCGAACTTGTAATAGATTCGAACGAAACGGACGTTCGCGCCAACATAAATTGCCTCGCGTCCGGTAAATTTCAAAACTGAATTGGGTGTTTTATACACATCGCTTTGTTTCTGTGCTGTGTGCGGTTGTTTGTGTGGTGATGATAAAATACCCTTTGTGAATATGATCTGTGAAACGATGCGGCACAAGGTGTGCGAGAAGATGGTGAATTGTAAGGGACTGGCGTTGATGCGCTCCTATCTGGATATTTTGGTACTTTCTTTAATTATGTAATTTACGTGTTTAAGGATCGTGGTTAAAAAGATTTATCTCATCTATCCCCTTTACATTTCACGCCCCCACTATAAGTCTTTGAAAGAAAGGATCTTTGAAAATTTTACCTCTAAAAGCGCAAAACGCTCTGCCTTTCACGAGTCCCTCAGTAGCTAGGTATTACATTGTATATTAACTTCTGTCTTACAAATTATAATTGAGAAGAAACGTAGGTTACATATAATGGAAAAGAGGTATTCAGCATGCAGGTAGATATTTCAACTGATCGATATATTTTACTTCGCAAATTTCAGACGATTCTCGTAATGCATGTTGTATTGTAAATAATTGTTAGTTATGTATGACATGTGATAGATTTAGATACCTTACTGTGTAAGATTACGAGGAGATCGGAGCCCAATCTGTTGTCGGTATATGTGTCGATTTCAAGGTTAAGCAGTCCTTACCATCACCAGGTGATATATTGGCGACTCATTCTAACGTTGATTTTCAAATATCCAGACTTCCTTCGTGTTTGGGAAGGCGATTAACAGCGGGTCCCGATTAATGGTCACTAAGCGATATTAGTCGTGTGATTGTGGGGATTCCGGGGATGCCGTCAGACGGAAGTGGCTCATCTAAACTTGTCCCATAACCACATGCTCTGCAATTTAATGGGAACCTGCTAATAGACCGGGATAACGTTAAGAAGTAGAATACTATTTTAGCTTGAAAATCGTTAACCGACAGTAGTTCCTGAGATTTACGCGTTTAAGCAAAAAAACAAACTCTTCAGATTTATATTAGTATAAATTAATCGTTTAAGGGTTATGACCGCTTGCAGGATAAACTTCATAAACAAAGAATTAGATAATCGATAATACAAGGGTAAATCGATTATACTAAGGTCTACAACACACGTTCACGATTATGCTTACATAATAATTTTAATAGATTTGCGCTAATTATTCTGCTCTTGAAGCAATTAATGCAGATGAAAAAGGCCAGGCTATTGTATATGTTTCAATAGGCTTTCGAAAGTGGATATATGTCTCATTTAACTAATTAATAATATACATAATTGTACCTTAACTTTGACAAGAATCAATCACAGCGATTAAGAGATGTATGAACGATTAATTTATATTTTATAACATTAAGTGTCAAAATTTATTATCTGCATCATTAGGCTACTTCTACACGATTCTTGTTAAGCGTCATTCACGATATTGTTGATGAACCGACCCCAATACTGACTTAATAGACGACTTCCCTTCGTCAATTATAATGCTGATATTCTATGATATGTATTAACACGAACAACGTTCTAATTCTCTTCTAGAAACTACTGTGGATATAATCATTGTTTATATTTGATTGTATATATAGTATTATAATAAAAATTGCCCACCACAGTTTTCAACAGAAAGCTCTCTTTTCAACTTTGTCATACTCATTGCAATCTTAGGCGGTCAGAAGTTCTCTTTTCGCAGTCTTAAGCAGATATGCGTATATTTCTTCCAGGGCCTCAGGGAAGCATGTAGTAGCGCGCCTCTGGTGCCCTATCTAGTGGTTTATGAAGGCCCCGCTGGGTTTTAGTTGGTATTCTAGCAAAGCTAGCGAGTCTCTCACTCCCGTTCGCAAATGTTCCTACATCATAGGATGGTTTACGAAAGGTGCAGTGCGTGAAAGTATTTCCCAGCGAAAAAAAAGAAGTTCCTTTTATGACAATCATGGGAAGAGAGGCTCCAATAATCTGAGCCGGAAGTCACACAGATAAGGAATGAATATTACTATATAATTACTCGTAACTGGTTGTGTCCCGCGACTCGTAAAATTAAACGTCCTTAATCTAGCCTTATTGAATAATACGTTCTAAATGGATGTCTATAAATTAGCTATAAATACCTCAATGTCAAATTCATTTTCAAAGACCGGCAACGCATCTGCGATCGCCCTGGTGTTGCAGTTGTCCATGGGCGTCGGTATTCACTTGGGTGAACCGCCTGTCCGTTTGCCCTTTGTTATATTAAAAGAAAACCATCTTTGTACGTCCCGCAGTCTTCGAGATATCGTGTTAGGTTACCTTTTGCTTTTATATACATAGATTATTATTTTAAGTTTCCTTAACGTCAGTTTCATAAACATACATATATTATGCTTTGATGTATGAGTGGACAGCTTTTTGTAAAACTACTGTTTCTGCTTAGTTGGCACGCGCCATAAGCTACCGTATTCAGTTATTTCACATATGTAAAGATGGAACTTAAGCTGCAGTTTCCTGCTAATCCAGGGAGGTGAACGACACCGGTGACTGCTTCGGAGAAACGAGCATTTAAATCAAATCATGCCTCTACGTGGAAATGCAGTTCGCTCTCAATGGAATAATAATTTTAATAGAAATACTTGCTTTAGATAGTACTTACTCTAAGGGCCAACGCAGTAGATCACCCTATTATTTATCTCTTTGTCTTCTTCTATCTTCTCTTTTATATAAATAAGAATTAATTTTCGGAACTACTGTACGCAAGTAACTTCTGACCGACTGCACTAAATTGGATAATTTTTTTTAAGTTTTCTTTTTAGTTCATTACTTTTAGAACAAGGTTTGTATAATTAAAAATGTCCATATGTCGGTTTGTTACGGGAATTTTCAAAGCGGCTGGAACGATTTTGATGGGACGTTGACTGGTAGATTTTACAAGGAATCAAAACGGCTTTTCTTTCAGCAAATTAATTAGCGTTACGCACAAAAAATTTGAAACCCCCATGTCTCAACGGTAGAAAGACGTATAATCCGTAAGGTGCACGGTTCAAACTCCAACCCGAAAAATCATATTTATAAAATTCATTCATTAATGTAATATTTGTCTAAATTTGTGTCCACGTTTTATACATAAAGATAACAGTGTTGTCTTAACAATCACATAATTTCCCTTTCATTGCTTACGCAACATCATGACATACGACGTTAACAAAACCTTAATAGTGGAAAAAAAATCACTTCCTATTAGAGGAAACTATCACAAATCCTACGTCTATTCATACGTCATTGATTACGACATATTAACGCATTTGTCTTCTCACGTTGCTTTCTACGAGACAAAAACGGATCGTTAAAGAACAATTAAGTTGTTTTGTGCGACCCGGTGAGGTTTTAAGTGCTTTTAGTTTGATTCCGGTTCTGTTGGTTTTAGTTGATGTTTTGTAAGTGTTTAAGTAATGGTGTTACAGGTGCATGGGGTTAAATGGCTCATTTAACCGAAGTGAAAACGTTCTTAAAAACATTGGTTGTCTGTAACAACTTTACCGGCAACCAATATTTTTTTACCGATAGTTATATTATACGCTAACGCCGAATACTTCCTCGCTCTCGCTTGCTCGCTCGGCTCAGGCGGAACGCCACATTAAATTACAGATATTAGAGAAGTCTGTAGAATAGTAGAATAATCTCTTTCACATTTTACAAATATGGTTTTGACTCCTTACACTTACAGTGGACCACAACATTATTAAATACAGATTTTGACAAGACTCACTAGGAAGTAGAAGAAGTTAGAAAAAGCAACAGCAAGGTGAGAATTTACAATACATATGTAAAAATAACAACTCTAAGAAAATAAAATACTAAACAGTAGTTTTTTATATTGACATTCGGTTGCAAATATATCTAGAGAAATTTTTTTCGACAAATTACGATAGGAGTTAAAAGCACGGTTAAGGGACGAATTAAAGTATAAATTTGATTTACTTTGTGTTATATTAAAAAGAGGAGGCCTTTGTCGGAAGACAAGTTGTACAAGAAGATTAACCTAACGTTATCTACACATTGTAATGTAAAAATTGCACAACAATAAAGGCTTTTTATTTTATTTTATTTTATTTTTATTTATTATATGTGCAACGATAGACTATTATTCAGGCTCTGAACCAATTACCTCAAGGAATTCCGCCAACCGTTGAACTAGCGTGCTTTTAAACAAGGATAGACTAGTGATATGATGATGCGTTAAACGCTATCGCACCAAAAATCAACACATGGCGCTCAAATAATCTTATCAACGGTCCGGAGTTGCGACGTAACACAAATACAGACATCAATAACAACAGCTGCCTGTCAAAACAGCTTTTGTTGCGAATAAAGGTGTTTACAGACAAAAGTGCTTTAGCGCTCGCCTCAATGCCCTCTATTGTTCTATCTTTATCGATTTTTTTTAAATATCGAATCGAAATCATCGATAAGATCTTTTATGAAATATCGATAATAAAAGTGATGTCTTAATTAGTATAACATGGCTGCTTAAACACCTTTGTTAATAAAGGTGAATAAAGGTTGCTCACGTAAGTGCTTTAGTTACAGGACTCGGACCATTTCTAGAATATTAAGTACTCTATCGTTAACTGTATCTAGGGGGGAGGAGGGGGGGATAGATGTTCCCATAAGGCACGTCGTTACAGCGCTCACCGGCCAGAACGAGTAGGAAGTCGCCTCTTAGCTCCAAAGCGCTGCTTACGAACGGAACGGACTTGTACACTGGCGGCCAAGAAAAAGTATACCCCGATGACTATATATTACACACTTTTTTATCTAGCGTTATTCCAGTCTAGGACCATGTGGCTATGGGCGAGTTCAGATGACCGATTGGCGTCTGACGTCATCCCCGGAACCCCCCACAATTCCTAATATCACTCAGTGGCTTTAATAAATAATAATAAATAAATACTAAACTATATAAAACACGTATGTACGTCTGTTTTTAAGGTAGACAACATATGCCTGTGTTATACGTAACAGACGCCTGTTATACACAAATATTTGTGTAGAAATATATAAATACATACATATAGATAACACACCCAGACGCGGAAATCGAACACACGACCCCGGAGCTCAAGGCAGGGTCACTGCCCACTGCGCCAACGAGCTAGTCATTTAACGGGCCGGCTTCGTGTCTTCCTCGCTGATGAGATCCCGCGGTTGTAACTTAAGGTATTAAAAGTAATTATATAATATTCTTGAATAAATAAATAAAACACATTTGTCTAAAATAAACTTCATTTCATCATCGAGGTTTATTGCTGTGGTACTATTGTGTGCATACAGTTTTGGGCAAGTGCATTTTAATATCTTTGATCTATTCCTGTTAGGTGCTGTAAGCACCTTACACCATGTAATGTACATAATGCTTACAAAATTGTGACTTGGAATAAATTATCATAAACACACACAAATCACAGAATATCTATTAACATAATAGTAGTTGCATGGTGCCCTCAAAACCGTCGTAGGTTTGAATCGTAACAGCGTTATAGCTACAAGATTCTTTGGCTTATTGGAATTAAAGAAGGATGGATGTGAGCCATTTTCCGTCCATTACACACTCGAAAAAAATCACCGATGTGAAAATAATTTTAAACACCTTTATTTACGTTATAAATAATACCGAAAGTTATAGAAATTATTTCCCAAAAAAAGAGTACTTGAGTATTTGGGTTCTATTTAATCGTGGTTCATTGTGCGCTTCTACTTAATGTAGATGAACATAAGTAACACGACGCGCGGCGGTATGTGAGGGTGATTTATATTCATTATTATTGTAATTTGGGTACTATTTTTAAAGTACTCAAATAAAAGCTCATTAAGAGTTTAAACCGAGTAAAGCAAAGTCAATGTGGTTCATTGTGCGCTTTATTAAAAAAATAATTTAAATAAGAAAAAAACGAACGCATAAAAAAGGCGGAATACTCTTTTTTTGTGGAAATAATTTGCGTATTTATATTATTTATTAACTAAATTATAGAAAACAAAGAAATGTATTTGTATGTAACCTTTAACTATAAAGGTGTTTAAAATTATTATGCATTCGGTAATTTTTTTTGAGTGTGTGATGGGCGAATAGTTATCATCCCTCTTCCTTTGGCTTTAAACGCAGACAATAATTGGGAAAATTTGGTAATCTCATTTGAGTGCCTACGCCTATACATCACACTATACATTTCACAATAAAAACTAAAAATATGTATCTTACAAATGCTATTAAAAATACTATCTACAATACTGCGTTACAGGTCGCCGCTCCCCCGGCCGGGCCCCACACGCTACGTCGGGGCTAGGAACATTTCGATTTACGCTAAAGGTTCACTCGACCACTTAAACTCACAACAGAGCACTCGTCACTTTAGCAGCTTGCACATCAACTAACCAACTTCTGAGTTGGGTACGTTTTTAAGCTATTACTTTCAAAGTATTGATCCTAATTACATCATCACTTTTCATCAGGTGTGATCGAGGTCACGTACTGACTTATTTTGTTATATAAAAATAAAATTAAACACTAAATCCTTATAAACAAACTGATGCTACTATAAGTAGGTATATATCACTGATGTTTGTATACTGGATGTAAATACTAGTTTTACATATCTTACAGATTGTCACACAAGGCAGATCATGCCCAGGTGGAAGATTCTCTGTGGGTGACACAAATGGGCTACGTAAGGGAGCTCTCTTCCTCCATAATATATAATCCTTAATGTAGTTTTAAACCTGATTATTTATTTCCTTCTTTAAGGACCCATAAAATAAAATACACAAAAATACAGACACAGATATACATGTACGTTTTTCTTCTCATATGTTCATGTTATAAGAAGTTTTTCTCATTTTAAATTACAGTCATAACCAGGAAATTTATGACAATAATCTGTTTTAAGGTGACATATATTTCTTACTTATAGACCCCTCGTAAGTCGGAATACAAATAAAATTTAGACTAATTAATTTGACCCCCATTTCTCCTTTATAGACCTCTTAAAACTAGTATTCAACCACTAGGGGTTAATTTAAATCACTTTGAGAATATCAGGTCTAGACTCTTGTTTAAAAAAGTTATCGAGTTCGCCCTCGTTACATCACTTTGCGATGCAAATTTATTACCCGTTTTCTAAGAAACTTGAAAAAAGTCCTTTTATTGTAGAAGCACTTTACAAGAGCAATTTAGATGAGAAAGTTTGTGCTAATAAAAAAATTAAAGCAAAATGCAGCTGATTATCATTTGCTAGGGGAAAAATTTATTATAGTTCCGAATAATCGTATCAATCATTTTAAAATAAAGAAAACCGCTTTCAAAATACAGCCGTGGAGCTAAAAAGCAAAAAATAATTGGTACATATTATTTAGTAGACACCTACTGATTGATGTACTGCACACACACATACACACACACAACCACACATACACTTTCATATACACATACACACACGCGCACACACGCAATACGACAGTATATTCTATGTAAACGGCAAATAACTTCAGCAATTCCCAAAGTTTAGATTGTAATTTCATTATATTTCATTAATTTTATATACTTGGGCATGTTTTTTATTATAAATGGAGGAAGGAGACTGGCTACCGCAACACAGCTTTGCTAGAGCGGAAGTCAGGGCCATCCTATATAGAATTAAGATTACCTGAGATTGATGTGTTGAGGTTCGTACCATGCCAAATAGGTACGCTGCTACAGTGATAGCACCATCGTTTTGAAATCTGTCAAAAGTTAAGAATATGTACGTTACGTCAAAATAAAATTATTTTACTTAATGTACATATATTGATATTTTGTGATAGGTACCAAGATTTAGGATTTTAGTGTCAGAAGGCACTGGATTTAGTCTAAATTTTTATTATCTGGACATTCTGTTACAAGCCATTAACGTCGCAGACAACGCGATGGCAGGGACACGTGTTACGTCAAGTTTATTGGTGCTTCGTGGGTCGCCGAAGTTACAAGGACGGGTTCACATTACAGATATAAAATAATAATATAAAACCCTCGACAAAACTGGGCCTGGTTTGGGCCAGCAGCGCATCTGCTGGCTTTCTGGTCGTGCAGATGTCCATGGGCGTCGGTAGGCACTTCGGTGCCTGCTGCCGGTTTGTGAGACTTCCCGGTGGCCTAAACTCGTCATTAAGGGCCGGGAGCGCATCTGCTGGCCTTCTGGTCGTGCATATGTCCATGGGCGCCGGTAGGTACTTCGGTGCCTGCTGCCTGCTTGTCTGCACCTTGTAACATTTAAAAAAAAAAAACTTAGTTTCTAATTATTGATTAATGAAATCGGAACTCTCACGTATCGAGTCCTTAACGTTACGGCCATGTAAGTAATGTAAAATGGTAACGTAAAAGTAAGTAAAACTATGGAAAATGATTGTGCTAGGACCTCTGACGATCACCTTTGATATCAGAGCCGTCTGGAGGGATCGATTTAACTGCACAGTTAAATCGCAACGATTTATCGATACCAGTGTATCGGCTATAAATGTCTATTAGACGATTTGTCATTGTCTGATAGTATGTAAATCCACCTGTCATATATGACTTGACAGTATCTGTTTGGAGAGCCGAAAAGAATATTTACGGGCAACTCCATAAATATGTATGCGAAGTTATTCATTGACGTCAACGGCCGGCAATTTGACTTATAAAGATTTAGCCCACTTATTGCTTTTTCATTTTTATATGTAGACTATAGATTGTCTGATGGTCGTAATTCGGTCATAAATCCACCTGTCATATTGGCTATATTAGGTTTGCATACTATGTGCCTTTTAAAAGCTATATACAAAATTTTAATTTTTTACAAGGACATTGTCATATTTGACAATTAATGCGGTCGTCATAACTTCACTTCGACACTATCATATAGTCAAATGTATATATGTGTGTGTATACCGTTTGGCATTGGTGTGCGTGTGTTTTTTATGTCCATAATTTAATATATTTATATAATAAACTATAATTATGCTAAATTCCATACTCCTCCTTCCGCGCAATTTTACTAACTTAACCAACATTTTAAATTATTTCTAATGTAACGCTTTTGATAATTTAAACATTTTTAATGTAACTTTATGGCCTTTAGCGGTCAAGGTTTGTATCCTTAAATTGTCTTTTGGTCTGTTACGAATAATTTTCGAAGATATTAGGAAAGGGAACGGAAACGGAACGGAACGGGAACGGGAACGGGAACGGGAACGGGAACGGGAAAGGGAAGAAGAATAATATTATCGTTAGGGCAGGGCAGCATTTGCTGGGTTCGTTAGTATATTAATTAATATAAGGTATGAATTTCTCACGCGTGCGATCAACTCACGTGAAAAAAACACGGCAGACTAGCTCGTTTAAGTTAATTCTATCTGAAGTTTATTATAAGAATATTTAATCAATACTTCAGTAAACCTGTTTATGTTGTTTAAAGTCTAGAAATAAGCGACGTACAAAAACCTCCTTTAACGACCTCGCAACGTACTATGCATATAAACTCCTCGAGATCACGCTAGTAGACAGCTCTTCTTCTTCCTAGCGTTATCCCGGTTAAATACCAGGGTCCGCTTAGATTGTAGAGGATGTGGCTGTGGGGCGAGTGGGTTCATTGGTTGGGTGATGGGTTGAATGAAAGAAAAAATTATCTCCACCTCACATTCGATTTATAAGGTAAAGCCACCGCGAAAAATGTATAGAGATAGGTATACTTACAGTTGCTACACAATACATATATTTGCCAATATTATGTTTGTTAGCTAAAATATTCAACTTTATGAAAAAAAATGTGATGTGCATGACAGGCAAACTAGAAGCAGGAATAAACTTGTGACGCCGTTTCTGCGTCTGGGTAAGGTACAGAAATCGATTGTGGGCGCGAGTATACGTTTCTTTAATAAAATTCCAGACGCCATATTAAATCTGTCTATAGTAAAATTTAAATAACATGTTAAAATCACGTTTATTCGTCAGAACATAGTATTCGACTGTGTAATAATACTCCTTACGAAATATTACTCTCACGAATTAAAGAGTCACTCCAGCTTTGTACTTTATAGTTAACATGCAAAATTTATTAAGCTCAAATTTGTAAGAACTGTTTTTAAAAGAGTAGCTAACGAGTTTCTTGCTGATTCTTCTCGTGACTCGACTCTTCCGAATCACTGATAGCTTTTAAAGTATTTGAAGATTCAAAATTTCATTTAAAAGTCCACTTGAGTAAAATATCATTTGAATTAAATCGAAAATATTTTTAACTTAAAAACGAATTAAAAATCTGATTAGAACCATTTCCGACTTCTAAACGGAGTGAAGTCGCGAGCATACGCTATACATAAAAACTATGCCTAGCTTGTCCGAATATAAAAGAGAGATAGATAGATAGATTTACTTGGTATTGAAGAATTGGGGTTCGCCTACAGTCGTCGAATTGAATATTCTAATGGGGGATTGTTGCAACTTTGCAACAAATTGCATTTTCAGTACCAGGAGCGCATGCCTATGTAGGAGTATTACGGCGGCAAAGAATAATATTTATATCCCGTAAAGATGGTAGTTTGTGGTAATTTCAAATCAGCAACTCACCTGTAATTAAGAAAGCATTTTGCGTGAATGTTCAACAAATTATCGGGTATAACTTTGCAAAAATCGACCCTAAAATGCGAATATTGTTATTCGGTCTGTAAATTTGTCCCAACCTCATCCTAACTTCATGTCTATTTTATTTACGCGATAAAATTAATTCCAATAGACCTAGATTAGATGCGATCTATGTACCTTCCAGGGGTAGACAGTCACAAACAGTATGAAATTCGACTGTAAACTTTATTAATGCGATAAAAAATGTTATGTGATCTTAAAATGTTTTTTTTTATGTTACAAGGGGCAAACGTGTAGGCAGCTGAGTTCCTACTGACGCCCATGGACATCTGCATGACCAAGAGGCAAGCAGATGTGATGCCGGCCTTAATGACGAGTTTAGGCCACCGGGAACTCTCACAAACCGGACGAAACGCGACAACAATACCATCACTTGCCGTGACAGCATTGCCGCCACTTCACGCCGATAAAAGAATATTAGGTATACATTTTAGGTTGGTACTCATAACAAAAAACCTGTGTAAGATACCTCTTCTTTATTTTAAAAGAGCTATTCAATGATACCCCACACGATGTAGTTTAAAGTAAAAAAAAATCAGCTCTTCTTCACATGTCTGGGAGCCACCCCTTAAATGGGCAATTATTAAAAATCTATACTCTAATTACAAGCATTTTTGTTCATAATTGTAGAAGTCAGTTAGGGCAGACAAATGGACGGAGAGATTGAGCGAAATTATAAAGGTTTCTTGTAGTACTATGGAACCCTAAAAAAACTTAGTGATCAGATATTAATGACGTCTATGAGTGTATATATACGAGTGTGGTTTTATCGTTTTTCACAGAAGGTTTATTGAAGTAAATAAGATTTTGTTTTCTAACTAATTTAATAAGTCGCTATAAGTGCTGCATATTCAACATGATACTGTGGTTGCTGCTAGTAATAATAGTCCTTGGGACTATTTTATTCAGATTCAGAAGAAGAAGACTATACGAACTAGCTGCAACATTCCCTAGTCTAAAAGGGGAATGGCCCATCATTGGTATATTACATAAGTTCACCGGTAATACAGAAGGTACTTTTACTTAAATATTTAATTTCTTTACGTTGTTTTTTTTTATCGACTATTAGGAACATTTTTCATCTGTGTTATTACCTAATTGCCTAGATACCTGATCTCGTCGTAGTAACGTCATGTCCACTTTTAGTATAAGTTCCACAATTTAATGGTGGAACTTGTACTTAAAGTGGACTTTACTACGACGATATCAGATATCAAGGCAAGCACCGTAATTATTTTCTACTCATTGAGCTCATAATTTTTGGTTATATATAATATTATAAAATAAATAATAAAAGTCTAAAGGAGGATATTCCTGTCTTTATGACAAATATTTTTAGCAAGTTTTAGTCATCATAGATAATACAATGAAAATGTACATGACGAGTGAAACTAAACTATTTCTATGTACGTGAAACAAATAGGTTTGCCACTCAGCATAAAACCGCAACTATTTACAGCACTGGTTTTCACTGGAAAGCCTATTGTTCTGATACATACTGCGACTAATTACGTTTTCTTCAATATTATCTAATTAATGGTAGGACTACACTGCACCACTTAAAAATAAAATCTACAATACATAAAAAAAAGTATTTATTGCCTCAATATATTAATTCAAGTATTCTATAAGGTAAACGCTATGCCATTCTCGGAGTCAAATCACGCGTTCTTCAAGTTTCAATTACAGATATAATTCATGGTCGAAATGCTCATTGCAATTCCACGAGCGGTGTACGGAGATTTTGATCTTGCATACATATACCTCATTATCGCTGTCAATGTGAACAAAATTTAGTCGTAAATTAGGACTTGACCACTGTCTGTTTTTCCCCAGATGACCTAATATGTAATAAGAAGACATACCAAAATTTGAATTAATAAGAAAAACACTGTTTCACATAAAATGGTTTAATTCACTTCGATCTAAATTTAACAATATCACTGAAATCACGCGATGCTGCGGAGTACATCCGATCCATCATAAATCAATGAATGCTATGATTAATTCAAGATCTAAATTTGTTATTAAAATCTTAGCTAGGTAAAAGAAAACAATGACTATCACCTATATAACAGGGAAAGTTACACGTAAATAAGCAAATCAAAATCTTAACACTTCAATATACGAAACTCAAAACCGTCTAAAGTTTTGCAACAAAAAGATTAATTAATGAATAATGTTAAGTTATATAAGTCTCTTTATACTCTACATATCGTGGATTAAATTATCGAATAAAAAAATATTTGTAAATTCTGTAAATTTTTCATTTAGTTTTGCAATTGATCTGTCTCTTATATTTTTATAAGTAATGTGAATCACCTGATTCAGAAGCCCGTTCTTCTTTCCTTCTTCCTCTTCTTTACATTTTTTATATCTTCTTATGAATATTAAGTATGTTAAAGGTTTATTTCAAACAAACTGATTTTTTTTCTACAAAAACGTTCAGTTTGAGAACGTTTTAAGGTGGTGTATGTTTTCAACGTAAAGTAACATTTTGCCGTTCAGTAGCGAGGTGCTCTGACCGCCTGTTTTTGTGAGATTAAATCTGTAAAGTTAATGGAATTTTCTCTAACGATAAATGCAGTTAATAATTAAATCACCGCTAATTAGGTTGTTAACATAAAAAATATTGAACAGTGTAGGATTAATTTTGTTGTTTTAAATTAAAGCATTGGACTTAATTTTTAAACATACCTATGGATCAAAGTTAAGTGCTTTTTATTTTATATTACCAGGGGCTAATGAGCAGGCGGTTCATCATCTAAGTGACTATTGACGCTCCTGGACATTCGCACCTCCAGACGGCTCGCATATGCGTTGCCGGGCTTTAAAAGAACTCTCACAAAACGAAACGCGACAACAATACCATAAATTGACGTGACAGCAGTGTCGCCATTTCACGCCTATGTGATGTGAGAAAGAGGTACTGGTACTCAGACGCGTTGGCCCAATTCGGCTGCGGACCAAAAAGGCTGTAAGCGTGACGTTACCTCTAATTGTGTAATACCACCTGTCAAAGTTAAAATAACACCGCTTGCTATTGACTTCTGTATAAAGAACATTCTTAAGGATTAAAAGTCTGTTTAGGTTTTTTATACATTATTAAAATATATAAAACGCTTAAAAAGACAATTAAGTTTGTGATATTTACATAAATTTTTAATTTATTAGTTTTTTCATTACTTTTATTGATTATATTATATATGAAGAAACGCAATATCATATCAAGATTGAACGCATCCACTAAACTCAACAAAGTCGTTTATACACTAGCAACAATCGTAAGCATCTAGCAGACTACGTCTTTCGGGACTAAATCTTTTTTTTTTATGTTACTAGGAGGCAGACGAGCAGGCAGCAGGCACCGAAGTGCCTACCGGCGCCCATGGACATCTGCACGACCAGAAGGCCAGCCCCGGTCGCAACCAGAGCAGCTTAACTTAGCGATCGACTCAAATGCCGACCACTGATTAGGCCACGACCTCCTCAAAATTATTAAGTATCTATTATAATTATAACTCACCAAATTAGTGTATGCACGCGTCGTATTCACACTGATCACAATTTATTTAGATAGTTGTTACCAAGTCAACGGACGTAACACAACTGCCCGACCTGTTTACCTGCGTGTCTCTGTATTTAGACTCTTATAAACAACTACCCTCATTTATGTATAGATACACTACACATGTTTTCTAGAATATTATTGTTATCGCTTATTACCGGATGGTTGAGTTATTTGCTTTTATGTATTGTCCTTTAACACGATGATTCGCGTACTATTTGTTTCTTATTAATATTATCTTGATGAATGCCATAGAGCGCGCTAGAGTTCGTAAATTATTCCGCCAGTGTCAAGCAACATGGACAAAACATTACTTTTTTTTAGCAAAGTTAGTAATACTAATTTATTCAATAACTTTGCATAATGCAAATGATATAAAAAAAGAATCTGATAGATTAGTAGGTGTATTGTTAAAATAAACATTTTTTTTTACAATAAAGTGACTAAATCATAGTATTCAGTGGGGTCGTCGATATTATGTCCGTATAGGCGAATATGCACGCCGACGACGCCGTGCGCGTTAAGTAGTTAAATAATAAGAAATTTCACAATGAAAAACATGAATTGAATATCCAATTATTGCCACAACTTGGAAAAGATATGAGTACTTTCCCTTCCATAACAAGACGACTCAAAAGTTTCGAAATCGTTCAAGCGTTCTCTCAATTATGCGCAACGGTAAAGATTCTGGCTTCTGCCATATGTAAGAAAGAACTTGAGTACACTTGTGTTTTTTTTTTAAGTTTTTATTATGACGATGGAAAGACAATAAACAGTACATATAAGGACCGTATCTATATGGCAATATACACGTGCAATACCACAAGGCTATAATTTCCATCTTTGGCCTTTTTAAGTATGATTTGACAAAGCTTTCGACTATGGCTTTAAGGGGAATATGTCTATTAAAAGCTATATACTATCAGAAAGCACAATTAGTGCCTGTTTTAGAGGGGCCTGTGTCAAAATATATTAGGGAGCTTTAAAGCTACCTGGCGCGATCGTTCGAACCCGGAAATCAGATTCCCTTTCTGGCTTTGGGGTTCCTTGCAGGAAAAGGGCCCTGTATCATTGATATGGTGGTAGCTTCTGTTCAAATTTGGCTAAAATTATTCGCTCCGATTCCGAATATCCGAAGAATTTATATATTAATACGTGAAGCGAAAACTTTAGGTACCGTTTTTCGAAAATTGCGCGGACGTAGGAGTATGAAATGTCAAACTATTCACACCATTTACACACACATGTATTAAATGATTTCAAAGGATAACCGTGAAAATCGTATGTTAGGTATATTAATTGTCAAATTTTATTTTTCTGTGAATAGAACAATATATGTCATCTGTAGGTACTAACCACGACAGAATTTATATAAATGTAATATCTCAAACCAATTTGTACAAGGAAATGCTTAAAGTAAACAAAATTTAAACATTCAAAATAATTTGTGCAATATTTTATACGAAGTATGGTGAACAAAAAAACAAACTCTGATTCAGCAAGCGCAAAAAGGATATTAAAGCTGTTTGAATGCAAAATCTCGTTTCAGTGTGGCGTTCTCGTTGGAGACAAAAACCGCTTCAAAACATGCCTAATTACCGTAATATGCAGTCTAATGAGAGATAAGTTTCCGTTTTAGTGATTTTCCTTAGAATTTTGCCTCGTTGCATTCATTTATCTAATGTTAAAAAGAATTGAGGCTCTTGTTCTTTTGTTTGCATAAAAGCCAAAAGCTACAAGTTTAATCTTACTACTTATATATATATATGGCCAAAATAGTGACAAGACACGCATATATAGAAGGGTTCCGTATCTGATACGCTAAAAACACATTTGTTAAATAGCTTCAAAAGTTATTGTCCTATTTTGTTCAGAATATTTTTTGTAATGAGTTTTTAGCATGTTCTATCAACAGGGAAAATTCAAAGTATGTCTAATAGTTTTCAAATACTAGGGGGGCACCACCTTACGGGCAGACAGACGAACGGAGGGACGGACGGACGGACAGAGCGGAACCCTAAGAATCAATCCCTATTTCCCTTGGTCGCGGCATCACGAGTGAACCAATTTCGCTAATTCTTTTTTGGTTTTTTGTTATTGTCAGGAGAAACTGTTTATGAAAGAAAAAAAGAAATTGCGCTGAAAATTTGAAATTCAAGAATACTATACCATCCTATTAAATTGTTTCTAATGTAACCCTATGGCGTTTGACATTATATTGACAGAATTCATGCTGCAAACATCGTTAAAGAGCATGTAAAACAACTGAATATCGGTCAATGTTATCTATAGATATATAAAAGTTATGATAAATATGAGATTCCAAAATGTTAAGGAATGACTTCCAAACGACTGTATCAAAATTGATATTTATTTTTTGTTCTGTTCTTAAGTGTTAAGACAAGTTTTGTATACTTAAAAATGTCTGTCCGATTGTTATGGGTAATTGACGAAAATATTGGGTAAAGGAACGGGAACGGGAATAATATTATAGGATAATAGAATGCAGAAAAAAGTAACCCCACGTTCGGACAGGACAACATCTGCCGGGTCCGCTAGTGAGGAATATAATTTAAACGATACTATGACGTATACGTGTAACATAGACGAAATCAGGGCAGACTAATAAAAAGCGAAGAATCTAAATTTTTCGCTGCTGAAATATAAAATTCTAAAAGCAAATTCACAAACTCGATGTCAGAAATTCAGTCAGATTAGCGTCAATAAACTTTATCTAAGTAATTTTATGTAAGGCCTTTTTATATAACCTCTAAAGATTTACTACACCATCAGAAGGGAAGTAGCTGCGTTACCGGCCTTTAAAGAGGGGCTCGTTTTCTAAGTTTAACTGAGTGTTTCTATAATAAATGGATATTTACTTTATAATAAATGGAATAATTTGTGTTTATTAGATACTAGTATAAGTAGCAAAAAGCTGAGCTTTGTGGGGGCTCGCTTTTCCATAAGTTACTTTTTGCAATATATTATTATTTTGACATATAACACAGCTAGATATGAAGTTAAATTACTATGTAAAATTACAAATTAATGAGCGTGATAGTCTTCCAATAAAGTGTAACGCAAAACTGCTCAGGTTGTGGGAAAATTAGGTCTAGTTAAGCGAGACCTAATTAATTAATAATGAAAGGTATATAAATTGGCAAGTACCTACAATATTTCTTAATAATATTTTTATCTATCCAACACATGTCTATAATTTTGAAGTGCATAATATCAATGACTAGATTGGTAATACGCAAGCTCTCTAATGTGTCAATGTGGACAGCTAGTCTAAGTTTTTGCGTGTCTTCCGCAAGGTTGTTCATCTCGTCTTATTATTAATTACGTATTCTTAAATATTATTAGCACCTTTTAGTCATCACGAAGTGACACTTTTATATTTCTTACGTCTAACATTACTCGCCGTTTCGGCTGCGTTGATTTTATATCTATCGGTGTCAGAACTTTATTACTGGATGAGAAATCCTATACGCTTTTATCAGGATTCCACAAAACGAACGTATGAAAGAAATACGAAAAATAATTATCTTTATTAAATTTACGAAGGTCCATTACACCCCAATCAAGCAACAAAATATACATCATATTTTTTTCTCAGTTAAAATCTTAGATGAGTGGGGAAAGCACCGGCTACGATTGCCAAGGCCAAGGTTAACTCCTACACGATCTCTAGAAAGTGCTCAAAGGAAACATTCCAAGGTTTATCTTCATCGCCACAAAGGATTGTGAATTTATGTTACAGCGGAAAATGAAAGGAATTATCAGAACTGCGTCGTGGCCTCGACCAATGCCACGTATTTTATACTCGTAGTTTGCGTCGTGGCCTTTACCAATGCCACGTTATTTATACTCCTAGTTTAACATTTAAGCTTGAAGCTATTTGCTTTAAATTACCCGCACTAAATTCTAACCATCGCATATGAACAAATCCTTCAAATAAAGAGCTATCTACAACGTTTTTAAGACTACAGGGTGTATCATCTTTGTACGCCCCGCAGTTTTCAAGACGCGCATATATAATTTTACAGCTATTTATGCCGGAGCCAAACAGCTTCATTTGTATGATCTAGTCAATGATCATGTAGTGTTGCAGGGATTTTGTGTAGCTGCGCAAAGTTTTACTTTGTAGTCTTTAGGGACAAAAATGTACAAACACTTTGAGCTATGTCTGGCTCCGGCATTATAAATAGTAACAAAGAGGTGATAAGAATTTCTTTTAATAAAAACTCAAGGGATTTTAAAAATCCCTTGTCAATAATAAAACTTTTTGATTCAGTCGTCCGAAGCAAGCTGGAGTACGGGTCCGCACGCAAGATGGTCCCTTTAATTTTCCAAACTTTTAGACGTAGACACTTGGAATTTTCCTAGTTGTTAGAACTTGCCATAAACTCACTTGGAAAATAATTCTGAACGAAATTGGACAACAACTTTTGGTGTTACTTAATAAATACGTTTATAGCGTATTAGATACGTAACCATTCTATGCGTGTCTCGACATTCTCTTGGCCATTTTTCCAAAATAGTTATAGTAACATGTTTTATAATTCTCAGAAGTTAGCATAATTTTAGAGCGGAAATTGTTAGATTTTGCCTATATACATTATATAGATAGGAGACCCACCGCCAAATTCTGTACACACCGAGGACACGCTTTTAGCGACTCTTTGATGGTGGTCCATTAGCACGGGATGCTGCAGCCGGAGACCTGTTTCACATATACTGGAAATCTTTTCACGGCCACAATAATGCATAACATAAACAAACAAGCATGCAAAATACAATGGTAAATCAGCATCAACATCATATAATATACGGATTGCATCGATGTTTCCTAACTCGATTTTAGTCTACATAAATTAAAAGGGTCCTTTTTTGAAATAGACTTCTACAAATTTTTTAAATGGTAAATTATTTTGTTGTACATCACAGGCTTAGAAAAGCTAAGCTCCGTACATAAATTGCAATAAACTATCACAAAGGAATAATGATATTTGTGGTCACAATAATTAGAATATATCTGTAACTGTACAATGCGTCTTAAAGATACTTAAAATACTCTTTTTTGGGTTCCGTAGTCATACGGAGAACCCTTATAGTTTCGTCTTTCCGTCCATACGTCTATCCGTCCGCAAGTTGGTCCACTCCTAGAATTTCCAAACTATTAGATATAGAAACTTGACGTTTTCCATGTTGGTAGAACATGATAAGAACTCATTAGGAAAATTATTTTGAACGATCTAATAAAAAAATTTTGAAGTTATTTAACAAACACCTTTATCGCGTATCAAATACGGAACCCTTCTTTATAAACGTACCTTGACACGCTCTTGGCCACTTTTCATATTTACATACATTGTAACGCCTTAATGTAACATTTTGGCTGCCATTCAATGTGTGTAGACCCCCATAATTTAGAGCTAAAATGTTAAAGCGCGGTAAATCTGTATTTTTTTTCACGACATGAATTTACAGCTACATTTAACTTAAAATCAACACACAGCTGCTCGTTTTTACGTGATACCATTTTACGACCCCATTTTTTAGGGTACCGTAATAAAAGTGTAACCTTTTTCTCGCATACAATTTTGCTTATTTCGATAACTTAGAGATTATTAGAGAGAGTATTACCAAAATGCGACATTGTGTGACGATAAGCAAGGAAGCCCCACCCATACGCTATACAAAGACGTCGGGAGAGTAAAAAATAGAAAAACAAAAGCCTGGAGCGAGTCTCGCATAAGAATGAGACTGTGTTGCCAGTATAAAATAAATCATTATGTATTCGACACACGCTTTACTGACAATAATAGAGCGGGGTTGACTTTTTAACCCTCGTTACGTCATATTTTCATAAGTAAAATATAACAGTTTACTCCGAATGAAGACAAGAGTATTTCCGTTTTGCTGGAGCCAGATATAGCTTCATTTCAATGACCATGTATTGTGGCCGGAGACTTTTGCAAAGTTTTGTAGTACTTTGTAGTCTTCAAGGACAAAAATGTACAAACACTTTGAGCTATGTCTGGCTACGGCATCAAATGCATTATACCTTTAATCAATAATACTCTTTGTATAAATGCATCATTAAATTGTAATATAAAAGATAATGGGTCCCACGTCTTGATGAATAAACTACTTGTATATACAAGTATAGCAATAGACAAAACATCATTTCATTGTTTTGTCTATGGTATTGCCACATTCTGTAGTCTTAACGTCTTGATTGATTTAAAAATAATGTGTAAAAGATATATAGTTGTCTATCCTAACAATAGTTTTTTAATTACTTTTTTCCTTTTTTTTGTCGCCTATGTAACGTATATATAAAATTTAAGTGTCCGTTTCTAATATTAAAATTAGTTTTTTTACTAATTGCATATATGAAATGATTATATATACGATACCTTTAAATAAAACGTTTTAGTCTGTCTGTCCTTTGGTTTATCTGCCTGTGTATTCCAAGTAATCTTCGAAACGGCTGGGCCGATTTTTATGGGTCTTTCAGACGTAAATAGTGGATGTCACAAGAAATAACATAGTCTGCTTTAGTTTAGGACAATTAATTAGGGTCCCGCACAAAACACACAAACCCTCAAAATTTAACAAAACCACAATTTCATGCGGGCGAACTTGCGAGTTTCAGCTTACGTTTTCATGCGCTTGCCGCCATTTTCAATTTCGTGTCACTATTGTAATATGAGCTTGAAGTAAAGGCTGTTAAGCTCAGAACGAAACTTGACAGCGCATCTGTGTCCGATGAGGAAATTACTAACAGCTAGTAATAAATAGTATGTCACTTACCGTTAGGGTAGTCTTTAAGGTAGTAAAATTTTTTCTAATAATATTTAAAATTTTATATGAAAAAAGAAACAACTACCGTCGTCCATCTACTCTAATAAGAATAGAAAGAATTTTCGTTTATTTCAAATTAAAATACGGCCACCTAACTTTAGATTTGCGTACCTTCAGCTTATTTAAAACTATATAAGAAATTTAGATTCGTCGTACAACGCCGTTGTTATATTTGACGGTCGCCATAACTCCGTTTTAACACCATCTTATAGTAAAATGTCTGTGTAAATAGTTTGGCATTGGGGTGCGTGTGGTTTTATTTTTATAATTTAATATATTAATAATGCATATTTTATAAAATTATTAGCATTCGCACACCTTCTCTACATAAAGTACAATTGTGCCGAAGTTTATACTCTTTGATTCGCGCAATTTTCAGTAAACAGTACCGAAAGTTTTTGCTCCACGTATTAATATCTAGATAGATGATCATACCTTGCGGCATGTTTTAAAAGTTAAAAGGAATGGTGGTAAATACTCGTAGCTGTAGTAAACATTTACCAGTAAAAATTCAGATTCTGCCAGATGTGACAGATCTATTTCCTTATTTGAACTAACTGGAAATCCAACCCTAGATAACTAGATGCGAGATAAGCTTTAGCAGTTTTGGTCTAGGGAAGTAAAACTTAAATTTCTTACTTGAGCTAATACCTCTATGGACTAAATTATGTTATATGTAACTTTAAAAGACCCATTGCAAGGTTTGTTATCTATGGCTTCATCTATACTGTAGATTCACGTGTTGAATCAATAATTTATCGCCTATCTTTTCATGTGTAGGCTTCACGTCGATTCATGTAATTTATATATTTTTTTATATAAAAATTTTTGGTTTATAATGATTTTAAAAAGTAGGTAACGAAAAAAGAGAAAATATATGTTACTTCTAAGAATAATGAACTATTCTAATGATAAATAATCCGGAGATATAAATTTTGGACTTGCATCTATTTTGAATTTATGTTAGAGGAGACAAAGTTCTCATTGGAAAACCAGAAACCAATTCGATTGGACATAATAACTGGTCCAAATATTAATTCCGTTCAGACGCGTTCTAATGTACCTATTATAATATGGAACAAACCATATTTGAATATCGATTTATAAATCTAATCCAATTACAGACGCGCGAAGAGGGCGGGTGCCATTTTGAACACAAAAGAGACTTGACACTGATTCTCTATTAAATAATGCAATTTAAAAAGGCAATAAGTTTGTGGGAGCTTTAGACAGCCCTAACGATCAACACGACTCGCGCCGCTGCGCTTGCGCCGCCCTCCCATTGGAGTTCGAAACGGCGGGGAGTGAGTGAGAGGGGCGCACTTTCGCCACGCGATAGAAAGAGACGGGTATGCTGCAGGCGGCGGATGCGAGGGTTTCGATCGTTGACTCCTTTCAAGGCCACTGGCAAGTAACTTTTTGTCGTGTCATCGTAATAAGTGGTGAAGTGAAATGACCTTGGATACTTTCTTTTGAGGTCAAGTGATTCGGTAATCGTGAATTCGTGAACGTAATACTGGTCTCGAAACTCTCACTGCCCTAATGTAACACTTTTCAGAGCATTCCATTCACAAATATAAAAACTCAACTGATATTTTTTATCTTTTTTGTTCTCTACAGTGTCTATTTAAGACTAAAGCTCGACCGGGATGGTAATTTATGTCAAATAAGGTCTTAATCTAAAATATTGACATGCTTGACTGTAGAAATTTGGTCGGTATGCACCATAAGTGACTTACCACTGTCCCAGAAAACTACATCATTTGACCAGGTTTTGCTATTCAAATGTTAAGTCAGACCACAAAACCTTCCCTAGCTCAATTCGATTTTTTCGTTTTGGCTGTTGTCTATGCCAACTAGGCATAATTTATTTCGCCAATGTCACGTTATTTGAGGACAAAACAGAGGACATTGATCGGTGAAGGCTAAAATAGCTTTACCTAGTTATGGAACGTATAACAGTCTATTATCAATATATTTTTGACGTTTACGTAGCTGTAAAACATATGACAGTAATTAATATATTTACGATCTTCGCTGCAAAATATACAAAGATAATAATTGACGAGCGCTACGACATTAAAACGCTGTTTCTACGAAATTGCCAACGTTATAGTGGCAATAAATTACGAAACTGTCAATTTCTTTGCAACTCTCCGTGAAAGTCGGGCAACCCTAAAACTAATAACATTTTAAATGCCACTGTGCAGGTGTTACCCCTAACCTAAAAACCTACAGGTGTCAGTGTATTTTAATTATAGGGGTAATTTGCCCGCGCATTCGCTTTTTAATATCCATTATTCATAAACAATGTGCGTACACGCATGTTAATATTGTCGGTCCTTGCGAAAACATTGTTTAAGTATTATGGCGGCAATTTAGTTTAAATAAACGATATTTTCCATCGATTGATTATGCTTTACATAATGTATAAACTTAAATACCCTTGTGAAATTAAATAAATGTGAAAAATTCATCAAATATGAATGAGAATGATCGGATCTTACTTCAAGCGTCCGAATTTTTTTTTAATTCCTTAGTCCTTAGATGTCTTGTCTGTACATTTAACTTGAATCGACCGTTCAAATAAAATAACCTATTTCTTTTTTCATATCGATAAAAAGTTTCTTATGCCGGAGCCAGATATAGCTTCATTTGAATTATCATTTCAATGATTATGTAGTGTGCCTGAGAACTATGTGTAACTGTACAAAGTTTTGTAGTACTTTGTGGACTTCAAGAACAAAAATGTACACAAACACTTTGAGCAACGTCTGGCTCCGGTATTATGGGATTTAAAATATTATTTAAATTATAACAGTTTACCAGCTATTAGGATAAGTAATAAGGGTTTACAATTAAAAAATTTATCTCTCAGTGCGGATTATCAGTAAACCGTACAAGACACTAGAAAATTTAATAGTTAAGTGTCCTGTTGTATTAAATAAAATGTGTATGTATGTCAATTAAAAATAAGTAAACTAGTCCAGCACTACAATCGGTAATAAGAATTACCGTTAACGATTTCCAATGTCTGATTTTCATTGACTGTCATTATTCTCAGAATTAGCAAGTTGAGGTTGCAATCGGCAATTTGAAGAACCGATAACTAGTGGTATTCGGTTCAAACCCCACCGCCGTTGGGGTATTGTCGCACCCACTCCTAATACAAGCTTTTAATTTAAGCTTAGTATTAAGTAATATTAGTAGTAGAGGGTACAAAAGGAAATATTAGACATACCTAAAAAGTATTTCTAATATACTTATAAAAAAAATGCAAGTCATTCCTCCCCCTCATTCAAAAAAAGGTAGAAATAAACTTAAAATTAGACATACCTATAGTTGTGTGAATAATTCTTCCAGTCTTGATCGTGTGCCAACCCTTCTTATTGCATAAGTCGCAAATTACTCCAAACAGGAAGGAACACACCCACATGGCTATATATGGCAATGCGGTGAGGGTCCCTGTGGTTGCGATATTAAATTTAAGAACGTCGTGTGAATATTTAGGTAAATCTGTCACCATCGTGTAATAGCCCCAATCGTGACCAACCTGGAACAAGAAGATCATATGTCTATACTAATATATGTATAAAGCAGAAGAGTTTTTTTGTTTGTTTGCTTGAATATGTTAATCTCAGGAACTACAGGTCCGATTTGAAAGATTCTTTGAGTGTTAGATAGCCCATTTATTAAGGAAGCCTATAGGCTATATATATCATCTATACTTATATATAAAGTTAAAGAGTTTGTTTCTTTGCTTGAACGCCCTAATCTCAGGAACTACTGGTCCGATTTGAAAGATTCTTTGAGTGTTAGATAGCCCATTTATGAAGGAATGCTATAGGCTATATATCATCTATACTTATACACAAAGCCGAAGGATTTGTTTGTTTGTTTGCTTGAACTTGCTAATATCAGAAACTACTGGTTCGATTTGAGAAATTCTTTCAGTGTTAGATAGCCCATTTATCGAGGAAGACTATAGGGCTATATATATATATATATAACATCCCGAAAAAATATTTCACTTAATGTTACGGACGAAGTTGCGGGTGAACTAGATTGTCGAATAATTTTCTAACTACATATATTGTTCTATTCGCAGAAAAATAAAATTTGACAATTGATATAACATACGGTTGTCACGATTTCGCTTTAACGTCATTTAATACATGTATAAACGGTGGAAATTCGTCTGCAACTAGTGTGCGTGAGGTTATATTTTAAAAATTGAATATAATATTGCATATTATAATAAAAAATGTTAGCATTCACACACCTTCCTCTATATGAATTTCAATTTTCCAAATATCATACTCATCCGTCCACGCAATTTTCGAAAAGGGTCCCTAATGTTATCGCTTCACGTATATTTATATTTATTACGTATATATATATATATATATATATATTACACTATAGAATTAAGGATAAGAAAAAGGCATACACGGTATTTATTTTACAGGTATTGTTTCGAGAACAATATCTTGAAAGAATAATCTATTTAACTACCCTTGCACTTCTTGTCACGAATCTTTGCAGAGTGAGGCCTAAAGAATACGGCTACCGAATTAATATTTACATAATTGTACTACAATGTGGGCTAAATGTTACTGTTGGTTCCATGACACGATTAGAACTGGTTTGATTCCCGAGTAGGTTTATATGACGGTATTACATAATATTGCCAAACCAATATATGTATGTATATTCGAGCCTACACCTGGTTTTGAAGTTATTTGGCACCTGCTTTATTATAATTATTTTATTTTGAACTAGATCGGGGTATCTATAGAAACGTTAATAAGCTTAAAGTTGTGCGAAATTTTATAGAATTATGTAGAGCAGAACCATGTATCTAACTGAAACGAAAAGGTGGTAATCCATTAACAGAAAATTGTATACGAATAAATAAACTTGCGTGTATATAAATGGAATAACACAGCCCTTGTTATAAAGTTAATTGTAGTAAAATTTTAATAATTTGGGTTGCTCCTAAAAATATTTCTAAATATGGAACAAAATCATAGAAAATAACCACAAGACGTCACGGGATGCACCTGCCAGATAATAAAAATAGATAACAGATAAATAATGTACATATAATTTATCTGTTAATCATTGCACAGAGCGTACAAGTTGTAGGAAACACGTTTTGGTGTATTTTAAAATCCATGCACTCGACCGTTTAAATACAATTCAAGGTCTCTTTCATGGCAAACAAGCCATTAATTTTACTACGTGATCACAACAATAAACCAGCTAATTGCCATGAAAATAAAACCTTGGTTTCCTTGATGTCCTAAATAATCAGAGACTCAATAAATAAATGGTAGAAACGATGGAATGAAACCAGCAAGCACGTGGTCGAAACCATCATCCCACCGGGTAATTGTCGTACTCTGACACGGTTTATAGGGTTTCGTAGTAGTACAAGGAACCCTTATAATTTCACTTTTGTCCAGCCGTCTGCTGTCTGCCCGTACGGTGGTTCCCCTTTAGCATTTGCAAACTATTAGACATAGAGACTTGAAATTTTCCATGTTGATAGAACATGCTAAAAATTCATTAAGAAAATTATTCTGAACGAAATCGGGCAACAACTTTTGAAGTTATTTAACAAATACGTTTAAAGCGCATCAGATACGGAACCCTTCTATATAAGCGTGTCTGTACACACTTTTGGCCATTTTTATTTATACTTAAACTCATAGGACACGATCTTTTTTATTAATTAATAACTACTTGTAATGTTTTTAAATCTCCAAGACAGAGGTAGAGTAAGAAAAGTGAGTTGGTTAAATGATACCAAAAATAAATAAAGGTTTAAATTTCAAAATCACACATACACACTTTATATTGCATATTTTATTTATTAAATCACATACTGAGATGTGGGGGAGCTGGCCACATATAATATAATTTTATGGTGTATGAATATTCCTATGGAATGTTTTTTTACAAATGACGGTAGTTGTAAATTTAGAGGAGTAGAATAGAGATGTAGTATGTCGTGGTATATAATTTAATAAATTAAAAATCTGTCGGGTAAATAACACTTTTGCCCCCCAATCCCATAAATTATTTGGGGGTAGCCCACAATATACTTTCCTACTGTCTTGCATACATTTAAATAATTAATATATGATTATACAAGCATATAATAAAATCCTCAACAGTACAACTCGTATAATAGAACTGGTAGCCTTCGTTAAACTGTGGTAAAGCTAAAGTTTAAGGCTTAATATGCCCCAAGCTTATGGAAGTTAGAACTGTTTATGCAACTTACACAAAGATTCTGCTAAGGGCGATTCCACATTATGGAAACAGTATTTATTCTACAATTCAGGTCAGAAAATATTCAAGACATCCAAGTTGTAGAGCCCAGCCTAACCATTTTTGATTTATTAATGGTATAACTTTGTTTTAAGAATAAATTTTAGTACATTGTACCAGTACTTTGTCTACAGGCAATATAAAAGTTCAAAGGCTCATTCTAGAACTCTACCTATAGATAATGTAAAGCTTAAAATATGCCTCTCGGTTCTACAAGTTTAACAGTTGAGGTCACTTCTCAGCATACTAAAATCTAACATAAATTGTAGAGGGAACTTTAAATTCTATGCGATTTATTCGAACAAAGGAATCTGTACGCTATTATTTTAAACACATAATCCAAAATTGCTTAAACTATTTCAGACTTTTAAACAATTTTGCATTTGCTTGCGTTGTAGAGTATGTGTTGGAATTTACCAAAGCACTCGTTGACTTCTTAGGCTTAATATTGTTACGTAAGCAATAAAATAACGTACTTTGTTACGACATTAAAATATTTACATTTCAACAGCAAATACATAGATAAATTGTTGCCTTGGTTTTATCGTAAGTGCAATATGAATATTTACATTAACTGGTGGCATAACGTGTAGTTATTTATATCTAATATATATTAGCATAGTGCAAAAATCAAGTTGCGACAAGGCTAGATAGAATTGATTCATCATCGTTATTGTCAGCCATTGATGACTCACTAATGGGCATAGGCCTTCCTTTGCTTCTGCCACTCTTCCTTATCTCTTGCCATACTCATTCAGCCAGCTTCCCCTACTCTCCTCACATCATCCGCCCGTCGAGTTATAGGACAACTAAGGTTTCTCCAACCCAATCTAGGCCTCTACTCAGATACACATTATCAACAACAAAATATACATAAGTATATACAGGAGGCCTGCATTTCATGCAGATGAAACATCTCTCAACCAAACAAACGTTGAGTGCCTAAAACAGTCTTGTACCTTATTACATTTAATTCAAATCAGAGTCCCAGGAGTCTCAATCAGGGATTTAGCGGAAGGGCTGGTCCAAAGCCGGTTAGGTCCTGAATCCTGACACAAGCCTTACGCTGAGTAGTAGGGGTAAATTAGATGTTCATAAAAACAAATCCTAACGATCTTTAATAAATGAATCGTAATTGTGATGGCTGATACCTCTCTATGATGAAACTCGGCGACTACAATAATCCTGAGGCTCTAGCACGAACATTTCATACCGTTCGAAGTCGACGAGTCGATTTTATTTAGGATGGAAATGTTCGTACCACGCCTATATGAGGCAAGTCTTTATTGTGTCACGTTTTTAATCAATGCTAATTCAACCGGGCCGAGTTGACTATAAAAAGGATCCACTGTGGGCCTAGCACGAATAATTTCAAACTCGATTTCGATCGGTCCGAAATGTTCGTGCTAGGACGGACCTCTAGATGGAAGATCTTCCTTTCGAGCGTAAGACTTATACTCTCGTCTTTATCTTACGCGTCGTAAGCTCCACATCAGTCTTATATTTTTTACATCAGCATCATGATGTGAGATAATTCACCATGAATAGTATAAAGTTACTTACAGCAGCGCATACGAGGGCCCAAACTGGTGCAGACCTCAAAATCGCCTTCCATGGCACAGGGTCCTTGAGAGAGCTGGTCTCTGCCGTAGTGACGTTCTTATTGAGGTAGTTTAACTCCTTTTTCGATATATAAGGATGAGTGTTCGGCGTACTGTAGCAAGTTAAACTCTGAAATGTATTTTATAGGATATTAAAAATATTCTTATTATAGTACTTTCTGCTACCTGACCTGACAAACCAAAACGTTTGTCTGTTTTTTTTTTTTTGTTTTTCGTTTTATTCAGTTAATTTTTATTTTAAGCCAGTATCTTTTTGATCCATTGCATTTTATACCAGACTTAATGGGGGACATCAAACCCCTGTGGTAAATTGATAGAAAAATTAAAAAAAGGGGCATTAATGAATAACTGTGCTATAATGATATTTCATACAATATTTCCGCACCGTTTTGGGTTTTAAGCAAATATTGCGTACTTTATAATCGGTTTTGTAATGAGAAACAAAAATGTTTGTCTGTTTATTGCTGCTTACGTTGGCGACACCGATTATAGTTATACCTATTTGTTAAAATATTTTTTATATTTAGACATACAAACATGCAACTTATTTTTATTAAGTTGTTTAAAATCATTAGTCTCGTTAAATGAATATTACACAATTTTGTAAAATTACATATAGGATAGGTCATGTTTGATAATGCAATAGATATAAAATGTCCTTGCGGTTATACTCACCCACAATGTAAACCACACCAGGCCGAACCCGCCGAAGAAATAAAATACATAAGCCCAGTCCCTACCGTCAGCTAAAAGTATACCAGACATATAGGAACCAAATATATTTCCTATTTGGGCACCACCAAATACAAGCGCCCCTTGAAACGATCGCTCGTGGGGAGGTACCCATCTCGCTAACATGATCATCAAAGCTGGCATGGTTGGACCCTGAAAACGAACATAAATTAAGCGTTGATATATAAACAGTAAAATTATTTATATATTTAGAGGACACTCAATCAACACGACTCAGATTGAAGTGCACAGATTAATTCATGATTCGAGAAAAAAATATTGCAAAAAAAGCAGACTATTTTTTCTCTGCATCTGAAAATAGTTTTCTCTTACAGACTTCTACATACTTCTATTTCTATAAGTAAGATTACAAGGTTAGTAGGTAAGGTCTGAATATTACAATATACTGCAAATGCTTACTGCATTGTATTATTTATGGCATTGTGGCACAACATGACACGTCAAGGCAGCAAGTAACTAAATTTTTATATACAAATTAAATAGTGTTATTACCTCCCCCATCCCTTGTAGCACACGCAGTATAAACAGCCACGTTGCACCTCCAGCTCTTATGACGATAGGCGTGAGGAACGTGAAAAGCGCAGTGCTAAGTAGACCGATACCAAGTGTCCATTTTCCTCCAAATTTTTCAGCCAAGTATCCTCCGGGCACTTGGGTCGCAGCATATCCATAATAGAACCCACTGAGTATCAGCCCTTGAGTTTTCTCATCCCAATCAAAGATTGCATACTAGAAAATAACGAATATATAATTTCACAGACCAGCATCACAAACAACGTTTTATTGCATTTCACAGAACGATCCAAAATTAATTTTGCACGCTCCATGAAGAAAAGTTTATTTAATGTAGTATGATTATAATTTATATTTACTTAAAGAGTCGCGATAAATATAATGAAATGAAACAACATTTCTTCCTACATAGAACAATGATGGTCAGTTACATTTTGTGTTTTACAAAAGGTTTCTCTAAATGAAAACTAACTTTTATGGCCACATTGTGGCCAATGATAGACTAACTCGAAAAATAAATCCTCAGACGTGCATACAATATATATGACGAGACTGACAGTTTAACCGCCTTATCTTTTATTATATCTTTTGCCTTTTACCCTTTATCATATCATCCTTATTAACAAAAAGGGAAAAATGAGTAAATAGTTTTAAAGTCCGTTTTAACGTTATTGACAAAAAAGGTGCTGATGGCCGTGGCCCGACTTTAGGACAATTTTCACTCGACTTAATAAACCATGAGGAAATCCTCAGGAGGAAGATTATAACTTACCGGCTTAAGTGTTACAGTCGCATTCCCTAATACCTCATCGTCAGGACATGCCTCTGGGTCGAAGTGCTCTGTGCCACTCTTCGTACGATTGACCATCTGCGTTATCGCTAAATTGAGACAAACCCTCATTGTGTATGCATTGCAAACCCCTAGCAGTCCCATTACCCCGAGTATATATCGCTGAGGTATGACACAGCCTGAAAAGAAAAAAAGAGTAAATTTATTTAATAAAGATGAGTAATATTATGGTACTTTGAACATCTTTATTGGGCAATCTGATTATAAATGCTTGATTGCAAGCATTACACGGAGGTAATGGCAATCGGGGGATGCAGTATGCACGATGCATCTTCCAACTGTCATAAAATTAATGCATTTCTAAGAGGGTATCTTCTCCAGCAATTCCAGCAATTTTTAATAATTGAATTTTAATCATTAAAATGTCCAAAAACTAACTTGAATGTTCTTAATTTTATCTTTTCTTAATTAAATTGAGACTAGTGAATCTGGCAGACGCAGTCCTGCCCGAATGTTTGGTTACTTACAATTTACTACATTTTATTATCCTATCTCCGTTCCCGATTCCTTTCTCGTCCCTGATACCGTCCCTGTTGTCAAACGCGCTATTTATACATTAGAAATAATTTAATATGGTGGTGAAGTATTCTTAAATTTTCCAATTTTCCGCGCATTTTTTTTATATATTTCTTTCGTCTTTCATTAGATCTTTCTCCACATAACAAAACATGAATTAGCGAAATCGGTAGAGCCGTACATGCATGATTAGATTTAACGGGTATGTAATAATAGAATTAACAGTGAATTAAACTGATAATTACTATCCAATCTAAATCTAATAATCTATGATTATATATAATACGCTTTCACGCCTTAATTATTTCACCAACTACATATTACTATACACTTTTTCAGGGATATAGGAAAGGACCTACGGTACCTTTCATATAGGTGTAGGTACTGTTTTCAAAGGGCAGAAAATAACGCAGGCTTCGGCAGAAGTTAATGTTAAAATAGTTCATGATAATATTGAAGATGTATAATATCGTTGTCTAGAATAAACGTGACCTACATAACGTAGGAAGTCTAGTGCTCTCACAAAGGAAAAGTTCCTTTTATGCTGGAGCCTCGTGGATGCTACTACTGAACGAGTAGCGCACTTATTAATGTTTGCTTAAAGTTTTTGAGAGATACAGATAAAAACTTGACTAGGCATACAAAAGTTGTTAGTAAAATATGACTAGTTAGTTTTAAATTACTTTAATATGTTGTCCAATAAGCTTAGGATACGATTTGACTGACATTATTGGCGCAGACATAAAAGTACCTAAATAAAAGTTGCAATAAAAAATGTAAGTAAGAGACGGAAAAAACATTTTTAGGTACTGTTAGTTATAATTATAATTTAAATTACAAAAGAAGTTGTATTGACTTATCTTCAGTAAGACGAATGTGACTGGTTGGTCGTAATGGTGGCACCATGAAATATCTTAAGAGCAGTGCTACCATAATTGTGAATTGTGTTAATTAATGTTTCGTGCATGTGGTTGTTATGATGGCAAAGAGATGAAAGTAATGGGTGCCTATAAAAGTAATATGTTAAATGTATCTGGGATTCTCCTGTCCTCTGACGCTATGAAGGCCAAGCTAACAAACAGCTTTACACGTTCAGAAAAGAAAATATCTGGGCTTCACTTAGGCCCTGGATACTAAGGAAAACACAGTGCATTCAATTGATTTGTATCATTTATATCTTCAACAGTACATATAAAAGCTGTTAGAGAATTTATACATTAGTATTTACCGTGACATATCCAGCGGTTTTGCTTGGTCTAAAACATATATACCGTGTATTATTGTCTGATTCTTCAGGACAGATCGTGTCATGGCATGGCGACACAAGGTACAACAATAATGTGTCGCCACGAGCAAGTCACAGCAGCTCCCCCAATTTACTGGACAATATAGAGTGGAGGTTAGATCCCCTTCTGCATTTTTGCCGCGAAACTGCGGTTGCCGCAGAATCCTAGTCGTCTCTCATTATTATTAATATTATTATTTAATTAAGAAGCAATATGGATGCCAGCTATTTGAGATTTACGCCATCGTTAAATGTGGACACTTCAGACAAAGTTCACCTATATCTATGTCAAAGTAGCAATATAATCAACTTTAGAAAGTTCGCGTAGGAAGCAAGGAAATCCACTTTGGGGGTACTAGCTCGCAAAGTTGTTGGCACACCAGGCAGTTTAACTGATTTAAAAATGTATTGTATCCTTCTTAGGAAATAAACTACTCTACCATACAGTACAGTAGTTATAATATAAGTTAGTATATTTTTGCTATAAAAAAAATCTGTAATTTTTTGATTAAGGTTTCAAGAAATTTAAATGTATACATATATATTACCGATTATATACGAATATCAAATGCGATACCGGTACAGATTTAGTTTGCATAAAGTCCTTGTACATAATGACTGTATATTGTGCCGGCTACAATACTTTTGATTAGAGCGTAATTTATGTGAACTGGGTTAATTGGATTCAACTCTAGCTGTTATGGAGTAACAGTTTGCTTCGAATTGGAAATTATTGAATTTCTATGAGCAAAACCAACATGGATTAAATACCATATGCTACTTAATTTCAGGCAGTTTTCAACTTAATAAATAACGAGAGCGTGTATTACAAATACGGACCTTTTTACAGTAATTATACTACAAGATCGTATAATAATATAAAAAAAATATTTATAACTAGCTGCACCACGCGACTCCAACCGCGTGGGCCACTCTTATCGCTTAATGGTTACAAAATAATTTCTGGATCAGCATTTGAATTTTCATGCTTATAAAACACCTTTACAAATAATGCATTATTTTAGGACAAATTTGACTAGCATAAAAAAGGTTTTAGCAAGCCAATCTTAAAAGATAGACATATGCAGTCGCGGACTTTTATTTAGAATTTTTAAAGGGGAACAATTCTGTCGTACATGATTTTAGCGAAACTTTAACCATTTACGTAGCGCACGCAGAGGAAACTCTCAAAAGGGAAACAGAACCCCCCATTTTGAAACATTCTTGATTTGTCTCAGCTCCTATTGGTTTTAGTGTGAAGATATACATCCTATAACATTTCTCGATAAATAGACTATCTAACACTGAAAGAACTTTTCAAATCGGATGAGTAGATTCCGGAGGCTAGCGTTTTCAAGCTAACAAACAAATTCTTCGGCATTATTTCAATTAGTATCTACATTATACGTGTGGCCCGTTAGCGCAGTGGGCAGTGACCTGCCTTTTGCTCCAGGGGTCGTGGGTTCGATTCCTGCCTCAAGTCTGGGTATATTATCTATATGTACACATGTATTTATATACTTCTACAAAAAAAATGTGCATAACAAGCGTCTGTTACCTATAACACAGGCATTAAATTGTCTACCTTAGGAACAGACGTCCGAGTGTCATATAGTCCGTTTACATTTATTTATTATACTAAAATAATGCTAAAAGTAACGGTACATCTATATCAAACCAATCAGACACAAGTTCTATTCCCGCTAACCTACAATAAACAAAACTGATAAATAAGATAAAATAGTAACGGGCGCGATGTTCACCATCAATGAAAACGTGGCATCATTATCAATTAGCGTGTGCACGACCTCAATTTACGACATATCATCAATCATCATAAGCATACAATGGTAATCATTAACGCCCTAGGTAATGCACGGATTTAACCGTTTCAGAATTATAACTGAGACCACTCTATGTTAGGTCTCTATAACACATTTATAGAAAAACAAACGCATGAAAAGTGGTTCAATTTTTTTGCACAAAGTATGGAGTAAAAGAAAACCGGATTTTAAAAGTACGGAATTTCTGATGTCCGTCTCATTTACAACTCAAAGGTTTTTTAGGATTCCGTAGTACAAGGAACCCTAATAATTTCACTCTGGCTGTCTGTCTGTCCGTCCATCTGTCAGCCCGTAAGGTGGTCCAAGGAAACGCCTATATTGCGAGTATACTCGTATTAAGCGAATATAATCTATTACTAATAGAATGGTACTTTCTTTAGTTGTACTTTTACAAGATAAGAAGTTTTACTTTAGTTGACTTTATTTGTATTTGTTTTACAAGACAAATAGGTTTAGTTTCGTTGACTTTAGTTGTACTTTTACAAGATAAGAAGGTTTACTTTAGTTGACTTTATTTGTACTTTTACAAGACAAAAAGGTTCAGTTTAGTTTACTTTTGAAAAATCTTAATTAATATGTTTTTGAATGTATTTATATTTTCTTATCATTCAAATTAGTCAAACCATATACTCCAACGAGCAGTTATTTGCGGATTATAGGAGAGAATCCATATCAACAGCGGATAAGGGTTGTTCAATTGACAACAAAAGAAAATGAAGCTGTAGTGTTTCCTTCTACCATGTGTGGGTCTTTATCAAATAATATTTTAGTACATAGCCAAATCTCACTACTAAGGAAAAGAACTTATTTCCGAAAATCGTTTATCAAGATATTTTCATTATATTATCTTGAACAGCTGCTGTTTATTTAAAAGCGTAGTTTATCTAGCTATCTTTTCCCCAACTTTCTACGAGTAGAGGCCAAAATAGTCAACCAAACTTGGAACATAGTACCTTACGATTGTTGAACTATCGAAGCTCATACTTATAAAAGATTCAGCGTGTCGTCCTAATAGAACGCAACGCGTGATGCGAGCGCACTTAGTTTGAACGAACGTGCGATTAAACATTATGATAGAAGTGCCGAAAATTCGATCGATTCGGTCGAATCGAACGTTCGTACGAAATAAGTTCGTTCGTATCAAGCATTCGTTTTCTATTAGAACAGCACATTAAACTTAAAAATATCAAGTCGCGTACATTCTACATACACATTCTTTTCATAGAATTATTTACGTATGAGAAAATGTCCTTTGCTAGGAAAAATTAATAGCATACCTAAAGGCTAAAAGAGTGTTCTTACAATTTTACAAAGAGAATACAGGAAATCATGTCGTACAGAGGCATAAAGAAAACTTGTTGGGAATTTTATATGCTTTATAATATTGTTATGAGATAATGATAGAAAATCTTCTTCTTCCACCTAGTTTTATCCCGGGCTAGTACCAGGGTCTGCTTAAATTGCAGAGAATGAGGCTTTGGGGCGAGTTAAGATGACGGACCTCCGTGTGACGTCATCCCCAGAACCCCCACAATCTCATGACTAATATGACTCAGTGACATTAATCGGGACCCACTGTTTTACGTGCCTTCCGAAACACGGGGGAGGTCGTATATTAAAAAACTAGTGATAGAATCGCCTCTGATATGGTTAGATAATGATAAAAAATAATGTAAAATATGTTTAATGTAGTATCGCATAATATTATGCCTATATTTAAGTATTACAGAAGTCTGTCGAGAGGGCCCAGTTTAGCACTTACCTACTTCAAAGTGAAAACACAGGTTATATTTACGTCGGCGAAAATCTAATTAAGTACAGTAATTAAAAAGGTCAATACGAAGACCTCATGACCTTTTTGGATTTTCAAACACGTCCAGTTTTCAATCTTACGGAAGACGATTATCAAAAAGTAGTGCGACATGCGCCGCCCGTTAAGGATACGGAAGTACGTACATAACATGGTACCTTTTTCCTTTTCGTGGATAAAGTTTTGATAATATCAATTGCAAAATGGTATGAAAGTTTGCTGTTTAATTGAGATCCTGTTGGGGTTAGTCGTAAAATACTTTTATAAAACGCTAAGTGGTCTGGGTTCAAGGTGTATTTCTTGGTTAGTACGCAAGTAAGCTACCCAACTGGTAGAACTGAGTTGCTAAATAGTGTAGCATGCTCTGTAGAATCCAATTTAATGGCATATACGTTATTCAAATGAACCAATTTATACATTATAATATTTTTTTCGAGTTCACAGCTTATCAAACGGTCCCGTCCCAAAACTCAGTCTTACGAACAGCATCCTCTGTGGTCCAAAGCAGGTCCTTCCGCTTACAGGTTACAGGATAGGAAGGAAAAGTAATAAAATCCTCCATTTGCTGGGGAACCGTACTACACAAACACCATAAGTTAGAGTCCTCAAAGGATTCCCACGTGAACAAGTTCTCTTTACTTCGGCCAACTTGTGTCCGGAGTCTATTTAGAAATTTCTAGGTTCTACTCAAAATGTAATAAGCGTTATCTTCTAAAATGTATTGACTTGATGGCGAGATAGTGATCAAGTGCCAACAGTGGCCAAATCTTGCTACTTCGGCTTCTAACACTGGCTCCACTCGTCCTTATATTACGCTAATTCGGAGTAATTGTAAATCATTATTTCAGTGCAAACTTTGGGCCGAAATGGACACTTTGATAAACGAAGGATTCGTCAACTGGAACGCATTTTTGTGTCAATTGAACCTAGAGCATCTCGTGAAGGAACAGACGCAGGAAAGCAATTAGTAAATAATTAATTTATAAACGAATTTAATTTTAATTTTGTGTATACTGGAATATGTAATACGTAAAATGTTTTACATTATAGGCCTGTTTCACCGCTTGCTTGCTTGACTGATGTTATATTTGTAAATAAACTAAAAATAAATCCTATTTAAAAGATTTATCTACCAAACCTATCGGAAGAGTTAATCTGATTTTTTTTGCCAAAAAGTTTTTATATTAGTTATGTCAGGCAGTTAATCCTCAAGCGTTAAAGAGTCCATTATTATTTATATAATAGATTAAGTTTTATTACTGGTTAAAGGGTTGTTGAAGATTTCATAAGCACCATATTTCAATTGTTAATAATTCGTAAAATGTATATTATTATTAGTATAAACGGATGTATTTACTGTCTAATCCAACATCATGTCACATACGTTTTGAGGGGGGGAAGAGCATACCTACTCATTTCTCTAGTGTCTGATTATTATTTGTTCGAACTCATGTAACTTACTCGTACGTTATACGTTAATCAAATTTACCGCCACTTTCTATTTGTGTGTAAAGAAGATATTAGAAGCATCTTGTATTTTATTAGTGCATACGGTTTTTTAATTAGACGCACATTTAACAGTATAACACAAAAAAATAGACCTTTGACCATCATATGATTTACGCTTTGTTGAATTTATATCTAAATATATATAGGCGAAAGGTCGCCTATCGCGAAATATCTCGAACACTACGTGACGTACAAATATCAAATTTGTTAGGGAAGTAGTTTTTGGGTAGCAAGCGTCCACTAAGAAGGAATAGAGGGTAAGCTAGATCGCAAATTTCGTAGCCCTAAGACCCTCGTCAGTTTATATGAAATTTCACACGAATGAAGCCGCGGGGAAAAGCTGTATAGGCAATAAAAACATTAAGCATATCTCAAGTCCTTTTATTTCAGTATCCAGGTCATTTGATCTCACCCCTTTTCTGCTTCAAGCAATGTAAACACTCCTGACTCCGGGAAATGCAAGCTCCGTAAATATTGTTATTTCACTTTGAAAGTAATTTTGTTTACTGAAGTTCACTTTGTTTAATTTTCAGTTCTGCTAGAAAGCGTAATTAAAACACTGCTGTTTACAATAAAAGTAACTTCAACGTTCATTGTCCATCTAATATGTAAATACAAGAATAACAAAAACTGTATTTTTTTTACTGGAAATGGTTACGATATATTTATTGTTAAATGGAAATTAAATGAAAATTTGTAATCTGCTTTTGCCAGAACAAAAAAGGCATCCCAAAAAGTTGTTAGTTCCCTAAAACACGTACAATTACGCAGCCATTACACTTTTAAGTGACATAGCCGTCAGCCAAACACTGTATCACTTAGCAGTGGATGGACTTTGCGAACATTACACAAAAACTCGTTAGTCCGCGGCACAAAGCTTTAACCGCCTCTTGTAGTGCCGGTAGAACACAGTAAAAGTACCATGGAAAATATACAACGAATATTCTCTTATATAACCTAAGTCATCAACAGAAGTAACAACAAACTTTATAAGCAACATATCACACTTTGTCTAAATATACAGTCGACCAAGAAAGTGTTTTATCATTTGCAATGACAGCTTCTAGTTAAAGAAAAATTTGCAAAGGGCTATTGTCAGATATTAACGTAATGCATAACAAGCAAAAATAAGCCTTTTAACTAATTGACGTGCATACGAAATGAGACCTTAGCGTGGCAAACCACTTTCTTGGTCGATTATACATACATGTCGTTGACTGTTATATATGTCAAATGCATATATAAATAAAATAAGTCAAAATTTATTTATTGTATTAGGTTTTTTAAGTAGTTATTGAGTACATATTTTTTAAATTATTTTTATTGATTATTTCATTTGTTGCAACTGATTAATACCATGTGTGTACTATTATAATAATAATTATATTATTTTTTGGAAAATAATCCACTTTAAAGCTAAATCTAAAAGGTTTCATCGCACTCTGAAAATCAAAAGCTCGTTCTAGAAGGCTATTCATTTTGTACCAACGCCATTTCTTCAAATCTTCGAACGATAATTTGCTGTTTACAAATGGCTACTTTTTCAACTAGGCCTTCATAGAAGATGGTCCTACTAAGAAATGTCATATTTCTTTAAAAAAAGAACCCTTTAAAATATAATTATTATAATATTTATTTAAGTGCTCCATATTAAAATGTAAATTTATACAGTATAGACTAAAAGTAATATTGAGCAATTATTCTGTTGGCTTATTGCTATTGTAGTCTGAATCGAGAAGCCACTTACGAGGAAATATGAAAGATGGCGGAATTTTTGGTTACTTTACACTTGTCATGTCTGTATACGAAAAATATACAGTTTCTTTTCCGATGTTGTCATTAATCATCTTACTATTCTATTAAAATTATAAACGTGAAAGTTTGTACACATGGATGAATGGATATATTTATGTCTGGATTTATTTTAACGCTCTTTTACGGAAAAACTACTGAATGGATTTTTATAAAACTGTACAATAATATAGTCTATACATCAGAATAACTCATAGGCTATAAATTATAAAGATATTGTGTAAATTGTCCAACGATAAAAGTTAAGTAAGTATGAAAAAATTCTGCCATCTGCAAGCTATTGTGGTGTGCAATGCAAAAGCCGTTAGAGTTACACGTATATAGTATAAAGGAAATGTTTTTCTTAAATAGTTCTACAAAACCAGCGACAGCATATATTTATCTTACATGTTTAAGCCATTAACGCGAAAATAGTGAACCATCATGGCATGGGAACGGAAAAGGGAACGTTGACAAAAGTATAGGATAATAAAATGTAATATAAAACCAAACGTTCGGGCAGGACAGCGTCTGCCGGGTCCGTTAGTTTATTATATATCTTCAGCATGTTTTGTTGGACAATTGTCAAAATCGTAGCAAAAGCCAGTATCCGTATCTAATACCAATGAGTTAGGGCAGTCACATCTTGAGAAACCACATACTGTGCCAACTAATGTCCTCTCAGGGTTTTTGCAGGTTCGTTGAGCAGGCCAGTAAGTACGATTACAGTTGCATACATTCTCAATTAAATGGTCTGGGCATTCCTCCACACCTATAAGCAATAATATAAAAATATTTGATTAAATAATATTGATTTGTCAAGGATATAAAGTTACATCAATACTAGAAAAAATGTCAGAAAATGCTTAAAAGATTTTTGAATCCTCGAAACAAATATTTTTTAAGGGCAACTTAACAAATAATATATTTAAGAAGTTAAGTCTAGTTGAAAAATTGTTCCAATGAAATATGATCTTCTGAATAGAGATTCCCGCGGAGATAAATATACTCCGGTTAGATATTCTAGTGATATGAATACGTCTTTTGTTGTTGTTGATGATGATGATCGTAATGATGATGATTTGATTTCATCAACATCATAATTGCAGCCTGGGTGCGTCCAGTGCTGAACGTAGGCCTCATCCAACAATTCCCACGAATAACCTTTGTAGAGTCTATCTCCTGATGATGCTTCGGTGTCGAAGCGAAACGTGCGTTGAGGCACATCGGAAAGGCAGTGTAGTGCTGTGCTTTGGTGGCGGATTCGGTGGTGTAGCTTTCGGGTTGCAGTATTACACCGACTTTCCCTCGTATTCATTCGCGGATTAAAGCAAAGTAGTTTAGTTTCTCATGCATTTCATTGAATTTGGTACTCTTATAAGTTATGACAAAAGCCTCGCATAGATACATCACTTACTAGCTGTGCCCGCGACTTCGTTGGCGTAAATTAGGTAAAGGAATATATTCAATTCTAGCGTGATATTATATGTAACTTATAACCTTCCTCGATAAATGGGCTATCTAACAGTGAAATATTTTTTTTAATTGGACCAGTAGTTCATTCAGTAGCGTGTTGAAGCAAACAACAAACTTTTCAGCTTTATATATTAGTATAAATTGGGTCCTTTAAGTTAATTAATCAAATAAGTGTCTTCTTAAATAATATTTTGATTTTAAAATAAATTTACTGATACAGTATAAAAGGTAAGTACAAGGAGATGTGAATGTATCGGTTATGTATTTATGCAGAAGAATTGCTACTGCTAGTTAAGATGAAAGTAGAACTTCAATAATGATGCCTCCTTCTCTAACCAAGCTTTATATATCCGTGCATTATAAAAATAAATAAAGTATTTGTATTAAAAAAAAAAAAACAGAAGCTGTAAAATATAGACGTGGTGTCAAACATAAGATGTGAATACTATGCTTTCATTACAGGCTTAGAGGGAAAAAAACATGTTTTTTTTTTCTTTCAATGTCGTTCTTTAATTTATTATAATTCGGCCACTTGAGAGCAACTTGAAAATAAATCGTAAATTGCTCCGCGTCATGTAAGCGAAACGCTGACAAATGACATGTGTTTGGTAGTTGCGTCGGTGGGGTTTATTTTTGGTACGACCCACACAGCAGCAAGCGGTAATCGAACACCAAGTAGGGAGTGATTCGAACAAATACGTCTGAATCGCAGGGAGTCTTTGTAACGAAGTAGTTTTTTAATAGCGATGACAGGTTGAGAAATTAAATAAAACACAATTATATTCAAGCGAGGGACAGATGTAAAAGGTTTTTAATATCTTTAAAGTACCAGAGAAAGTCCGTCTGTTACACTGAGTTAGAAATCGCTGAACTAATTTTGATGAATTTCGATACAGATATATATTGAAGCTTGGAGAAGGACATAGGCTATTTTTTTATTTTAGAAAGAGGTGAAATAGGAATTCAATGTTTGTATAAAAGAAAATAACGCGGACGAAGTAGCGGGTTCAAACTAGTTCTGCATAGTGAAAGGACTTCCAATTGCATTACTTAAAAAGTAAGAGTTCATTCAAGCTTAACTGATTTTTTTTTTTTTAATATAACAAGGGGCAAACGAGCAGGCGGTTCACCTAAGTGACTACCGACGCCCATGGACAACTGCAACACCAGAGATTAAAGTTTCTTTAAACGCGATTGCTAATTGCAAAACGTTAAAAACGAAAATGCAAAAGTCAAAACATTTGAATTTGAAACTCTAGGGGTGCTACATGAACATCAATCACAAGAAGTGACATTGATGTTTAATTTGTAATAGATCGATTCTGTAAAAGATTGTGCTAATGCGAGGCGCATATTAAATACTTCATAGTAGAACTATAGATAGATTCTTGTTGTCATGAATAAAACACAGTGCTTACTATTTAGATTTGTTTACCTAAATACTCAGAATACTTAAACAAAGATTTATGTATAAACTAACGATCCGCCCCGGGATGCCATGGGTGCAATATGTGTGAGATGTGCATGCATTGTATATATATTATAAACTTTCTTTTTGAATCACTAAACTTAAAAGATTTAAGCAAATAAGAGTTGGGAGCGATTTAGTTTCATTCTATGTAAAGAAGTAGGTGCTATTTATATATTAGACGGATTGACTATGATCTAATTTTTGAATATTATTGCGCTACACTATGATAATACTTGTCACACTTGATCAGAAAAAAATATCGTTTATTTAAGAATATAATATTCGTACTTTTAACATGTTATTATTAATTAGTTTACTTCATATGTAAATTAATTTCATTTTCTTAATCTCAAGAGTTTATTTCATTAGAAAGTTGTTAAGTATTTGATATACTGGTAATGTCACTTATTCAAAGAAACCTAATCGATGTAATTCACTTCAAATTCAATTTTGTTTTTTAGACTAGAAAAACAATTTAAGGAAAACATCGATTTTTTAATCGATACTCATGAACATCGTCATAATTCAAATACACTATTATTTTTGACACCCCTAAAACAAAACGTCACGAACAAAGACACACGGTATCTCACTTGTCAAAAGTTACAGGTTGCCTAGCAACTACGTCTATGTTAATCCAAAACAAACATAGACTAGTCAGTCTATAAAAAAAAGAACAGTGGCACTCCGGGAGTGCCTACAGAAGTGAAAACTTGAACACGCAGAGACTGCGATTGCAACCAGAGGTGTTGAACAGTCTCAGTATCGAGAGTTCAATGGTTTTTCCATCTCAAAAATTTTTGCAACGGGCCTAAAACAGTTTTCACTTTAAAAATATATCGATTTTTACCGTACTCTTTTATTATATGATTATTATTATTTACTAGATCGCTTGAGATATTTCAGGCAGGGTATAAAGCCAGCACGCGTCATACTAACTGTTTAAAAATAAAAGAAATTTTAATTTGGAACATGTTTTGAACATAATTTTAGTCCGATTTTATAAAAAAAAAACGTGTACTGTTTTCTACAGAATAAAATGTTCAGTTTAATTTGGAAGTCTAATTCAAAATCATAATAGGTATAGTAAAACCAGATCAACCAATAGGACAAAATAGGTCACTTAAGTACAATAATAATGATAAGAATAATGTTATAATACCAAGATTTATTATGAAAGCAAAAGAGAAGCACAAACCGAACGAAACGCGACAACAATACCATCACTTGACGTGACAGCACTGCCGCCACTTCACGCCGATCTTATGTAAGAAAGAGGTACGGGTACCTGGAAGCGCCGGCCCAATTCGGTTACAAGCATGGCGTTACTTCTAATTAAATTGTGCGATCGTCAAATCGCTGTCTGGAGAGGCTAATTATTCTAGGGAAAATGGATGGCAAACACAGTCAGGGGAGAGCGCCTCCACTTTGGCTTGACGCCATAAAGAAGGCGGTAGGTGGTAGTATGCGTGCCGTCCGCTCTGCACATGATCGTAACTTATGGAGACTGTTTGTTTATGATCACGATCTTCAATAATGAGGGAACGTAAAAGAAGAAGGATACCACATGTAGACCGCATGGACAGGAGGGCACGACTATTCTTCAAATGTTGAATGAACAAAAATATTAATTCTGCACGAGATTATGATACATATCTTTAAATTACACAAGCGATGTTTCTTTTTTTAATATACGTATATATGATATTGATTTTGACTCCAACTACCAAGACCCGAAGGCAGAAGAACAGAAAAACATGCTGAAAAGGAACTTAGTAGGATATTTATGGGCTAACTATGAAAACAACCAATTTTATAAGGCAAACATATTTTTAAGTGAACAAAAATTCGTTCTCCAATTTAAAATCAAATTTAAATTCAACACACAGCGGAAAGGTATTGAATATTAATATCTTAATTTGTTTTGTGTTTTCAAATTAAATTTTCTTAAGGCACAAACAGTTTTCTTTTAATTTACCATTTAGACGTAAAAACCTTTGCGTCCTTAGTTTTTTTTTTAAAACCTTGAATCATAAAGAGAGTAAAAATATCGAAAGGTGTGTTAAGCTTGCACGCTTATATAGAAGGTTTCGTATCTGATTCGCTATAACCTTATTTGTTAAATAACTTCAAAAGTTGTTGTCCGATTTCTTTCAATATAGTTTTCCTAATGAGTTTTTAGCATGTTCTAACGACATGGAAAATTTCAAGTCTCTGCGTCTAATAGTTTGGAAATGCCAGGGGGAGACCACCTTACGGGCAGATAGACGGACGGACGGACAGACCGAAAATATAAGGGTTCCTTGTAGTACTACGGAACCCTAAAAAGAAGCTTTGTAATTAAAATCACTGCTATTATGAAATAATAAACATTCCATTTGAGTCTCATTCAGTCTTATTTCTGTATTTATTACTTATTTTCATTAGTTTTTAATGACTAGGCGATAATAATAGAATTTTTGGAAGAAAAAATAGAAAAGCTTAAACATATACATATAGACGTATATATTTTTAATGTATATTTTTATTATAGTTATGTTTAAACTTCAGATAGGTTTAATTTTTTTTTTTTCTTAAATATTTTGTTGTACTTTTTTTTCTTGTGCGTCCGTGCTTAGGTAAGCTGGCAGAAAATGCTTTTAACATTCAACTCACCTAGTTGTACAATTGTTTTTTTTTAATTGTATCTTAAGATATGTAATGTTATAGAAGAGCGGGGCCGCCCGCTACAAGTACTAGTAATAGTAACTTATAGGGTTGGCCCCAACACTCTGTATTTAGATAAATAGCCTATTTGGAAAATAAAGATATTTGAATTTTGTATTTTTGAAGTATTTAGAAGTGTTCCACAAGGTTCCATGTTAGGGCTACATCTTTTCATATTATATACTGCTGACATTGTCAAGAATATTAAGAATTACAAATACCACTTAAATGCTGAAGATTTGCAGTTATATTTTTCTTTCAAGGTAAATAAGTACCTTGCAGCAGTAGAAAAAGTAAATGAGGATCTCCAACGAGTCGTTCAATTGTCTGAGCGAAACTCGCTAAATCTTTATCCAGATAAACTTAAGTTTATCCTTTTTGAGGTCAAAGAAAGTTTTTACCTAATTATTCTCATTTAAGGTGTTCATACACATAAAATTAGTTTAATAAAAATAAACCTTTCAATCTACTTTCATTTTTAAAATATAGTACGTAACGCGCTTGGGCAACCAGTTTAATGCATTATGACGATACATGCAATTAAATGCATTATGACGATCAGTGAATATTAAATTCATTACATTTATACGTATGGATAATTGATACAGGAAATATAAAACATACATGCATATTATATATAAACTTCAACTTACATCGTCTTGTGATCTGGAAAATCTTTACAATTTTGTTGCTTAAAACGACCGCCATACTGTGCTGGGGTTCGAGGACGAGCACCTGACGTAAGAATTTTGCTGCTTTTTTATATTTGCCCTGAAACACAATTGTCCCGAATTTAAAAGCTTTTTTAGCTCAATGGTAGAAGAACGGATACGAATCCGTAAAGTGCTCGAATCTAATCCACACTCCGGTGGGCTGGGCCTCCTTGTGGTCCCTCTAAACACAAACTTTTTCTAACTTGAGTCCTAACGAAAATTTGAGATAAAAGTACAATAAACTGACAGGCACCAGCTACGTATAGCACAATACACACCTTAAAGTAGTATAATAATCCTTTCAAATACAAAGCAGTCACGTTATTTTTGTCGATTTGTAGACTGCTTTCAAAACAGTCCAACGCCTGCTGATACTCTTCGCACATCACCAAAGCCTCAGCTTTTAAGAAATTAAATCTAGAACAAATATTTGTATTAGTGAATACTTTTAGATAGAGGAGCGGAGAGGATTCGCTAGGGTGCTGTGCGATTGTCCTGTGTGATGTCTTGAGACGTGTGCTTTCGGTCAAACACTGGCTGATCAGGATCGCCAAATACAAATATCATGTTTTCGTTTTTGTTGAAATAGAGAATTACTGTTACAATATTTAAATAATTGTTAGAATCAGGTGTTACTTTGCGGAAATCCATGACATGCATGAGAAACTAAACACAGTTTGTGTTTTTACTAATCACTTTACGAATAACCTTTGTAGAGTCTATCTCCTGATGATGCTTCGGTGTCGAAGCGAAACTGTATAACAGGTGTCTGTTACCTATAACACAGGCATTAAGTTGTCTACCTTAGGAACAGACGTCCGTGTGTCATATACTCCTGTATATATTTATATATTCAATTAGATCACTAATTAGGCCACGACCGAGAAGGTTTAAAGGCTTCTTCGACTATTAACTGATCTTCTCTCTAAAAGTAATTTCAGGTCTTCGTTAGAACTCATATAGTTATAATTAAGTCAACATTTAAAAATCCATTAGATGCATCCGAGGGTAAATGGACTTTCAGGAAGAGCGACACCGCGCTAGCCGTTAATAATAATTCTGGTCACGATTCGCACTTGCCATTATGGCAGACTAAGAGGGAAAGGTTGTTGAGGTCGTACCGTGAAAATAAATTGTAATAATTTGGACTCGTTCGTTAGATTAGCAGTCTCGGTATCGAGCGCTTTTTGAAAAACATCATTGATGTGTTTGCCCCCGGACAAAGCAGGGTGTGCAACAAGTCAAGTTAAGAGCAGGACCTTTTTATAAGTGTTTAAAATCAGAATTTTTTGTTTTTACTTTTTAAAATCTTTATTGAATCATGATAAATAATACAAATTTCGTACTAACAACCACGCGTAGGTAAATTCCTGGTAGCACTAATCTTAAAGTTAACATCGTTTACATACGCACTGGCATGTTAAAAACTTCTAAAATCAGCATTTTACATCGAAAATCCCATTATTTGAGTTTCTAATAAAGTTTACAAAATGGCAGACATAAATTTATTTTAAATAAATATGTTACTAACCGATAATCATGACCGAAACTATACGGTTATTACGAATGACCCATTTGACAACTTTTTAAGTTTCTTTTTAACATGAAATTTTGAAGGATTCCTCGAAAAGCGGAACAAAGCCTGTTCCGCGTGAAATATCAAATAAGGTCAAAAATAGAAACGCCTGACCTATCTAGGAAAGGCGTTTCGTGTAAATCTGATTTATTTCACAGTAAGTTTTTGATAGATTTAAGACAAATCTTCCCAAAAAGCGGAACATAACACATCCCATGTATCCTTCTTATCCAAAACTAGCAGTGCCCGCGACTGCGTCCGCGTAAAATTAGGTAAAATGGAATTAATTCAATTTTAACGTGATGATATATAGCCTATAGCCTCCTTCGGTAGTTTGGCTATCTAATACTGAAATAGCTTTTCAAATTGGACCAGTAGTTCCTGAGATTAGCCTGTTCAGGCTAACAAACAAACAAACTCTTCAGCTTTATATATTAGTATAAATCTGTACATACCTACCCATCTTAATGTTTTAAGTAAGCGGTTAAAAACAGATTTAAAATTATCCCAAGATCCCATGCTATCGAATCTAGCGAGGCTGTATAATTTAGTGAATCGACGTGCGACTATTTGTGGATTCCACTCGATGTTGGTGAATGGATTTCGGGGCAAAACGGCACCGCTCTCGCCATCAATAACCATTCGTCACTTCCGAGCTGGCTGATGGAACGAACTATTATTATTTGTATAGCTATTTATTTTAAGTATGTTGTTTGTTTCCCAAATATTAATAAAATAAAAATAAAAAAATAAAAGACTCTACATTGTAGTTAGAAAACGTTTGTATGGGAAAAAGAAAAGTGCTATTTTTAGGGTTTTCCCGGCTATTGTTACTCTTTTCTGCGTGTGCAGTAAAGTATAAATAAATATAATAAATACATATATCCATAAAAGAGTCCCGATTGGGAACACGTCCATTTATACTATTGAACTATTGCGCTCTAATTAGACGATCATTCAGTCATTCATTGAAGACTTATGTTTATAAAGCACTCTCATTTTCATCTCAATAAAAGAAGTCACCATCAGAGTTACAAAGTGAACATTTGAAATTATCATAATGAGAACTTTCTCTTTATACGGTTACGAAATCCTAATTCTTACGAACGGGCGGACGCGTCGACATCTGATACGTGTTCATTACAATCAACCAAATGTTAAGAGTTCCTTTCAAGCGTTCATTCAACAGGCGACAGGTGCCATTTCGTTGTAATACATCTTCATGAACGTCAGTCATCTGTAATAGAGATGATTTGACGTCGAAGTGACGTGAATTTGGGAAAGGGCATCAGTTTTTAATAACATCAGGATTTATATACCACCTTTGAGAAACTTTATCAATAAGTAATTACTTAATTAAATTGTTATAATTTGTAATTACTTAATTATATTGTACAATTTAATTAAATTATTTATATTCATTGTTCTTTTTTGTTACTCGTTGAATAATATCCTTAAGCCCTCAATTTAGAATTTGCAGATTAAAACCAATGTCTCCAATAACAGTAAAATTTGATTAGACAAATCTGTAATTCGTAAGGGTAATTGGTAGTTAGGAATAGAAATAAAACCAGAAGGGCGCCCATCCCATCAGACTTGATTGCTATTTATAAAAATAAAGTATTTTAAGATCATTTTCCGCTTTAATTAATTTCGTCCGTCGGCGTGAAAATACACAGGTGATTCCTGTTTTTTGTGAGTAATAATTTAATAATAACCAACGAAAATAGATGGAAGACAAGATTTATTATGCGTTCCAGAGTGTAGGATATAATATCGACTGCCTATTCTAGATCTTGTGTGATTGTGAAAACCTTATTGCTTGAGCTGGAAGTCACAGTGTGTGTGACTTGGAATGTCAGTGCTGGAAGTCACACTGTGTGCTCGAGCAATAAGGTTTCATTTTTCGTATGTATTCTAAATTAACTATTATAACATCAAGCTTAGTGAAATTGGTGACAAATATGGAGATTGACTCTATCGATGTCTCTTGCAGAATCTTTATAGACAACTTTTTATTAACAAATTCTTATTCGGCACTTCCATATCATCATTTCAAAGCGGACCTGACTTAGCCAGGGGCAAATACTTCAAGATATATCCGTGGTGAATTTTTCTATTCAAAAGGTTTTAAAGATTTATAAGAGAGTTAATTTTCCTGGTCCATAGACAATTATTCACTTAATGCCCTAATAAAATTTTCACGACCTGTAAATCTTTTGACCTTTCTTTGCTATAAAATCTAACACAATCACATCTATCTATCTATTAAAAATTAATGCTGTACTTATATATATGCTCGTGTACTTAAGGACCCTAAGTCCTTTTGATCTAAACACACCGCTAGAAATGAGCCATTTTGTATTACACCGTATCTATACTAATATATAAAGCTGACAAGTTTTTTCATTTATTTGACCGCTATTTGAAAAATTCTTTCTTTGATTGACAGCCCACTTATCAAGGACGGCTATAGGATATCATAAAGCTAAAATTTTTCATCTAATTTTATGCAGATGAAGTCGCGGGAAACGACTAGTAAATATAAAGTGAACCTAAAGCATGAATTGAATGACTAAATTGGACAGATATATATATATAAAGATAGGGTGTAGAAATTTTATGTGTGGTGTAAAATTTTTAACTACTTTAACACTATAATGTATACTATGAGCGTGTTATTTCTTACGATTTTTAATTTAAAAATGTACGCTGAAATATTTACCCTAGCTTATTAACTACAGTTGGACAATTGTCCTTACGGAAATGAAACAGGTTTTGTATTATTTACTTTAACTATTTTTTCTCCTCCTCTTACTTTTACCTATTTAGGGGTTTACCTAGTTTAGAAGTTACTTCACTCAATCGTGTAAAACTAACTTTTAATAAATAAAGATTTCTTAGTCCTTCTTTTCACTTTATTACAATTAGCGATCTTGCTCGAATGTTGGCTCGTATCCAATTAACTAATCCTTTATATCTTTTCCATAAAACATGACACTAGCCCTATTTTTTTAAAAATAATAATATTACACGGCACGTCACTGCTGGTCGTCTATTTTATTAATGTTGAATTAAAACAGCTTCGAGGAAATGTAATATTTTACATTATATAAAGTTTAATTTTGTATCGTATCCATTCCAAAATTTATTATATAATTTTAAAATAATATTTTTAACCATTCAAACATTCAACATGCCAGTTCGCGCAAATATCAATACTCCAATATGCGTCGATATCTTTTAAACCTTCCCTGATGTAATGCCGGCACCAGACATAGCCCAAAGAGTTTGTACATTTTTGTCCTTGAAGACTACAAAGTACTACAAAACTTTGCGCAGTTACACAAAACCCCCGGCCACACTACATGATCATTGAAATGAAGCTATGTCTGTCTCCGGCATAAGGGGAATGAAACAAAATAAACAGAATTTAAATCAGTAATGCGGTTTTCAAATTTTAGCAAGACTAACGAACAACGACTGATTTTTATATATATAAGAGAGATATCTGTCTAAGCTAAGTAGAGCTAATTAGCAATTACAGTTAGTTAGTGTTATCCGATGTTTTGGGCAGTACGACCTTGGGAGCGTGTCCTCGAGCTGTGTCAACGACAGTAACCTCGCTTGCCCCCGCTTTCCCTCGTACCCCCTCTGAAGCGGTTTGCGAAAACTTAACCGATTGCATTGGAACTTCCATTTTTTTAAGTTAACGCCTTTCTCTTGGTATATAATATTTTTCTGTTTGTACAAGGTCATTATTTTTTAAATAAAAATTGTATTTTTTACTACAGCTTTCTTTTAATACTCCCGTTTCCTCTATTAGCTTCATACAAGTAACTTGTGTCAATAGGTGCGACATTAGCGCAGCGGCGTAAAAGGTTTTCGGATTATTTTAATAAATACGCGGAAAAAAAATTCCCCGCATGATTCTTTCGAAAAAAAATTACAGGTAAAAAAGAATTTATTAAATATATTATTTTTTAAATGGTATGCAAATTCAGACGTTTCCGTTGACTAAAAAAGTGATAACAGTAAAAATAAATGCGGAAATGGAGTAAATTTTTTTTTCGATCGTTAACCACTTATATATTTACAATTATTTATAATAATAGATAATATTTTTTAAAAGGGGGAAAAAGGTGTGCAAAGAGGCTGTCTCAAATGTCAGTAAATAATAAGATAAAAGCTTTTATCTATTCCAGACTTTACTTTAGAGAAACTTACATATGAATATAGTTGTGATAAGACATAATTTATTAATTAAATCCA
>JANCMC010050420.1:614067-669962 GCA_024363005.1 Charaxes varanes | reverse complement strand
AATAAGCTTTTTACACGGCTTTTAAAAACACGAAAAAGTTTGACTGACAAAATTAATAAGCAGTTCATTTCATAGCTACGAACAATTTCAAGAGTGTTTAAAAGTATGATAATAGTAGAAATTCTTGTATAAAAAGGATAGTTTTTAATAACTTCAGTTCATTTTTTGTAGTATTTGATCAGAAATAATATAAATAATGAACTGAAGGTACGTAATGTAACGTTATGGGCAGTTATGGTAACATATCTAATAGTTTATTTTATATAAAAAGAAGTGTATTTATTCAGAGTGCAAAAATAATTATTATAATATCTTATCCATTATTATTACTATCATTTATTAATTAATTATATTATTACGTTATTATGTTGTATTAAAGTTAAAAATCTAATACAAAAAATAACTAACGATGACCACAATTCAGCTATCCTATTAGTCTATTCTAAGTATTTATTCAGAAAGCTACATGAAGGATACATTTGATAGATAATGACATTTTAATGAGCAATACAACTTTTTACACGACTTAAAAAAGATAATAATATCTTTTATAAAAAAATTAAAGTTTACAATACTTTCTGTTCATTATTTATAGCATTTGTTCAGAAAGCTGCATAAAAAATACAAATATTATAGTCATTCTATACATACATAGTAAAACTGAAGTGTTATATATTTCGATGGTCAGGGTGCCAAAATATAATTATAATAACATGTCTTCAATTATGTTATTTCGTTTTAATATTGTATTATCCTTTCAAAACTAATACAAAACATTTAAATAAAACAATATCCATTATTCGGTTACCCTTTCAGTTTATTCTCAGTATTTATTTAAAAAGCTCTATAAAAGATGCCAACGTTACGAGCGATCAATATTATATATTTAATCAAATCGTTAAATTTATGTAAAATAAAGTGTATGTATTTTTATGGTCAGATACAAAAAATCATTATAATATTTTATGAATTTTATACTATAATATTGTATTATATACAGAAACGAATACAAAACATTTATCGACCACCATAATTCGGCTACCCTTTCAGTTTATTAGAATTTATTCAGAGAGCTCTAAATAAAAGATGCAAACTTTATAGGCTGTCCATGTTACATATTTATTCAGATGCATTTTAAAAGAACTGTTGGAATGGGTCGCGGTGGAGAGAAGGAGGCAGGGTAGAAGGGCGACGACTGGCACCCAAAGTCCGACATTGAAATACCCTTGCAAGGGCATTCCACTGCAGCAGTCTTCAAGGCTGGTACAGTCAAAATACTTGCGGACGTAATATTCTGAACTAATTGTGTACGGGTTAAAATAACTGGTTACTGGGTTTCATACAATTTTCTAGATTTAGCTTTATATATTTTTGTTACGTTTAATATACTATTATTCTACAAGAATATCAACTATATTATTGTAGAATAATAGTTGGACAAATTAAACTTAATACTTTTTAGGTTTGCCTTTGTTTTTATATTCTTACAGGTTTATGGATTTCTCAGATATTTCCAGGCAGTTGCTTAAAAATTTTTGATAATGTTCCATTATTTATATTTGTCGATTATTCTTAAGTAATCGTTTAAATTACTTTAAGTGCATAATATTTTATTATAATTTATATGATTTTAAGTCATATCTAGGTTGGCTATTTTCTAGAGTTACTTTGAATATCTTAGAAGAGCCTTACTGTGTTAATTATTTAAGCTAATATACTGAAGTGTAATTAATAGTTAATTACTTTGATTTTATTCACTTTTAAGGGATGTTACACTATTACAATAAGACGCCATAAAGATAAAAATTAACTTTATTAGGTTTATATTAAAATAACTTAACATTTAAAATAAAATAATCCTTCTATATTTAAAATAAAAATAAAAAATATCAAAAGAAATAAAATAAATACAATTTTTTTTGTTTTTATTCTATTTAATAGTTATGTAACTTATAAAAAAGTAATAATAATTTGATCTTATTTTTATTCTATTTCCGTAGTCCTACGAGGAACCCTAATAGTTTCGCTCTGCCGTCCATCTGTCTGTTCGCCCGTAAGGTGGTCCCCCCCTAGGATTCACAAACTATTCTATATATAAATGAAATATTCCATGTTTGTAGGACATACTAAAAATAACTAGAAAAAATATTTTAAGTGATATCGAACACCTTTTGAAGACCTTTAACAAATATACCTTAATCGCGTATCAGATACGAAACCCTTCTATGTAAGCGTGTCTTGTCACGCTCTTGGCCACTTTTTTAGGTTAAGTAATAGTTCACATATTATCTTATTGTAATAGAATGTTAATATTTCAAAAATTAATTAAGAAATGACAATTACTTCAAAGGGTATATATATAATATGGCCACGTGTTAGCCGATATCCGCAGAGACCAATAATACTTATAGCATTGTCGGTGTTCCTTGTATCCAGGGGAAGAAATACACGTCTAGCCGGTGCATATCGATCGGGTGAGGTCGCGACGGCGGGTCCGCCAGGCGAAACTGGACGCATTCACACCGTAAATGCATACAGACGGCTCGATGTCCTAAAATTCACAACCGTGCGAATTTCAAGAAACTTCTTGCCTCTCACAATTTCTCTGTGGAATCAATTACTAGCGTCTGTATTTCCGAACGGATACGACTTAGGGACCTTCAAGAAAAGAGCATACTCATTTCTCAAAGGCCGGCAACTCATCAGCGATGTCCCTGGTGTTGCAGTTGTTCATGTTCCTCGGTAGTAGCGTAGGTGAACCGCCTGCCCGTTTGCCCTTTTTACATAAAAAAAATTCCGTAAATGAAATTGCCATCTTTATGTCGGCATTTTTATATTTTATTAGGGTTCCCTAGTCCTACAAGAAACCCTTAAAGTCTCTCTCAGTTCGCCCTTCGATCTGTCCATCCGCTTGCAAGGTGGTCTCCGCCTAGGATTTCCAAATTAATAGATGCAGAGACTTGAAATTTTCCATGTTGATACGACATGCTAAAAAGTCACTAAGAAAATTATTTTGAGAGAAATCGGACAACAACTTTGAAGTTATTTAACAAATACGTTTATAGCGTATCAGATACGGAACTCTTCTATATAAGTATTGCCTACCAAACAAAAAAGTATCATCAAAATCGCGTAATGTACAAAATAATTAAAAAAAGAACATACAGTCGTTCGATTTAAGAACCTCCTCCATTTTTGGAAGCCGACTAAAGAGAATTACAGCTTCCACCAAACAAAATTCTCTATTTTGTCACCAGGTAACGTAACATTGGCGACGTTTTATAGTTATGTCCCGTTGGCATTGATAAATAAACGCCATCAATCATAAATTGAATTGAATATAAAAAGTAAAGTTGTTTTGCGATAAAACAACATCGGTGTGACACGATACGGTGCATACCCCACTGGTTTACGTGCCTTCCGAAACACGAAGGAGGTCGGATATCAAATATAAACTAATACTCTTAAATCTACACCTGGATTGCAAATCCCAGGCACTGCTATATCTCATTCCCCTGCAACACAATGGACCCGGCACTCTCACAGTGAATTCTAGAAATGTTAAGAAATTTGACTCTTTTTGTATGTGAGGTTTATTTGGAATAAGTTTATATCTTTAATTAGTTAGTTAAAAAAAATGTAATATGTTTTTGTAATATATTGTTTCATTCTACAGGGGTTTTATAATTTAATAGATTTTGAAAAAGAAATAAATTCAAAATTATTTGTGTTACAGTTTCTTTTGGGTGATTTTTAACTCTTAAATTAATTTAGCCCAAAATACAATATATATAAACTGACTAGCAGAGCCAGCATAAGCTCTTCTGTCTGCACATTGAGTAACTTTCTATTTATTGCATTCTATAGTCCTATAATATTATTCCCATTTCCATTTGAAATAATTTAATATGGATGTTAAGAAATGTTAAATTTTCTAAGTTAAAAATTAGGAAAAATGTGCAGAACATTTTTCTTAATTTTTACTTTCATAAGAAGTTTTCCCTGACAATAACAAACACAACAAGAAGGTAATTAGCAAAATTGATCCAGCCATTCATGCATGATGCTGTGACCAAAGGAAATTGGGTTTAATTTGTATATATGTTAATAATTTTATGAAATTAATAGCTTTAATATCTCTATAATAATATTTTACAGGACATTTGATATAAATGTGAAAGCAGTGCTAAATATTAGTCAGGTAGTGGCCAGAAAAATGGTCGAAAATAATACCCATGGTTCTATTGTTAATATTTCTTCGCAGGCCTCAAAGGTAAAAATAAGTTTTATTCTTTAATGCTTTTCTTTATCTATGTATTTATACTCTGCCATTAAACATGGAATTAAGTGTGTCAAGATAAGAAAGCCACCTTTGATAACACAGTTTAAAACATAGTTGTTTTGTTGTATAATGATAAGAGTAAAATGTTCCTTATATTATGAAATTACTGACAGAGCACTTTAATGCTAACGATTTTATGGCTTTACCTATTTATAATTTTCCATATACAAGTGTATACTTTTCCATATTCTGACCCGGTAGATACAGTCTTGCCCAAGTTTTGCCTCATCGGTTAATAGCCAATTAATAAAACTCCTTTACAAAGCGTCCACTTACAATATGTCCAGTAAACTTGACATTGATCCTATTTTTATGAAATAATAATATTACAAGGCACATCAGTCATAAAGTCTAGCATGGACATCATCTATTTGAAGTATTCTGAAGTAGTAACAAAACCAGGAAAGATTTTGTTTAGAGCATTTCTTAGCATTTTTAAATATTCTCTCGACTTTATTTCTTCTCTTTTATTTCATTCCCCTTATTTTAGAGACACCTTCTCTATGAATGAAATAAAACAAACAGAATATAAAACCGTCCAGCTGATTTCAACTTTTAGCAATATTATTCTATTCTCTGATAGGGCCCGCCAAGCGAATGCACTTATAAATCGATGTATCCGTTAATTGCAACATAGGTGATAAGATTGTGTGTAAAGAAAAAAATCTTTATTCTCCGAATGTTATTGCTTAGAAGACGTTTAACTCCTAGATGTAATTAGTGAAAAATGATGTCGTTTATTGGTATGTAAATATGTTACCCATACTTCTATATAAAGCTGAAAAGTTTGTTTCTTTGAACGCGCTTATCTCAGGATCTACTGGTCAGAATTGAAAAATTCTTTCAGTGTTAGGTAGCCCGTTTGTCAAGAAAGGCTATAGGCTAAAATTGAATCTAATTTTTTTACCTAATATTACGCGGACGAACTCGCGGGCAAAGCTAGTTTGTTTATATTTTGATCGAGTATTAACGGACTTCTTGATTGATATTTTCAAGCGACTTTAAAAAAGGAGGAGGGTCTCAATTCGTCTATATTTTTTATTATTTAATCTTTCTTAGAACTTTCGTCTGGGTGAACCGATTTTGATGATTCTTTTTTTTTAAAGCTGGTGCTTTCAGTGTGATCCCATTTCAATTGGATCAAGGTCTCAAAAAATATGACATCGTTTTTGTTTTTTTTTTTGAAATAAAGATTAGTAAGTGCAACGGTAGACCATATGACTATATTTTATGTATAACCTAAAATATACAAAAGTAAACTTTTAATGTCCATATTTTTAATTGTTTCAGTAATTACTGTAACTACATTAGTGTCCTATATATCCTGTTACGCTCAATCCCTGATTGGTTGCCAGCATGAAGACGGCGCTATATGTGCTTCCAATGGAATATCGTACCCAAGTAAATGCGACTTTGAACAGGACAGAATATTATTAGAGCCAAAATTAAAAATTCTCTATAGAGGAAATTGTGAGCAAACTCCAAGGTTTGTTAATCCTACAGTTCAAGAACCGATATTACCGGCACGTTCAGAACAATCAGAAGGACAGGAATCTGTAAATCCAGAGTTACAGGACACATTAAAAATTATTGAAGAATATGTTAAAGAGTAAGATTTACTATTATTATTAGTTACACTTAATGTATCTAGCTCAGAAAATTTGTTAGGGATTCTTTCACATATACTTACAGGTCTTGTTTCTGTCAATCTTACAACTTGTCTGTAGTTAAAATGCTTTCAAAACTGGATAAGCAAAATTGCTAAAGGATTGCAAGATTTTCTCGTACAAATACATATTTAGATTTTCTTCGATAGAGCCATATTAAAGAGTTTTAAGAGCAATTTTAATTTTACGTGGACGAAGTGCAAGAAACAGATAGGAAACAAAAAAAATAAATATCTACTAAAAATAAACACTATGGTTAAAACAATTCGGCAAACTACTTAGTATTTTTATTTACGTTCTGATGCTTAATTTTAAGTGGAGTTCATTAAAATAAAAGCATATGTCGTGTGATAAATTCAGTTCGCAGAGATATAGATATCTTTAATGAATCTATTGCCTCCATTAAGCGGAAAAGAGCACTAACATTAATATTTTACGGAAGGTTTAAAATAAAATAAATAAAGAAAGGAAAACTCAACAGAATTATATTTATTATTAATTTTTATGTTGTTTAATTTAAACTTATTTATGTAAATTAAAATACTAAATTTTAAAAAATGCTGAATTTGTTGCTTTTTCCTAATTGTTCCAATAGATGGTGTTCCTAATAGTCCGTGTTTTGTTCAAATGGCTTAAAAATTCATATTATATAATAAAAGTACTGGTACAATGACGTATGAAAATTACAATAAAATAAATCATCGAAAAACTCGAATTTGGTTTTTTTAGGGTTCCGTAGTTTTACAAGCCCTTGTAGTTTCACTCCAGCCCCCGTTCGTCCACCTGTCCACCAGGAAGGAGCCCCCCTTTCCTAGGATTTCTCGACTATTGTATGTAGAGTTTAAAAATATTCCTTGTTGATAGGACATGCTAAAAACTCATTAGAAGAATTATTTTGAGCGAACGTATTTCGCTAACTATTTTTACAGTTTTTTAATGAATACCTTTATCGCTTTATCAGATACGGAACCCTTATATATAAGCGTATTAAGACACGTTTTTTGCCCCTTTATTTATACGCTATCGTCATATAAATTTATAGATCTATAATCTCATGAATATGTATAGAAGAGGCCTACGTCCAATTTTTCAAATCTATAACCCTCTTTAAGAAAACGAGAAGAAACTAATAAGGCTTTACATGTTGCTATAAAAATGATCTATATTATGTAAAGCCATCCCAAAGCGGTATCTCGTTAAATAAACATTTACGAGCCTTTAATATCCGTAAGTTATAATACGCTTTAAAAAATTAATCCAGCGCGCGTGCCGAGGCAACACCTAATAGTATTAAGGTCGTAGCTTTATGTAAGCGTAATGCCGCTTCCGTTTTCAAGTGAATTTCACATGAAATAAACTTAGACCTAACCTAGATATATATTCTTTAATACAAGGATACTTTAGATGTGCATGATACTTCCGTTTCTCCTTTTACTGTGCAGCTTGTGCTGAGAGTGAATGTGACAAGTTACATATTAGGGTCGGGATGAATAAACAGCTTTCATTTTATCCTGTCTACTTCATAACTCTACAGCTATGGAGGTTCATGAGAATTTTTTTATGTGCCTTACCTTTTATACCAAGTACTTTTATATCGCATAATAACCCTTATTGTTTATTTGTATCCTTGTAAAAAAGGATAAAGGAAAATGATATCAAATTTTTAATTCTTTAACACTCCTTTAATGTAAAATTATTATTTTTTAAATCTATACTAATATATAAAGCTGAAGACATTCTTTGCTGGAACGCGCTCAGGAACTAATGGTCCGTTTTGAAAAATTATTTCTGTGTTAGATAGCCCATTTATCGAGGAAGGGGAGGGGAATCTGCAATATATAAATATATACAGGACTATATGACACACGGACGTCTGTTCCTAAGATAGACAACTTAAATGCCTGTGTTATATGTAACAGCGAAGAATATTGAACAGTTGGTGTTATTATTGATCCCCATCAATAACTCCCGGAAAAGACACCAACGTGTCCGTTACAAAGGCTATGGACTATATATCTATTAAATCTATGTTTATTACCTAATTTTACGCGGACGCAGCTAGTTTTAGTCAGGTAGCGCCATTTTAGGCGACAATGCTGTCTTGTTAAGTGATGATATTGTTGTCTGCGTTTCGTTCGGTTTATGAGACTTCCCGGTGGCCTTAACTCATCAATAAAGGCCGGTAACGCATCTGCTTGCCTCCTGGTCGTGCAGATGTCCATGGGCGTCGGTAGCCACTTGCCTGCCTGCGGTCTGCCCCTTGTAACATAAAAAAAATATATACATCGAGGCTTTTAATTAATAAGTCTCGCGGAACTGAACTCGATTAAAAACGATTTACTTTTGACATTTTATTTTGACTATCATACGAATTTATCTCTACGCACGGACACAGAATTAAACTAAATTAATTGTGGGTGTAAAATTTTAAAAGACGCGTCATTTCGCAAAATCAACTGTTGCCAATGACAAGTGACGACGACCTTTGGTTTGTCACGTTTTTCTTATCTGCGAAGAAATCTTCGTCAATAAAATTTTATCTTGATAAATACATCTTTATCTTTCAAGTTTATAAGCGATTTATTAGTAAGCATTCGCACTTAAAAAGTAGTCAAAGTCAAATATTGTTTATTCATATAGACTTTACAATATCTATGAACGTCATACGTATAATATTAATTGTTTTTTTTAACGATTATAATATAATTGACTGATAAAAATAAACTATTTAGCGCATGCATGGAGACAAGAGATAGATTATTCGAAATATTAATAGATATTTATTTTAAAAAAAAGAAAAAAAGAGTAATAAATAAAATATTGGTACTTTCATGAGTAATAGGAAAATTTGAATAGGTACCGTTGTCATTAAATATACTTGTTTTCCTGTCACGAAACGACTGTCAGTAGAGAAATGTAACAATAATCGTTTCTTGATTTATAAAATCAAGAAATAATATTAAATAAATACATATATAGGACACAGGAATGTCGGTTCCTAAGGTAGACAACTTCATACCTGTGTTATTGGTATACGGACGCCTATTTTTCTAGAAATATATAAATACATACACATGTAGAGTCGAAGCGGGAATCGAACCCACAGCCCCTAGAGCGGAAGGCATGGACACTACCAACTGCGCCAATGGGCTAGTCAAATAATATTAAAATACGGGTAATAAGGAATATAACATAAATAACGCTAAAGATCGCCGGCTGGTCAAAAATCTTCAATAAATGTTAAGATTTGCGTATTATATGCTCATTAAAAGCTACGTACAAAATATTATTTCTTCTAAAACGACATTTATTGAATTTAATTTCATTAAATCTAATAATAAACAAAATACATTGTTATCTTTGTTTGACACCATCGAATAATAAACTTTACACATGTGTGTGTAAATAGCTTTTGCTCGTCACTTAAATTGGCCTTAAACTTTTATTTGCAGCCACTTTAAAAATCTGAGCTATAAAACAACGTGAAGTGAAAAAAAACCTTTATGTGAAACCTAATTCACTTAAAAAGCAGACGTACAAAGTAGCGTATCTTGTAGAGGGATCTTAACCCATATATTCATAAATAAACTAAGCCAGACAATTGGAATAAACTAAAACCCTTACATTTAGATAGTCTGTTTAAGATTTGCCTAAAAATACTTTATAATACAATGTTACACAATATTACACGTTCAAAAACACATTCGAATTACAAGAGGAAGCGTTCAAAAATTTACACAAAATTTTTACACTTTTAACACGTTTGTTACAATCCTTTTACTAGATTACAATTACAATAGACGCGGTTACATGAAAAATGTTTTTTTTTTGTTTAATTCACAATTCGAGCCACATAAGTATTTGGACTCGGAAGACAAATTAAAGATACAATTACATTCAATTATTTTTCTAATTTGTCGTCCGAGTGTCCTGATAAATTACAATATACTTTTCGCAGTCTTAATAAAACAACGACTGAATAATTTAAGTAAAATAAATTTAATTTAAATAATGAGCTAAAAAAGAGCACTCTAAATATTGAGGGAATTTAAAATACCTACTTTAAAATTTAAAAAAAAATTAAAGTAGGTGTTTTTTTTATTATTAATTTAAATAATATAAATTTGATTTTGAAAATGAACCTCAATGTCCGAAAATACAAAACCGTGCGATTTAAAAAAAATCTGTCGCGTCTACCGATACCTGCTAGGGACATTCAAGAAAAAATTACTCATTTTTACAGGTCATACAGCTGTCCATAAGAGTCAATACCCACATGTTATATAGTGAAGTAAAAGAAAGTTTGTAAAAAAAAACACAATTTGAGTCACCGCTCAAAAGAAATTTGAGTTGAAATTACGGTGAATTGTGTTACTAATTTATTGTTCTAATACTAATGTTAAAAATTCTGAGATAGGAAAAAATATTGTTAAAAATCCCAATCGCACCACTTTTATAGGTTAATACACTTGTCGTATATTCAGATATCAGAGTTAGACAACAATACGCTAGTCATATACCCAAGGTTATATTTATATGCCAACATATATGCAATATTCGACATATATCCAAGATTATTCGCCAACACACTAGTCATATAAACCAGGTTATACGCTAACACATTAGTCATATAAACCAGGTTATACGCCAAGACACTAGTCACATAAACCAGGTTATACGCCAACACACTAGTCATATAAACCAGGTTATACGGAAAACACTATTCATATAAACCAGGTCATACGCCAACACATTACTCATATAAACCTGGTTATACGCCAACACATTAGTCATATAAACCAGGTTATACGCCAAAACACTAGTCATATAAACCAGGTTATACGCCAACACACTAGTCACATAAACCAGGTTATACGCCAATACACTAATCAAAAGTCCAATGAATTTTTCAAATCAGACCATAATATTATTAACCATACCATAACCATAATTATTATTAGTAAAAATGTTGCTGGATTCTATTAACTAGCCATGATAGTTTTAAAGAAGTTTATGTATTACTTTGTATATTGTGTGTGTCAAAATACTAGGTTGCGTCTGAAAACCAGGGCTGTAATATTCCTTCTGAATTCTGCACCGCCTACGCTGAGACATCAACTTTTTTAATTAAGTGATGCCGTGATTTTTAGTTTGATTCTGAACTCACCCCGCAGCCACATCCTTTACAATCTAAGCGGACCCTGGTATTTAACCGGGATGACGCTAGGAAGAAGAAGAAGATGATTATTAGTTTGATTATTTCTTTTTTTCCCCTCTCTCTTTGTTTTATTTAGTTCTAGAGTGAAGATAATTGGGTTTTTTTTTCTATTTTTGCATTTTCCAGCACAGGATAAATGCCCGTTCCATTTGAAAGTACTGTGTTGTATTAATTGTTGTCTTCACTCTTCATTCCTATCGTTCTTTTAGTTCCTTATATAAAATCTGTGGTCTTTGGGGCAGCCATTTCTGTAAAGGGCGTCTCTTGTGTATTTAGGTTTAGTTATTTAATTGAATAAAGATGATATTATTATCTTACTGTTATTAGTTCTGAAGAAATTTATGTGTTCTGTCCCCAAAAAGCAAATTGGGAAACTGTATAGTTTTGGGTATTTTATTTATTAATACATAAATTTAGGAAAAATAGAGAAGCCCTTGTAAACTTAGGTTGTAAGTCGTAAATTTTATCACCAAATTTTTAAATGACTAAAAAATTCATAAAAATATTTCTTACGTATGACGTTCATAAGAGCTTTTAAAAGAGTCTATATGAATAAAATACTTTGACTTAAATAGAAATAAAGAAATAATCACAATTTAATCAAAAATTTCCCATTATACCTACGCTGAGCTTTATATAAACCACATCTTTTTCTATTGAATTTATTCCCCAGCATCTCCTGTCTAAAAGGGTGAGATAAAAGAATAATGTTCGCAAAAGTGGCCAAAGGAAAAGTTGCGTAAGTAAATTAAAAGTTAATTACCCGTGCAAAGGGGGTAAAAAATACGAAACATGGCTGGCATGAGGGAAGGGGAGGGAACACACATGCGGGAACACACATGCGGAGGGAGTTCACTAATAAAGTAAGGAACTTCCTCCCCGCTGAAGTAATTTATAGTATGCATGCGAACGCCGAGTTGGAAAACACACAACTACGTTATATTCATATTCCATATCTTGTATATTTCATACGTAAGCATTGAAAAATTCAAAGCAAAAATTCCTGGCTGATGCTGTAAAGAATCTTTACAAATAGTTTATTTTTATTTTTAGAAATAGTTTTTAGTTTTATGTTCTTTGTCTTATTGAGGATGTCGTGGCCTAATCAATGGTCGGCATTTGAGTCGATCGCTAGGTTAAATAGCTCTTGTTGTGGCCGGGTGATAGATGGGCGAAATAACCATTACCAGAATGGATGTCCAGGCCGGGGTGAGACTGCTTAACCTAGCGATCAACTCAAATGGTCATGATGCGTCCGGGTGGCAGATGGATGACCCGTTCTAACACTGATTTATATTTGATATCAGGCCTTCTCTGTGTTTCGGAAGGCACTTAAATCAGTGGATAAACGACAAATGTCATTTTGTGATAGTAGTCGTAAGGTTTTAGAGATTGTAGGGGTTCCGAGGATGACGTCAGATGGCAATCGGTCATCTTAACTCGCCGCATAGCCACATCCTCTGCAATCTAAGCGGATTCTAACCAGGATAACGCTAGGAAGACTAAGAAATCCTCTATATCGTTACCGAAGGAAAGACTTTCGTTCCAGTTTAGATGTTTGCAGTGACAGATTCTGATATAATGCACGTATGATATAATAGATGTACGTATAAATACGCGTCGGTAGATATCTATTGAGTCGTCACAATACACACATACACGTGCTAAGTGTGTATAAGTGTGCAATGTATAAATAAATAGCCGATGATTAATAGCCGCTAGTAAACAATAAACAGTTCACTGTATGCGATATAAACATTAACACTGCGTGAATTTTGTTGCAAGTGATTTTGAACTATGTTTTAACTGAACTCTATCCACCTGTTCTGTCTAGATCCTGAGCCCAACCCAGTCTTTTATTCAATCGTTCATATAATGTTAGGGGTCAGCTATAAATTACTTCACGTGACGTCACAAATTTTCCAATTTTATGCATGTATTCAAAAAATATATATCAACCAAACAGCAGTTTCAAGTTTTATTTAAATATTGTGTTTGAACTTTTTAATTTTGACATGTAACGTCACAAAGCCTGCCCTGCCCATTGTCACACAATGTCACGTTTTGATTACCCCCTCCTCCCTCCCTAACGTGTGATTTATGGATCACATAAAAAATGTTGCCGTGAGCGTCTCAAGACACGCTTTTACAGAAGGGTTCTGTATCTGATACACACTAAAGGTATTTGTTAAATAACTTCAAAAGTTGTTGTCCGTTTTCACACAAAATAATTTGCCTAATCAGTGTTTAGCAAGCCATATCAATATGGAAAATTTTAAGTCTCTACATCTAATAGTTATGAAATTTATTTTTTTTCTTTTTCGCCTCGTCATGTCCGTGTTGCATACGATGGCATCCTGTGCTGAGGTTTCGACCATTTCATTTTACTGGCCTTATTATTTTTTTTTTTTTTAGTTTGTTATTATATTTAGTTTCTTTTTTTTTTCTTTTTAGATTATAATCCAACACAGTATTTGTAGTTTTATTCTCATGAGCGAATTTTGTAATTAGGTTAAGTGAAGTGAATAAATGGTTTTATTATTATTATAAAATCCTAGGGGGGACAACCTTACGGGCGGACAGGGTGAAACTATTAGGGTTGCAGGACTAAAAAATATTAAACAAAAGTTCTTAACATTTTGTGGGTCAGAATTATGGATACAGTAAAGTCGCGGCTACAGCTAGTTATATATATTTATAAGAGAACCTTTTATGTATGACAGGCGGCTGTTACCTATAACACAGGTATTCAGTTGTCTACCCTAGGAACGAACGTCCGTGTGCCAAATAGTCCTATATATTTATTTATTTTATCAGTACTTATTCAAATCCATAGGCAGAAGTACCTCATCTTTAAGCACTGTTTTCTTTAACTGTACCTATAGTACATACGCTTTTAACATTACTTATAAAATAGAAGGACAAGATCAATACGGATTCTGAAGATGTATGCTCGAGACCGTAAGTGTTTATCGTACTTTACAGATTTGAACCAAACCTTACTTCTAGCCTCTAGTTTCTTCGTGTAAATATTAAAATTATATCCGTACTTGAGAAGTGAAACTTTTCAATTTAGTCCGCCCTAAATATGTAACGTCGTCACGTCGTCACGCCGTCGTGTCGGTGTCGCAACGCGGACGTGTGCGGATTGCAAAGATATTTTATTATTTCATATGTACATAGGGATGCAACGTGTTCAGGTGTAATGCAATTTTGTGTCTCTGGGAACGGTTGGGGTATACTTTTTACTGAGATATTCCCAGATGCAATATTGTGCTCGGTATCTACACGCCCGTTAAATACATCGACTTTGCGGATGGCAATTTTGTATGTAATAATAATATTGTTTGAAATGTTCTTTTTTAAGATGAAATGAAATGTCGAAATATATAATACCTTCGCTGTAGAATTGGAACCTTGAAACCGAGATTTTCTTTGCACTTAGACGTTGTTATGTTATTTACCGATTTGTAAACTAACTAATACGAGTAAGGAGGTTGTAGTTCAAACAGTGGATGGCATTTCAGTCGATCGCTAGATTCAGCAGCTCTTACCGCGGTTAGGTGATAAATGGGTGACCCATTCTAATACTGGTTTTCAAATATCCGACCTCCTCCGTGCATCGGAAGGCACGTAAAACTGTGGCCCTTTATTTTGTTAGAGGTAGCGCCATGCTTATAGCAGAATTTGGCCGGCACGTCCGGGTACCAGTACCTCTTTCTTACATGGAATCGGCGTGAAGTGGCGGCAATGCTGTCACGTCAAGTGACGGTATTGTAGTCGCGTTTCGTTCGATTTGTGAGTCTTCCCAGTGGCCTAAAAAGGCCATTAAAGGCCGGCAACGTATCTGCTTGCCTCCTGGTCATGCAGATATCCATGGGCGTCAATGGGCACTTAGTTGCCAGCTGATTGCTCTTTTACCCCTTGTAATATAAAAAAAAGATTGTAGAGATTGCGTGAATGGCGTCAGGTGGCAATCCGCCATCTTAAATTGCGCCCTAGCAACATCCTCTACAATCTAAGCGGACCCTGGTACTAAACCGGGATAACGATTGGTGTACCAAAAACACTAATAATACGAGGATAATGCGGAAAAAAACGCGCGTAGTTTTGATTAGATGTGGTTGAGGGATCAAAAAAAGAAGTATTTAAATTTCGACTATTAGTATAGTAGATATCAGCTATAAAGGAAAGTAAAACCGAACGTATGCTTCAATAAAATGCGATGAGGAATAAAACATCGCTCGTTATAATACCGCCATTTTTTCTTCTAAAGAGTACATTCTTCATGGAACCTTCACCGACTTTTCATCCAGCCCTTATCGGCGTCACGGGCTCACGTAAGCGCGAATAAATCTAACTGACAGCGGGTGAGTTGTGAGATACCCACCTCAGAATTTAAATTAGCTTCACATTGGTGGGCTGATGCCTATTTGCTGGTTACGCCGAAGTTAATATTAATGGATTCAGCTACTTTCATATTTTACTGTAGAGACAACATCCGTAACACCGGAGCCGGACGTAGCTCAAAGTGTTTGTACATTTTGGTCCTTGAAAACTACAAAGTACTACAAAACTTTGCGCAGTTACACAAAGTCCCCGACCACATTACATTATTATTGAAAAGATCATTCAAATGAAGCTATGTCTGGCTCTGGCATAAGAAAAATTTTATCTAATATTCTTCTAGTAGTATTACGACTGTTTTGTGCACAATTTAAATTTAAAGTTGTTTTATTTTTGTAACAAGGAGCAAGGCAGGGGGTTCATATATATGACTGCCGACGCCTAAGGACATCGCCGCCAGCAGGAGACTTTTAAAGAGAGGTTTGGGCCAACGGAAAATCTCACAAACCGAACGTAACGCTACAACAATACCATCACTTGACATGACAGCATTCTGAGTACTGAGGCACGAACATTTCAAATCGTTCTTCGAAGTTCTTAGTGTTAACGTAGGTTGTATTAGCATTGATTAAAATCACTATAAATGTGGGCCTAGCAGGAACATTTTCATCCCAAATACGGTCGACTCGTCGACTTCGAACGGTTTGTAACGTTCGTGTCAGGGCCTCTGGTACCCGGACGTGCAATTCGGCAGACCAAGAAGACTGCATACGTGGCACTTCCTCTGCAAACATTCTTAACGTTAGAATTATGAAAAGCGACGTGGAATCTCTTTGTAGTTAGCCAACAATTTTATAGATCTGGTATGCTAACTATTTACGATGTGTTTCGACGTTGACCCCCTAGCTAAAGTATTTCGTGGTCGTAGCCTGTAAGTCAGCAAGAAGGTCAGTCGCCGAGAGTCACTGACACTATCACTAAGAACTATCTTCTTCCTAGCGCTATCAAGGTTAAATACCAGGGTCCACTTAGATTGCAGAGGATGTGGCTGTGGGGCGAGTTAAGATGAAAGATTGCCTTCTGCCGTCATCCTTGGAACCCCCACAATCTCTACAACCTTACGACTAATATCACAAAGTGACATTAATCGTGTCCCACTGTTTTACGTGCCTTCCAAAACACCAAGTACTATCCATATGCAAATTAAATTAATCTATAAGCTTTTTCCACATTGGCATCAGCGCCATTTTTTTTCCGCATTTTTTTTTATTATTATAGAGCATCTTTTGTTGAATAATAATATAACGACCGCAGTTACTCACGCAAGCGAAGTTTCTACTTACACTCACTATATATAGACCTTCCGACGAACAACTGTCGGAGAGGCGCGGCCGCCCCGGGCGACTCCAACGAGCCCGGATTCGAAGATCTTCCTTTGCGGTGGTGAGCATATCGACCTTCGCTCCCACCTTTCATTCCTCGCCGAAATCCAATCCTATCTAGAGATCATAGCAGTAATACTTACTGTCAACCAAGAAGACGCTGATTTAGGCCATTCTGGTGGAACGAAGCTGCCAACACCTGCGTCAGCATATAAGGATGGTACAGGATAATCCTGCATGTGTTCCGTCGCAGATATGAGGAATGTTGTATAATGGTTTACTCCGAAGAAATCTGATGCGCCTTGAACAAGCCTTCTCTCTTCATCAGTGAAGTCTGGCATGCGAGATTGCTTATATCCCTGTTCGGCACTCTTGGTAGCTACGATCTCGCTCAGCTCTTTTGGAAAACCACCATAGTCTGAAAAGATTGGCTCCGCGAATATACCCCACTGAAACAAGAATTCTTTTTTAATATCTTCTATTTGTATGAGTGTGAAAGGACATCTATCACGAAATCTAAAAAACCACTAAACGTATACAGATAAAATCTGCCGACGAGGTAGTTTATAGTCAGTCTTCTTTCGATAGTGCAGGATTAGGCAGGCCTAATGGCTTCTGACAAGGTTAAGTTCACGCGGACGAAGTTGCGGAAAACGTCTAGCATATAATAAAAGAGAAAGAGGTTAACGTACTGATTCCCAAGGACCAGAAGACTCGCAACATGCAACGAATATTGCAATCCTTTGAAAAATGAGTATGCCCTTAATTCTAGAATGCCCTAGTTCATGAACATTTATTTAATACCAATCAAGATCGTGGAGGTTTTGAAGATGACATCAGATGGCTATATGTCATCTTAACTCGCCCCACAGCCACATCCTCTGCAATCGAAGCGGACCCTGGTATTTAACCGGAATAACGCTAGGAAGTAGTTAATGAGGTGATGAATAATGCTGAAAGCGAGCAAGACGCGAGCGAGACACTCTTGGCCATTATTTTATAAGCACTTATAAACGTCATATCTATAATATTAATTTTTCTTTTAATCATTTAATAATTTGGTGACAAATTAACGACTTAAAAGCTAAGTTTGTAAGGGTTCCTCGCGCCCCGCACTGAGAAGAGCCAGCGACAAATTCGGTCGGGTATTTTTTTGTTATCACCATTTTTACAATAAAGTTACGGAGACGCGATACAAGTCGCAGGCAGCATCATTATAAATTGTAATGTAATTATAAAGAAGAAACCTGTTTTTATAAGCTAATTCACAATTGATAGATATAAAATTAATCAAATTATTTTTTACCTTGTTCACGGCCATTGCACGACTGTGTGTTTTTTGTGTTAGCGTGGTATAGAGGAATTTTGTTTGTGTGGTTTCTGCTGTTGGCCCTATTGGCCTCGACAGCGTCACATTATATTGTAACGCCACCTAATGAGCAAAACTTGACTATGCCGAGCCACCCAATGTGACGCCATCTAGGGGGACAAAAGCCCTTAGCGTGTGCCAAGCCAAGCCAAGTCAAGCTGAGGCAAGGCAATGCCGAGCGAGCCATGCCAGCCTTGCCTGCCTTGCAAGCCTTGCCCAGCCTAGTTATATAAATACGCTTAGATTATTAAATAATAACTCAATATGATGATGTGCCAGTGCTAGCATTAATATTAAAGAGTAGCTCAATTGATTATAATGGCCTCTCCATTAGTTCTATTCATAATTGTGGGAGAGAGGGATAGTTCTTATAAAAGCCGAGCGCTATGCATTTGAGAGATATTAATAATTTGTGTAACAAGTTAAGCTGAGCTCTGCTCGATTATTGTGAAGTATCTATTAGTGCCAAATAAGATTGTTGTGAAGTGTGGAATAAATGTAATTATACGTGTGACATTTTTTTGTTTGGAAATCGCCGTTTCAATATTCTGTAACCCACTTAAATTAATAATTAATATCTGTTAGGTTGCAATAAATAGAAATGGCTGGCAAATATGATGTAAAGAATAATATTTAACATTCACAAACTAGGGAGCCACATCAAAGAGTAGATACTTTAATGCAGAATGGTGCTGTTAATGTCATTGTTTACGGCATTCATATCGGGAAACATAAAATTCATACTTGTGTCGTCCGCCGTACCCACCAATTAGCGATTACCATTCATTCGTTCAGTTCGTTCGGCAAAGTTTGATTATGAGCGTTTGTACGAAATCGCTTCACGACTCATCTGAAATGGTAATGTTTGTAATTAATGCTTTTTGTTCGAACCTGAACTGTGAACAGCACAGTTAATAGATTTTTATGAATTTTATTTATTTTTGCAAAGTGGAAAGTTATAACACAAAAGCAATATTTTTAATTTGTCCGTGTTTCACACGCTGCCAGAGTGCTGTTTGAATTGCGACGTATAAAACTTTGTCAACTAATGGCTTGCACTTGCACGAGGCCATATTACGATTAACTCTCATTGAGTAGTGTGCAATTCGTAGTTTTATATCGACAAATCGATGTAGGTATTGGAAAGAAGGGTGGTGCATCTGCTTGTGCCCGTAGACAACTGCGACCATTAGGGAAAAGGTGTATACGCTTTCTTGATAGCCAAGTCATCCGGAAATCGACTGAACAGAAATTTTGTGCGATCGAAGAATGCTTTGTTTAAGGATCTAAAATCAGCTGCCATCTGTCGTATTTACTGGTTGTACTGAGACGTTGTGTCATGTAATGCCTTACAAAACGTGGGTTGTGACATCAAAGTACTCGGTTATTAGTCCCAAAAATAATCCGATATTTCGTCTTAAAAGATGTAGGGTTAAAAGAGAAAGATTTAATATATTTCTGCAAAGCCCAAGACTATAGTAATGGATCCGGTGGGAGCTTTATAACAATAATAGAAGATAATTGATAGATTCAGGCGTTACTTTGCGGAAATCCATGACATGCATGAGAAACTAAACTACTTTGCTTTAATCCGCGAATGAATGAAAAAAATAATAGAAGAATCTGTTGGATGGAGAGCTATTCTAAGTTGAATTTAATTTTTGGAGAAATTTGATAAAATAGTTTGAGAATTTCCTTTCTCAAACAATTTTAGGTCTTACCGTCTTAGTTGTGCAAACTGACAATTAATATTTATATATACATTAAACTAAATACTGTTCACCGCAGCCGGGATGAATTTTATAACATCTCATTGCATTCTGTCCGCTTGATCTTAAATATTTGCCACTAGAGAATGTGAACGGACATTGTAGACGAGTGCGGTATTTTAACGCAGTGCAACTGTTAACATAATTTAAAGACAAAGATTATTCGATACCTCCCACGTAAATCGTCGTAACCACAAATTGCCAACATCACAGTAGAGCGTTACAAACGTGTATAGTGAATTTACAAAAATTTGTGTATGTGAATTACAAAAATTTGTCATTATATGAGACATTCGTGTATACAACTATATATTCAATAACAACTATTACATTATTGTATACAATACTATTTTAAAGTTTTTTGTTTGTAACGTTCTACTGTAAAGCTGGGATTTTTGGGTTACAACAATTTACGTAGGAGGTATTTATCATCTGAGTTGTTTAGGCATGATCGGTGTGATATTCACATTGAAAGGATATTTAGTGTAATTATAGCTTACCAATAGAATTACACTAAATATCACTAGTAAATTTATAATGTATGCACGGGATGTTAATACTATGTACACTGTGCTTAGATAGTTGTTAACCAGTCCGCAGTTGCCTTACGACTGCCCTATTATTGAGTATATTATACTCTTATGAACAACTACCTTCTTTTACAGACGGTAGGTCGGTCGGTAAATACATTACAGACGGTATTACCCATTTCAGTTTCTAAGAATTTACTGTATTATATTTACTGTATTAACTTACCCATTTTTATTTTACCCCTGAGGTGGATCTGGAGGCAAGGCCTCGGATACCACGGACGGATATGTGGACGCGCGATGGCTCCCGCGTCTTCTTCGCGCAACATGGCGCGGTGGAACATCGTAAGGTTTTAGTCGGTTGGAGCCCGACATAACCCTTTGTCGGCCCTTGTGGCAACACAACATCTCAGTACAACCATTATTAATACGACAGATGGCAGCTGATTTTAGATCCTTAAACAAAGCATTCTTCGATCGCACAAAATTTCTGTTCAGTCGGTTTCCGGATGACTTGGCTATCAAGAAAGCGTATACCCCTTTTCCCTAATGGTCGCAATTGTCTTCGGGCACAAACAGATGCACCACTCTCCTTTCTAATACCTACATCGATTTGTCGATATAAAACTACGAATTGCACACTACTCAATGAGAGTTAATCGTAATATGGCTTCGTGCAAGTGCAAGCTATAAGTTGACAAAGTTTTAAACGTCGCAATTCAAAGAGCAGTCTGGAAGCGTGTGAAATACGGACAAATTAAAAATATTAATTTTGTGTTATAACTTTCCACTTTGCAAAGTAATTGTCCGTTCCGGCTTACCTCACGTTAAAAAAAAGACCCATTTTTATTTTAATAACGTAAGTAATATCAATTATTTCCATTTTTACTATTGAGTTACAATTCTCTATTATTTCATAGTTAAGCATACTCTATTATGAAATGTCATAATATATCATTTATTCAGTTTTTATAAAATTCATACATATATTTCAAATGTAAGTAGTACTAACTAAATATAGCTTTGTAAACCTCTTTATTCTACTTCGCAGAACTCACCAATATTTCGTATAAGTGATAGATAAACCTCGATAAATAAAAGGACTGAGGAATATATAAAATTCAAGTATTGGTAATATACAAAAACCACTATGGACTTAAGAAGTGCTTTCAATGCTATTTATATGTGCTCATATTTCGCTGAGAGAAATACGTCGGAGAAGGTGCCGCTAATATAATGAAATCCACTTGAAAATTTATAATGTTTGCGGGAAATAGCTGCAGTATGCAAATCGCACGGGAGTAGAGAAATATTGTTACGTTCTTAGAGAGGTACATACATATATAAACTCATGTATACTTTTTTCTGTATTATCCACATTCTAAGTGGCAGTAAAGAGGTTTTTTTAGTTTCATAAGGAAGTCTATAGTATTTTGCTTACAACTTTCATATCCGATCCTCATCTGGTGACGCGGGGTTTTCAATGATAGAACATAATTAGCCCTGAGCCTTTGCAGCCCCGGATACTTGTACCTACCAGGTTTCTTTGACAAAAAAAAGTTGATATAGACTCTCAGGAACAGAGGTGGGTGCTAGTTTAGAAAACATTAACACATCAGCTTCGTCACATACTAGGAAAAAAGTGTACAAAAGAAAAAGTCCTCTGTAGAAAGTAGAAACTAAATGTTGAAAAACTTTGTTAAGAATTATGTTTCGTTACTTTTGTTTTCACTGTACATCAAGTAAAACATACTCCCAGCCATAATACAATTTGTTCACCCAGTTCCACGTATTATCCTTCACAAAGAACAAAGGCAGCGTCCGAAGTAATTATATTAACTGAAGGGAGGCTGCTTACAACGAACTGTATGCCTATAACCTTAAGGACTATTTTGCAGCATATAAATACACATTCTATTCATGAGAATTAGCAAATGTTTCAGAAGTTATTGAGTTATAGCTCTTATGTATATGCAATAAGGATTAGGGTAGTTTAAGATAAATTACGTTAAATCGTGAATGTGTATTTAACTGGTTATACACATTTCATTGCTTGCTTAAACATTGATGTTTGCTTGGGATGTAAATGTAGTGAATTTCTAGACATTACGAAACTCTTGTATATATCCTAGGTGCTTATTACATATAGGCATTCTATAAAAATAAAATTACCTTACTATTTAAGAAGCAAGTTAATTTGTTTTCTTGTATTTTTATGACAATCTACTTATACAGTTCTCGTCACGTAAAAATCCTCTGGCGATGTACCCGCGCAGTGCGCGATTTATTGGCAAAATTGGTGGTAAGAACAGTTGGAACTGTCTCTTGCAAGTTTTCGTCATTTGACCTTAGCTTGCCGCGCTGTAATCACTCATCAGGTTTGTTCGCCCCAAAAGTACAAACAAACACAAAACTTTCTGCTCACGATGGCTTTGCATCGGACAGAAAATCAAATGGTGTATAATGTTTGTTTTATATGGAAATAAGCTGATAACGGTACGGCACAGTAGACAATTCAACAATTTTTTATTGAGTACTTCACTCACTTGTATTATTTAGAATTTAAAAAATATTGAATTTAAAATACAGCTTGTTTTTTTTATAAATTGACTATTACTTGACCATTCTACAAGCACCTTATTTATAAAAAAAAACAATTTACTTAAAATGGTTTCGTGTGCGACTATACCCATGCGCAAGGTTATCCCCTCCTTGATCGCTCGGCGGACTTTTGTCGTGATAACAGTCGTCACGACTGTTATCGTGACGAGAACTATACATCACTTACCAAAAAAGGAATCATTCTGCTTTATACAGATCTTTCAGAGCTTCCATACACAGTTGCATGGAATAAGGCTATTAAAAGTATTAGCATATTTAAGGTACTTGAGGTCATTTTTAAGTCTTAATTGGCAATACGCTCCATTGTATGTAAAGGCTCCGAGTTATTTAGTGACAAACCGTCGTAACATACGTCACATAATTAATACAAAAACAGAATGACGTATTCCTGCAGCAAACAAAGAGAACGCCAACCTTAGTTAAACATATTCAGGCGTCATCCACTCGCAAACCATCTGAATTCCCTTCATTACCAAGATGATAATTATTCAAGTGGTGCGAGCGAAGGATAAACATGGTCCAACCTGTGAAGGGAACTCATTCATTTTAAGGGTGCTGCTTATCCTAATTAACAAGGGTAGATTCACTGCCGATAAGAGTATTCACTACGTTTCTGAAAGCGAAGCGAATTATCTGGAAGGTCTAATATCTATGTCCAGCTCTGAAAATTTTATAAAATAGAGGTAGCGATTTTAATTAGAGGTAGCGCCATGCCTGTAGCCGAATTGGGCCGGCACGTCCGGGTACCAGTACCTCTTTCTCACATGAGATCGGCGTGAAGTGGCGGCAATGATTTGCGACTATTACATGTTCAATTTGATATTGGGTTTAGGCCTGTAGGGCATCGCAGAGTGTAAAGATTTTATGTGCGTTTTTAATTGCTTTTTGTGCGAGATGTACACGTAGAGAAGATTTGAAACCCTATCCATATTTTTTTATATTATTCGTAACTCTTTATACTTACGTCTAAAGCAAAAAGAGCTGGAAACAAATTATATAAGTTCAATTGAAGGTTGTATTTTAAAAATGGACATTCATGATTGAATTTTTTAATTCACAGGAAGACCTTAGTGACCACTGAATGATCGTAATCATCATGGTAACCATTAGGTTACGGGAAGACCGTAGTGCTGTACCTGGTGGTCACAAATAGACGGCTGTGGTCATAGGAAGATCATCATTGGTCGCACGAAGATGGTACTGATCACGGGAAGACCGTAGTGATCACGGGAACAAAATCTTGGTCATGATTGTATAATCATACGGCCTTCTTGTAGTGATTACTAGAAGGTCGTAGTGATCACGGAAAGACCGTAATGCCCAGTGGTTATTACAAATAAGTCCATTGAATTTGTTAAAAATGTTATTTTTATTGCACTTTTCGAATGCATTTTTCAATTGCGAGTCGATAACGCTAGTTGCAAAACCAATTTCGTCGACAAATCCTAATTAAATTCACTATCTGTTTAATCCTCACCACCCTATATTGAAAGCAAAAAATGTGAGTCATCCATTACGCCCCCCACGGAGCAAACATGGTATTATGGATCTATGTTTTATTATTTACATCCAACATTTGGCGGTTGTTTGAACGTTGGGACCAACTTGTGGCTATTTGAATTAAATTAATCATTCCACATATATAAAAGAAAATTTTCATAATATTATGGATTCAATATTTAAAAATGTTTTTTATCTGGCTACAAACTAGAGATAATATTTGGAACATATCACATATCAAATATGACCAATATTTGAATATAGATTAATTCACCAGTACAAAAAATCACAATAAAGGCAACGAGCATGCAGCATACAGCCTATAACCACTTATTATTTTGCAATATTAGACTGTATGCTGACGCTCGTTGAACTTGTTCGAATAAATATATTGATTTATTAGGATCTACGACATACGTGTCCTGGCCCTGTAAATCCAATTGCCAATAAAGGTAATTATTCTTTCATGAAGAAGAAATTTAGTATTGGTCAAATTTTTTTAAAGAAATATTTAACCAATACACCAACATCTACAACCGTTGGCTCAAACACTCGACCCTAGTGTTCTGATATCCCATCCTATACTCCCTTAAGGATTGTTGTATAAATAATTCGATAAACATAAATGTGAGTTACTGACAGATTTGAACCAGTACTCCCTCGTTAGTAATCCGCTTATAGTAATTTAATAACGCCACGTGTCTTTGGACATTGAATTTTGTGGCGGAAACGGATTTGAAGCCATATAAGATGGTGGAAATCATAGGTAGATAATAAAAAAAAAGACTTCACGGTTTCCCCAATTTTAATATATAATATAGGAATGAACAATAAACAACTTATAAAGTTGGCAGCATTGGTTAATATAACAATGATATTCTTTCTAGATGTTTCAATAAAATTTTGTGTAACCTAGCTTGCTACGCGAATTATACTTTATGGATTTACCATGAAACAGTAATTTTGGATCACTGCACTTCGATACATTAGTTTAGCAGTTGGCAGCACTGGCCCTTCCTTACCAAGTTCAGAACGAACAAGTCCCAGATGCATTAAAGCCTAGAAACTGGCATCACTTGTCCAAGCTATCTTACCAAGTCAAGAACAAGCCCCAGTTACGTTACAGCCTAGAATTTGGCAACACTGGTCCTTTCTTACCAAGTCAAGAATGAGCCCCAGCTGCATTGCATTTTAGAAGTTGACAACACTGGTATCTTTACCAGTACATCACCAAGTCAAAAATGAGTTCTAATTACATTACAGTTTAGAAGCTGGGAGCACTGGTGGTAACTCACCGGGTCGGAGAACTTGTCGCAGTCAGTGCGCTCCACGTGCCAGTGGGCACCGGTGAGCAGCGCCAGCAGGTGGCCGGCGTACACGGCGGGCTGGCTGGACCACGCGGTGACGCCCACGTACAGGGGCACCGGGCGCTCCGCCTGCGGCTCGTCCGCGTGCCCCGCGTAGTCGGTCGCTAGCAGGAGGCGGCACACGTGGTTTTGGAGGAAGCAGTACAGTATTTCGTCCACCTAACGTAACACAAGAAATATATTCAAAGAAAGAAGGATAATACATTTATTCCAGTAAAGTGAAAGAATACCTAGTGAAGTGAAGTTTTATTTTAGTGAAGTGTTACGAGCCGTACATAAGTTTAATTAGAGGAAGAACGTTTGCAGTTTTGGTCTGCAGCCAAATTGCTTTGGCGCGTGTAGTACCTCTTTCTCATATAACATCGGCGTGAAATTAAGGCAATGGTGTTAAGTTAAGTTAAGTTATGATATTGTCGTCGCGTTTCGTACGGTTTGTGAGGGCTCCCAGTTGCCCAACCGCAACCATAAAGGCCGGCAAAAATAATACTATAAAATATGTCAATGTATCTCTATCTCACAGCTCAGTATATGAACAAGATAAATAAACATTAAAAATACGATTTTACCAAATGTGCGGATGCGGTCACTGCGCCTGAATAAGGTGTCCCGGTGACCTGCTGGTAAAGCGCGCGGGCGACAGATGTCGCCAGTTTAGCTATCTTTACTTGCGCATCCGTAACCTTCATCGTGCCGTTGGCCAGCAATTCCTCCGTGGATATAACTAAAAAGAAATTTTTTATTAATACTATAGATATTTGAGACCATCTTTGTTTTTGTCTGGCCGATAACTGGTCAGGTTCACTACGGGTACGCGACCCCGGACTACCCTAGCTGCTATTGTAGACCCTCGGGACAACGAAGAAGGGGTAGACCAAATACGCGTTGGGCATACGACGTTATAAAAATAGCCAACCTCTAGAGCATATAAATGACCGAATTGTCGAATTTCCGCTTTACTTATTCCAAACGAGAATACAAGGGAGAAGACATTAAAGATTCAAATCCCAGCAGATCGTCAGAGTTACATGGAAAGCAAATAATTTCCGTATATAAACAAATTTGTCTTGCTCACGAGAACGTATTAAAGCAAATACCGCGTATAATAGGGCTGTTCATACGAAATTTAATGAAAGGGTATTTTTCCCAGCAACCACGGAGAAGTTGCGAAACTCATTCGTTACTTTTGATGGACCATAATCCAGAATATATTTCGCGAGTTAATGAACAGCTAAATATGTTTTTTCCGTTCCAGATTGCATAATTTTCCTTGTGTATGCATATATAGGTATATAGAAGGAGGAACTTTAACAAAATAGCAACCACGCGCAAGGAAACGTACTAAAGACAGACTTCCATCAGGTAAAGATGACATGAAAACAGAAACATAAAGTACATTGTTTATCCTACAGATATTATAAACGTGAAAGTTTGTACACATAGATGGATGTTATGTTTGACGCTCTTTCACGGGAAAACTACTGTATGTATTTTAATAAAACTTTACAATATTATAGTTTATACGTCAGAATAACACATAGGCTATAAATTATGAAGATATTGTGTGAATTGTCCAAAATATAATGATAAATGTCAAGTATGTAGAAATCATCTGCTAAGAATGGATTTTTCGATAGACCCAGATTAATTATGGAGGTTTGAGCTCTTGCAAGTTTAATTTTACGCGGACGAAGACACGGGAAACAGCTAATGTAATATGTAAGAATCATCGTATGAAAAAACACAATTTAGTTAGAAGAATAAGAATAAGAAAACTTTATTAGGAACTAATGCACTGCAGTCTTTCAATATATGTATAACAACGAAAGCTAAACTTCTAAATTAAACTCTAGGCTTAAAACTAACATAAAATATTAAGCAGTGCAATATACGTAAAAGTAAACCTCCTCAGTAAGTTACTGATTTTCAGTAGGTACCATATGGTGGACGACAGCGACTAAGGATTCCAAATATTGGTTATTTATAATATGAGAATAATAATAGATATAAATAAACAGATTGTACATATTTGAATAGTTAAATACAAGTTTATGAGTTTATAAAATACTAGCTGTGCCCGCGACTTCGTTTGCGTAAAATGAGGTAAAAAAAGATTCAATTTTAACGTGATGCCCTATATGGTTAGCATAAAAAGAGTTATAGGAAGCCAACCTTAAGAGATAGACATATGCTGTCTCAGACTTTTATTTAGAACTTTTAAAGGGGAACAATTGTGTAATACCTTCTGCTCCGGGTCGTGGGTTCGATTCCCGCCTCGAGTCTGGGTGTATCATATATATATGTATGTAAAAAAAATATAATATAATATATATATGGATTTTTCCACAAAGTTCTTACTAAGACTAAGGCATTCATTTATTACTAGCTGTACGCCGCGGCTTCGATTTAATGTGGATCATTCTTTTGCGCAAAGTAAAGCGTATCATATGGAGATTATAAAGTTGCGAATAAAATTAGATACTGCAAAGAAATTCCACAATATACATTATTAATGTATTCGCAGAATAGGGACAAAATTATCAATCAACGTTTTTAACACTAATAATAGAAAATATATACTATCGGAAATAGTTACTATCGGATATAGCGTCCTTATTTATAGGGTCCTTTAATGTCGTTATAACCGGTTTTAACTGGTAATTAAGAAATAATAAAGTCTTGTTAATAGTCAAAAGAAAGCTATAGAACCTATGGGGAGATGCCTACACCCAGCAATGGGATAGAAAAGACTGTGGATGATGTTTATTTTAAAAGTTATATTAAAACTATTTTAGTCTCATAGCATTAGTAAGACAAAGTCTTCGCAAGATGATACATTAATACAGTGATGAGATGCTTATGTATTAATGACAAGATGTAATAAGCAGTGAGACAAAAAGTAATAATCAAAATTGGGCACAGACATGTACCTGTTGTGCTGTAGAGTCTGCAATTGGTGAGCGCCCCATGATAGTCCAATTCCAATGTCCGAGCTCATGCTGAAGTCCTGTGGTCCACCGAAGTTGCCGAGTCCTGAGTAGCTTAGCGGTGTCTGTAAGAAGATTTATTTTTAATAATGTATGTGTGAATATATTGTAGGACAGGGATTCCCAAACTGGATTCCGCGAAACTTAGAGGTTACATAGAATAGTCATCAGGGTTTTGCCAAATTGTTTTATCAAATAATACCACTGTAATAAATATTATTTTGAAATAGCGCAAAATATGTCATGACTATTGGATGCTATGCTAAACATACCCTGAACATACAATCGTCGGATTGAATACACGAAGTACAAAGCGATAATTTATAAAAAAGTAAAACAATTCCATTCTAAGCCTTAAAACATTAAGTTTTATGTTTTAATTACATTACACACTTGTAAAAAAAAATGTTCTTATTATTGCAGTGTTTATTTGTAATCATTTGATATGGAGTTCCATAAAATAAAAGGTATTTGGTTGGTGGTCCGTTAACGTTCATGTTTAAGAATCCCTGTTCTAGGATATCTGTATCCTCAAGAATCCCTATTCCTATGCCAGATTTTGTCAAGAGGACTTGGGATGCAACACTACATCCTGTATAATCCTGTTCCTGAAGCGTAGCAACTTGCTGAGGGAATATATCCTATCGCCAGGAAGAATAGGAGTCACATTTCAGTCCATTGCAAGGTTTATTAACTTAAGAATGACTTGTAAGCCGAGAAGTTACAACAGATCTAGAGGTCCCGGTAAAAACTTTTTCAGCTATTTTATTTATATATATTATTATTATATAGATTAAATGACTAATAATTTACCTCGCCAGCGTACGATATGTCGTCTTGCGGTGGTGGCATGGCGCTGGGGATGACAACGCGCAGATTGTTCCGGGGCGAGTGGTGCGGGGGCGGGGCAATAGAACTTAATAATCGTATGTCAGATCGTACTAAGAAATGCTGACACCATCTGCGATATACAATCGCATCGGTAGTTATAAGGGTTCCGGATTGTCTTGAGTTTTCTTCCGGGTCGTTGACTGGACAAGGCTTAACTAATTAGCTTTGTATCAATTTACCACTTAGATAAGTGAAGGATGAATTGCAAAATACACAGACTTAACTTTACTTAAATGGCTATGAAAAGAGCAACATTGTGTGTTTTATTGTGCAGTAATGATGCTTTAAATCCGATTGCATAATGAAACATTAAGTGCGTTTGAAATTGCAGACCAAGTGGTGCAATTAAATTTTAATATAATATTTTCCACTCGGACTTTACTATATAGTCCTCAATAGTTCTTGTCTCTTCGTTTGTGGCATTCTCTCTTATCTGTTGCAGTTCACACATTATGGTTTTTGTGACTTAAGGTGCAAAGGGTTGACCTAGATTTCTCCCTCCCAATTTAATACAGAAACTCGTAAATAGATTAGGTTTCTTATGTAGAATGTAACTGTGGTCATCACTCTTAACGTAACGTAATTTCAACATTTCGCACGTCATCAGTCATCACAACGCCCGCACAATTGCCCGATCCGTCAACACGTGTCCAAAAGCAACAAAAGATGACAAATACATTGCCACAATTGTCGACCGTTTTCACGTGCACACCTATTATGTACGGTATTTAATACGTAATAATTTGGGAGCGCAAATGACGTCGTCCATTAATCATTCCGGCCCACGATTTATCATCTTCGGGCCACTCTCCGTATTTACATTTATGTTTTTAGACAATTTCAGGTGAAAAATTTCTTTTTAAGTCCCCTGTGACGTGAAGGGATTTGATGTTCTTTTTACTAGGCGCTAAAGAGCGACGTCGTTTCTGTTATACTTATAATTTTTAGTTTCATACACCCTGATACAGTAGAGGTATTTTTTTTTTACATAAGTCTTTGTTAGCAATGGACGCTGTTAGCCGATGTTAGCATCAGGCTAGAGAAGAGGAATAAGTCTTTTAGATTACATTATATATGGAATATAAAAGCACAACCACATGGATATAAGGAAGAAGCCAGCAAAGCCGAAGTAGGAATGCGCTGGGCAATGTGGCTTAAATGGACCCGCAAAGGTGGACCAATATCGCGACTTCCTGGATGCCCACCAATGGCCGCCGACGACACGGTAGGCCGAGGAAGAGGTGGCGCGATGATTTGGATACCTTAGCGGGGAAGCTATGGATGAGATGGCCCAGAAAAGAGGAAGGTGTATCAGGAAGGGGTAGGCCTTTGCCCAGCAGTGGGACACAATAGGCTAATAAAAAAAAATATTTTATTTCAATCTTGCAAATAGGCACTCAATTTGTATTTATTTGTATCGATAAGAAATGCACGCTAGTTCTTCCTCATGATTATATCTTTAAGCGAGATAAAATAAAATGGCCAAGAGTGTGTCAAGACACGCTTATATGGATGCTGTTCGCGTGGCTGAGTTCTGGAGCGAAACTGTCTGATGCGCCATCGACACGACAAGAAGAAGAAGAAGAGCTGGAGTCGTAGAGAGAATCAGTATAATAGTTTTTTGGGCAAAGGGGGAGTGGGGGTAGGTAGAATACCCTCGTAAAAACCATAAAGAAACTTGCTTATCACTACTAAATTCAATCTTATTTATAACTTCTATTAAAATTAAGGAGTTGTAGAATCAATACGAATGCTCATCAGAAAGGTTCGTACTTCAATCATAGTGGTTTGGTTTGTTTATCATATTTTATAACTTAGACAGCACATGCAGGTCAGATTCATTGCATTGCAGAGAAAGGAAGGCAGATTTCAAGGCAGTGCCTGGAAATTGTGACCCAGGTGTAGGTTTAAGATATCTCTTTAGATGGCCACTAACACCTTATTTGCCCATGTTCCCTCCCTTAATCCATCCAGTAACAATCTGATCTCCTATAATGACATCATTTTGGCCTTCACCATGGTGATGATCAATCCTATTTCTTTGATTATTATTCTGTTTTGTATAATTAAGTCTTGAGAAGGTGAGCGTAAAGTAATAGAGAGTGGAGAATATGACTTAAAATCTCTATAGAGATAATGAAGGCACCATCAGTTGCTACAAATATAAATTTCCGATCTTTATTCACGTAACAAGAAGCAAATGAGCTTTATGTCATTATAAGTAACTACCAATTGACTAAAGATGCCCATAGACAATTGAACTATCAGCTCTGAGATGCGATTCCAGTTTTAAAGGATTTAATGTATGAAGATCCCTACTAGCTAGATTGTCGAAGATCCGTATTATTCCTATTCTATCCATTTATTGCCAATCCTTGATATGGAAAATTGTTCTACCCATTAGGTGAGTCAATTTATAACTAGTCTATGGTCTATTCATCATTTGTCGATGATCTTGAAGACGGTGTCGAGGTGATCTTTATGGTAGTCCATTTCTTCGACGAGGGCCATGGCCAGTGTGTTTGGCGTTATCTCAGTTTGCAGATATTCTCGGAGCAAAATCTGTTCATAAGAGATAAACATTATTAGCAAATGTGTAGAATGCGAATAGTGGAGACATGAGAGAATGGAAAATATAAAGAAAGGCTCAGGGCTGCTAAAACAGTAGTGAGACAAAAATCTCGAAGATTGTCCTCTTTAATGAAGAAGTTTGACCACTATATGTAATTGGGTTACACATAAAAGATAAAAATTATTTGGTCCCAATTATGAGTATTGAGAATTATATACGTTTTTATCTATGTTAGGGCCAGACAATGTTTGCGGGGTTTATATATAGTAAAAGCCATCAGGTGCCCTGGCGGCCTACGCACAGTACCCGCGCCGTACCGTACGGGGCATACCTGCGGGGGCACGGAGCCGCCGTGGCGCAGCAGGCCGTGGGAATTTCTTATACTAACAATTTCCAAAATTAAATCCTTAGAATAAAACCCAGCTAAAAATGTCTCTATGTTTAATATAAACTTCAATAATGCATAATTTATAATCATGTACTTCAATTTTGAAATTAAAAAAAAATAAAATAACTAGATATACCATTTATAATTCTCTACTTTAATGCTACTGAAATTAAAAAACGTACAAATCGTATCAATTTTTATTCAGCAATGTTCAACATCTTTTTAAGCATATCGTACGTTTAAATTAAAAAGATGTTGAACATTGTTGGATTGCAAATAATGCGTTTAGATGACGTCAAAATATATTCTAGATTGAAAAGAAGACTTATAAATCATAGAGAGTGATTTAATTTATTTTCTAGTAATGTGTACCGTATATTATGTATAAATTAGGGGCCGGCCTCGACGTTTTTTGAAAATATTCTGTCACCTATGTTCAGGGATAATGTAGGATTGTAATGGTGAAAATTTTTTGTGTGATTTTCATTTTTTTTATTTTACAAGCAAGCACCTAAGTGCCTACCGACGCCCATGTACATCTGCATGACCAGAAGGCTAGAAGCTGCGTTGCCGGACTTTAATGACGAGTTTAGGCCATCGGGAAGTCTCACAAACCGAACGAAACGCGACAACAATACCATCACTTGACGTAACAGCATTGTCGCTACTTCACGCCGATCTCACGTGAGAAAGATGTACTGGTACCTGGACATGCCGGCCCAATTCAGCTACAAGCGTGGCACTACCTCTAATAAATGATGATATATAGCCTATAGCCTTCCTCTATAAATGGCCTATCTAGCACTGAAAGAATTTTTAAAATTGGACCAGTAGTTCCTGAGATTAGCGCGTTCAAGTAAAGAAACAAACTTTTTAGCTTTATATATTATCATAGATAGATAGATATGGTTTTGATGTAGAAAGCGTTTAGAATATGGATTTGATTGATGAATATGGGATTTCTATGGCCACTGGTTTTTGCGTTAATCTCATGATTATATGTATTAGTCACACACGCCGTGTGACAACGACTTTCACTATGAGTGACTACATAATCTATAGATGAAAACCTTTAGTAATTTAAGTCAATTTATATTATCTATTATGGCCGTTTACGTAACAGGTAGAATGTACGTTCTCAGAGAGTTGTAATTTACAACTTGAACGAAATCTTCTTCCTCTACAGAACGGCACACCAAGGTGGAAGGTGTTCGGCGAGGGCTGAGTATATGGGAGTGTACATATATAGTGATCGTATGAAGGAATTTCGTTAGCGTGACTTAGATTCTATATGGTATGCGACAGCATTAGTGCCGCGTTCGTAAACCTGTCCGTACAAAGGCATCACCAGCGTCCGCTTAAATTGCTGAACTTGGCGGTGGGGCGTGGGTGGGATATATACTAGCAATACGGTATCTAAAGCTGTGATATTCATTTAAAATACAAATAGATTTAAAGAGGATTAAAGAATAGAAAGAAGATAATTAAAAGAGAAGAGAATTTAAAGAAAAATAAAGAACAGAAAAATCTTAATTATAGTTACTTAAAAATATTTTTTTAGTATGTAAGTAAGTTATACTAATTCAAATATTTTAGTTTTTCATCTAGTAGGCGGCCGAACGGACGGACGGACAGAGTGAAATAATAAATAAGGATGTAGTACTGCGGAACCTTAAAAATCGCTTTACATAGGGACAAGTAACAGTTAACTTAATAGCAAACCTCTTCTCTCAAGTCGATTAAAGATTGCTCTCTATGTCTATATTAATATATAAAGCTGAAGATTTCGTTCGTTTGTCTGTCTCCTTGAACGCTATAATCTCAGGAACTACTGGTCCGATTTGAAAAATTATTTGAGTATTAGATAGCCCATTTATCGAGGAAGGCCTTAGGCTATATCATCACGCTAAAATTAAATCTAATATTGTTGTCTATTTCTACGCGGACGAAGTAGCGGTCACAGCTAGTATATTATATAAAAGCGAAAGGTAGCCTACCACGAAATCTCGAAAAACGCGGGACGTACAAAGACAAAATTTCTAGACTAGAGTAGACTTTCGCTATGGATGAATTTTTGATACAGCCAGGTTAAAAGTAAGTCGAAGGCTCTCGAGATTTTATTTTTACACGGACAAAGTCACGGGAAATAGCTAGTTAATTATAAAGTTTAAATAACACCAGTCATTCTCAAAGTTTATAGCGTAAGAAACACCCCCAAAGAAGTCTCCGAGTATTATTAGGGGGACACGCAATATTATGTCTTTACTAGTTTGTATAAGAACTTTGGAAGCCTTAATGACTACGAAAATACATTAATTTTTGATACGCTTCTGTCACGCAATTTACGCTTTCGACAAAGTCAAACTTTGTGTTAAATGTTTAATTTTCATGTCTTCGTATATTATCCGTGACATGTGAATACTTGTGTTAGACTGTACCTGCTCTAATTCAAATTCAAATGATATTTTATTCAAGTAGACTCTTACAAGCTGTTTTGAATCGTCAAATATTTTAAAAGCTACCACTGATTCGGAAGAGTCGGATAATATATGTAGGTAAATAATCTATATCTATACTACTTCTAGCTGTGCCCCGCGACTTTGTCCGCGTGGGCCATCCTTACCATATAGGGGTATAAAAAATAGCTAGTAGCCGATTCTCAGACGCTAGAATAAGCATATAAAATTTCATAAAAATCGGTCAAGCGGTTTCGGAGGAGTACGACAACTAATATTGTGACAGGAGAATTTTATATCTAAGATATATAAAGCTGAATATATAATAATATTAAAAAATATATATATAAGTTTGTTTCTTTGCTTGAAGGCGCTAATATCATAAACTACTGGTCCGAAATGCAAATTTCTTTCAATGTTTGATAGCCTATTTATCGTGGAAGACCCATCACACTAAAATTGAATCTATTTTTTTGTAACTAATTTTACGCGGACGAAATAGCGGGCACAGCTTGTATATTTAAAGCCTCAATAGCTCAACAGTATAAGGTTTGGACTGAAATCCGCAAGTTCTCAGTTGTGTTTTTAAGCCTATGTATGAAAAAAATTATTATATGAAGAAATTGATTTAGCCGTTAACTAGTTGGGCATCAAGTGATGGTGTTGTTGTCGCGTTTCGTTCTGTTTGTGTGGCTTCCCGGTGGCCTAAACTCGTCATTAAAGGCCGGCAACGCATCTGCTTGCCGCTTGGTCGTGCAAATGTCCATGGGCGTCAATAGGCACTTAGCTGCCTGCTGCCTGCTCGTTTGCCCCTTGTAACTTAAAGAAAAAATTAACATTAAATGCAAACATCAATTAACTACTACGTGGGATTAAAAGAAAGTTGTCTCATTATGTACAGGACGCATGGACATACGACGGGAAATGCATTTACAGAGTAACTTTTTCGAACAGCAAAGTGACCACACAATTAAGGCCACACTTTGTCTGAGTTTAAGGAAATTTGGTCAACAATTGAGTACCTATTTTTAGTATATAACTATAACGAGAATCGAGTACTGAAGACTTAAATATTCTAAGTGTCTCACCAGTCACCGTGCCCTGGTCTGTACACGATAGAAGTAGTTGTTCAAAAAGTTAAAAAATTGACATCCGATTTCGCTAAAACTAATTTTCCTAACGAGTTTTCAGCACGTCCTAATTATACAGAAAATTTCAATGAAGAAATAATATATATATTATAATAATAATAGAAGTAAATTCTAATAATTTGGAAGTCATGGGGGACCAGCTCGCGAGCGGACAGACGGACGGACGGTTTCTTGCAAAGCTACGGAACCGTAAAATAGCGAGACTCCAAGAAACAGACCATAAATATGGAGTTCAATTTTGTATCACTTTACAATTTTTTTCTCGAGTTCGTTTATAAATGTCATGACTCCTACAGATCGTTAATATTTTGATAACAGAAGTGTTTTTGTCTTCGCCTCATGACAACGACCACTAAGACTCTGTGTCAATGACGTCGGAAAGGCCATGTCTACATTAAGTGTCAATATCTTGTAGAGTCAATGAAATTACACCGTAAGTGTCCATATCTTGACGTCGAAAGTGTCATTGTGTTGACATTGTAGGTGCCAATATCTCGTCACCCTGATTAACCATGTCTTTACAAAGCAAGTGTCGATGACATGACAGCTAAAGTGTCAATATCGTGATGTCGAACGTGTCAATATCTTCGTTACTTGTGTCCACGTCTTGCTTCTACACGTGACCATGTTACTGTGAAATAAAGAAGAAAGAAAATAAATATATCATTTCTTTCTAAGTGTCAACGTTTTAAAACCGAAAGCGCCATTGGTTTGTAAGTTTTTTTTAAAATATATTACAAGGGGCAAACGAGCAGGCGCTTCTCCTAAGGGACTACCGACGCCCATTGACAACTACAACACTAGAGCCATCGGAAAGTCAGTGTAGTGCTGTGCTTTGGTGGCGGATTCGGTGGTGTAGCTTTCGGGCTGCAGCGTTACACCGATTTTCCCTCGTATTCATTCGCGGATTAGTCTGCTGGTCCGCTAGTAGACAAACAGAGTGAACAGGTTCATTCTAGGCAAGCACGTTCCACTGTAGACCGCATCTACACTTTATCAAGTGTGACTGCGGTCAAGTGCTTGCCTATCTCCAATAAAAAAAACCATTTATTAATTTTCATAGAATTGTTTCTGTCTTCATTCTTTTTCTTCACATCTGTCCGATAAATTTCATCATGCTGTGCCAAAATGTACGCAAGGCATCAAAACCTAACTGTAGATGTAGAGATAATCTTACCATTGGCTTCTGCTCATTTTTGGCACTAAAAGCATTAAAGTGTAGCAATATATCAAATTGAACGCTCATGAGTAACCAGATGCGCATTTTATCGCTTCTGGCTAGTTTTCAAGTGCCGAAAACCCATTAGTGGAGTATTATACGATGTGTATAACTCTCAGATAAGGATATTTTTGCACAAGGAGCACGCAGGATGCACAATCCTTGATTTGCGATGTGCATTCCCCCTTTGATTGATTCAAAATCAACATATATGTACCTTGAGTTTGTAATGAAAGACTGAACTAATGTGTTGGTTAAATATAGAACGTAACCTCTTGATTATTTGAAAGCTAAGATCATGTATTTATGTAGAATCTTATTCAGTGATGTGCCTAGAAGTTTAGAATCAAGCAAGCCGGGATACCACTGTGTTTTATAATTAACTAGTTGTTACCCTCGATTTCGTCCGCGTAAAATTAGGTGAACAATTTTAGCGTGATGATAAATACCCTATAGCTTTCCTCAATATAACACTGAAATAATTTATCAAATAGTAATTCCTGAGATTAGCGCTTTCAAGCAAAAAACAAACGAAACTCTTCAGCTTTATGTAATAGTATAGATGTGGATAGAATAATGATTGGGGAAAATTATAAGACAAACCTAAATTTCTGATTTATATGACACACCCATCACTGATCTTATTCTACCCATATATTGATTAATATTATGATCGAACCAAGCTCCTCACGAATATAAGTGCCTCCTTTTTCCTCTTAAACTAACGAGAGTCATCTTCATACAGTCGAGATTAATCTTCCAAAACAGCGTGTTAATTACACTACCAAGTTAAGTCGTGATGAAGCGATAATCTGTTCCCAATTAAAAACCAGTCCGTGTATGTGGAAATGTATGTAGTATAAGGCCTACCTAGTGGTGGTAGCCGTTTGCTGGCTGGTCGGAATCGTTCGTTCGTTCTTCGTACGCTTGTCTGTTTTTTAGTTACTGCTTTAACTAAGAGACGACACGCACGACGGCAACGACGATGCCCACTGCCCACGCACATAAATTAAAAGAAGAGCTAGCATATACATATACGTATATGCTAGCGGACCCGGCAGATGTTCTGCTGTCCGAACGTTGGGTTAGTTACCATTCACTACATTATTGTGTCCTATAATATTATTCCCGTTCCCGACCCTGTTCCGTATCAACGGGATGAATATGACTGTTAAGTATTATGATATAATATCATTTTTATCTCAATTTACACAGGACAGGTGAAGAAACGCGTATATCTTGTTAGTTATGGAATAGGCAGGTTCCCACCTCGAGTCTGGGTTTTATATTCATATGTATGTAATTATATATTTGTAAAAAAATATATTTGTGTATAACAGGCAGCTGTTACTTATAACACAGGCATTCAATTGTCTACCCTAGTCCTGTATATATTTATTTATTATTGATAAAAAAAAGTAAATAAAACTTACCACCAAGAGGAGGTCCGCACAAGTGTCCAATTCCTTGACTCAATAAGATCAGGCCATAGCCCAGAGTGAAGTAGTCAATAGGGACCAATTCTATAAGAATAGCCGGAGTGTAAGCGTAGGAGCTGGCATAAGACCAGCCAAATACCACTGAATTGATTGAAAGGGCCCAGTAGTTTTTGATAAAGAACGGATATAGGGAAATAGATATTCCACAGATAAATAGGCAAACAGAAAATGCCTTGATCACATTAAGCCACGGTTGATCGCCTGCCCAGCCAAGGGCGACCTGAAAATAAAAAAAAATATTTCAGGAAATAAAAAATATGACGTCTACGATATGAGAAGAATCAAAAAGTTCCTTTTTTCCACTAATTCCATACTTAATAGTCCTGATGTGGTAGATTGCAAGACCGTTCTCGACGTCTCCGTCGCATAGTGGTAAGGAGGTACCAACATGAGGTTTTAGTTGTTTGGAGCCGTACAATAACCACCGTCGGCCCTTGTAGCGGATGGATACCCGAAACGGGTTTCCCCAAGTCAAATAAAACATATTTAGTAGTCCTACAACTGTATGTAATATATTATGATTGTCAGTCCAATTTTGTTCAGGGATTACTTTGTTTTATCTATTTCATTCTTCGGACCGTGTCAAATACCTAAAATTTCTTTTCCACAATAATAAATAAAGGTAGAGATATGGACGTATCTAGTATATTTATTAAATATTGATATATTTGTGTAAATGAGACACAAAAATAGTAACCTTGGTGTTTACCTAGTTATATATATTGCATGTTACCTCAAGGTTGGTTCATCGTTCTTCAATTCAATGTATAGAAGATTCAAAGTTATATTATCTAATATAACAATATTTACTCACACTATTATCAGTTTCATAGAGGTTTAATGAATTGATAACGAATGGAAATAATATGAATGTTTTTCTTTTCTCCATGAATGGATAGTATATATAACTGGCTGGACCGTTGGCGCACTGGCCAGTGACCTTGCTTTCCGCTCCAGGGGTCGTGGGTTCGATTCCAGCCTCTAGTCTAGGTGTATTTTCTAAATGTCTGTATTTATTTATTTCTATTAAAAAATATATTTGTGAATAACAGGCGTCCCTGTGTCATATAGTCCTACATATTTATATTTCGGAAAGATACTTACAATTCCAACACCGCTTGCTATACCAATTATTGCTATCATAGTCGCCCCACCTTCCATATCGACAGCGGTCATGAATTGACTTTTTTATTTAGAAAGAAGAAAGAAAGAAAACTTTTATTTGGTGCACACATAACACTGTAAACAATCACAATTACAAATAGTAGAATAAACCTAATAACTTATAAAATTGCCTACAGTGAGATATGCCCCAAAACGATTCGAAACCTCTCAGCTTATATGTTGGAAGTGGATTCATTTCTACTTCCAACGCTGATTTTCGGAGGCCACCGAGTCACCTCCACGCATGGCAGTGCTTCAAGCGTTCTCACGCGATTCAGACGTGTCTGTTACTTACATCTGCCCTATTCTATCTATCACTATTAACGACACCATTTGGGAGCGATATGCAAGAAACAGGAGAAAGCCGCAGACGTAAATAGAAGTCTGGGCCAAGCAGTGCACTACTGCACGCTGATGATGACGATAGAAATATCAATATATTACACTATATTTTTAGCAAGCGTAGTTCAACACTCTAATAGACTACATTGATCATGCCAATTTACGACAAAGTAAAAGGAAAATATAAATTCCGAAGAAGATGGCAAATTTTTATTTCTATATTCTCATAACTGCGTAAGCAACAGACATATTGCTAAAGCAAACACTATATTGAATGATATTTATAATGTGCAATAACGATGTAGAATCATTAGCATACATACATTTGCAATCCATCAAAGATGACTTATTGTTCACAAAACGCAGTCCCAATTTGCATGCTACAAATATCGTATTGTGCAAGACGTTAGAATGGCGATCTAATATTTCAAAATGCGACAAATTGTTACAAATTCCACGGGTTATTCTAAAACGTAATAAATGTGAATCGTGACCGATATTGTTGACGAGAATTTCAATTCAATATTAGGTGTTGTAAAAAGGAAAATCGTGAAACCCTAGCAGGTAGCACAGATAGGGCATAACAAGATTTCTTTTATTTTTGATTGATTTTGCATTGAGTCCCGCTTTTGTACGATTTTCAGTAGTTGCGTAATTAAGTGAGGAAAATAAGAAAAAAAAACAACAATAAACATATAATTAATCTGTAAAAATGCTGCTATTATGCCCGTAATGAATTACACGGTTTGCCCGACTATTTTCATTAAATATATTACTGAATCAGTATATAAAGAAGCCTCCATTACTAATGCGCTTACATAATTGTAACCTGATTATGCGCACAATGCAAGAAGTATCAAAAATAGCTTCATTCCGAGTGCACGTGGCAATGTGCCCAAAATGCGGGCGACATTTCCTACTCGAATAGCCAAGCAGTTAAATAAGAAAGATGCCAAAGTTACAATGAAAGTATATGCTAACCCACTTTTAAAGAAAAATATTAGGTTCAGATAAATAGTAGGCTTCAGATAGGTCTCATACTTCGGTTTAAGGCAAACGAGTAACGTTTGCCTTAAAAGAACTATTCTTAACACTTATTTTTAAAGGCAGTCTTTCGGGCCTACATATTCAGCCACTGCATCAGTCAGGGACCGGTTCTGACCATTTTAATATAAGAAGCCGTCTAACTTAGTTATATGATGCTCGATCGCGATGGGTTTGTACGTTTGATAAATATTGCCCTTTTGGTTTGTGAGAGTTCCCGGTGGCTTAAACCCCTCTTTAAAGGTCGGCAACGCATCTGCGAGCCTCGTGATCGTGCGGATATCCATGGGCGTCGGTAACCACTTAGATAAACCGCCTGCTCGTTTACTCTTTGTAATATAAAAAATTAAAAAAGGACGACTACAACATTGTTTTCTAAATAAATTTAAATTTATGTCAAAAATATCGAACTGACCAAATTGTGAATCCTGCGGTACAATTGACGATGTATATCATTTGCTATACGAATGTACTAAATTTTAGTCTGAGAGAAATATTATTATGGACCTTATGGGTTTGAACAAGACAGATATGGGCATGTTTACCCATCTTCTTGCCCATCCAACATCTAAGGATGCTCTGACATTGTTCAACCTCATAAGGTCCATTTGATTTGATTGAATTATAATGTCTTAACCTTTTGTTTAAATGTGTATGTTTAAATATGAGGCTGGCATATCCATAAATGTATAAAAGCCTCTAAATAAATAAAGAAAAAGAAAAACAATGTTTTCTCAAACATGCTTGAAATTTGAGCATTATTTTGACAACCTTCTTCGAGATAAATCCTACTTGCCGTACTGGTCGAGCTGCGGCCGGCAATAGTTGTATGAAAATCCATATCTGTCGTATTTAGCGGCCAAATAGATTACTACGTAAAATCGTATTTGTCATAGTTGATATGATTATGTTTTAACTAAACAGCACATTTGGCTTAAGAAAGGAAATGGCACATTTTCTACAACAAAGACTGTCAGTAATTATCACAAACAAAGACCTGATGATCCGCTCATAAACCGACACTTGTGGGAGGTCATTCTCCACGTGCTCATAAATCTTACAGAATATGCTGTTTGCTGCGTTTCTGCAAGCTTCAAATTCCAGTCAGTGTGTTTATTTATTGCATAGTTCGAGGAAATGTTTGTTTTACTCTTACAATAAAGTATTTTGGAAATATATCTGCGTCATAGATACGTCTAACCTAACCTAACTAGTAATGATCACATAGATTTCTACGAAAAGTCTAGAGTCAATAGCCTGATGATGCTTCATTTTCGAGGCGATCATGCACGACGGAACATCAGTGCAGCGCTGCGCTTTGATAGTTATTATAGCAAGACGGTAGTGTAGCGTTGTGGATAAAGAATCTAACAGAGTTTCCCTCTATATATTATTATCTCCCGCTTTTGTTGGATTTTGGCAAAGAAACAGCTGATATTATCGATTAGTCCAAAATATTGCATCATCTTCTTAATTTTTCTTTGAATGATGAAAATTCCGTTTAAATCGGTTAATAAAAGTTTGAAAAAACAGACAGTAGTATAAAATCTATTAATTTAAAAGATAATTCGGCACATTTAGGTAATGATTCACTGTGAGCGGTCATCGGCTGACTTATCACTCTTTATACAGGACTAAAAATATTTATCACAGAATGCTTCTCTTTTATAAGGCGAGGTTTTGAGGCTTTTTATACTTTATATGTATTGTAGTGATTATTGTAATGCTGGAGCTAGACATAGCTTCATTTAAGTGATCATGTAGTGTGGCCGGAGAGTCTGTGTAACTGCACAAAGTATTGTAGAACTTTGTAGTCTTCAAGGGCAAAAGTATACAAACACTTTGAGCTATGTCTGGCTCAGGTATATGAACTGTTTTTAAAAGAGTGGCTAAAGAGTTTCTTGCTGATTATGCTAAGCTTATGTTATATTGAGGACCATATCATCATTTTAGTTAAAGATAGCGCCACGTTTGCTGTCCTTCTGGTCTGCTGCTGATTTAGGCTGGCGCGTCCGGGTACTAATACTTCTTTCTCATATAACATTGGCGTTAAGTGGCAACAATGCTGTCACGTCACGTGAAGGTTTAGTTGTCGTGTTTCGTTCGGTTTGTCCCGGTGGCCTAAACCCCTCGATAAAGGCTGGCAATGCATTTTTTGCGAGCCTCATGACGATGCAGATGTCCATGAACTGCCTGCCCATTCGCCACTTGTAATATTTAAACAAAAAATTTATCTACCTCCCATAGGTATCGGTATCTAGGGTTGTATTAATAATCGTAAATAATGGTTTAAAGTTTTTACCGCAAACATTATAAATAGCTATTAAAAGTCATCTACAAAGGAAAATCGCGGATAGAATCTTAATCCATTCTAGTATTAACTAGAATTTTACTTATTAATATTCTTTAAAAAAGTTGCACCATCGCATCGTCTAATCATCTTGAATGATGCTTTAACATAAATCTTTTGAATACACACTTTTTACCTAATTCCCTGATATCCGACCCTTGATCTTTATTTATTAATCATAGAGTATTAAAATATAAATCACCATTGAATTTTGACTAATAACACGCGTACTACACACTCATTTTTATCAAACAAACACAGGTGCAAGAACTGTTTGATTATACTCTTACATCTTTATTTGAAAATTACGATTTATTGGTGGTGTCCAAATAATATTAAAAGATGTATCGTCTTCATTTACGTAATGGAGAGACGAAGAAGCGGCAACATAAAATTCCTTTCGTTTGAAAGCAACAGACGTCGCCATACGATACGGCAGTAAATGTAGTTAACTGCGTCCGATGACGTAATATGAATAAATAAACCATAACGCTTAATCTCCAATGAAATCAATGAGATTTCGTGACACCGAGCACGTGGGATGAGCACGCGTGATGAATACATATCTTAAGTGTAAATTGATGAACATTTCTTTAATTTAAGGCCGTGAATGCACAGAAAAGTTTTAGAGACATTGTAGCTTCTTCTTAAATCTGTCTTTTTTTTTTGTGTGGTTTCTGCTGTTGGCCCTATTGGCCTCGACAGCGTCACCGCTAGTTGGGGGGGGGAGGATGGAAGGGGATCGTGCTGTGATATTGAGTTTGGCATAAGAGCAATGTGATTATTCACATACGTCCTTGAGACTAATGCCGGAGCCAGACATAGCTCAAGTGTTTGTACATGTTTGTCCTTAAAGACTACAAAGTACTACAAAACTTTGCGCAACTACACAAAGTCCCCGACCACACTACATGATCATTGAAATGATCATTCAACTGACGCTATTTCTGGCTCTGGTATTATAGGCACCCACTACATAACTTCATTTGAATGATCATCTAGTGTGGCCGGAATGTTTGCGTAACTTCACAAAGTTTTATAGATCATTGTAGACTTCAAGGACAAGAATGTACAAGCACTTAGAGCTGCGTCTGGCTCCGGCATAATGGAGGCAAAGTATAAACAACTCGTGTTCAATTTTAACATTGACAACGGGCACACGACCTGACCTATCTTGAGCACATCGTTCCTCACTAACTTGTAAAGTACTTAACAACTTCCTGCATTATGTCGATTTGATCCCCGGGTATCTTTATCGTGTTAACTTTCTTGCTCAACTTTCCTCAACTTGCTCATCATATTATAAAACTTATTAGAACTTAATAAATCGACTTTATGTGAAGAATTTTCATTGCAGTACATTATTTTATGGCTTATCTTCTCGTGTTATGTAACAACTTTATTCTTATACTAGCCACCCGATCCGGCTTTGCACCGGTCCAATCGAAATATGTATTTACCAAAACAAAAATGGCCAAAAGCGTGTCTTGGTTCCGTATCTGATACGCTACAAACGTATTTGTTAAATAACTTTAAAAGTTGTTGTCCAATTTCGTTCAGAATAATTTTCCTAATGAGTTTTAGCATGTTCTATAAATGTGGTATATTTCAAGTCTCTCCGTGTAATCGTTTGGAAATGCTAGGGACGGAAGGACGGACGAAGTATTTAATTTAATTTTATTTAAAACTAGTTGAGACCCGCGTCTGCGTTCGCGTAAAATTAGGCGAAAATATTTAGCGTGACGATATAAGTCTTCCTCGATAATCGCTCTATCTAACACTGAGAGAATCTTTCAAATCGGACCAGTAGTTCCCGAGATTAGCGCGTTGAAACAAACAAACAAACTCTTCAGCTTTATATAAATAAATAAATATATACAGCACTATATGACACACGGGCGCCTGTTGCTAACGTAGTAATGTCTGTGTTATTGGTAATAGACGCCTGTTATACACAAATATTTATTTTTAGAAATATATAAATACATACATAAAGATAAAAAACCCAGACTCGAGGTGGGAATCGAACCCACGACCCCCGGAGCAGAAGGCAGGATCACTGCCCACTGAGTCAACGGGCCAGTCAAATAATAATTTCATTCGTTAATATTGCATATTATAAAAAAGAATTGGAATTCGCACACCCTCTATATTTCTTGTATATATTTAAGGAAAAGGTGACCTATCATGAAATTTCGAAAATCGCGGGACGTACAAAGTTGTCTACGGGCTTTCAGAACTTTAACCATAGACCGCATCTACACTTTATCAAGTGTGACTGCGGTCAAGCGCTTGCCTATCTCCAATAAAAAAAAAAAAACAGTTTACATCGTATCAAGATGCCAGTTTTAGCTTGAAATTTTCCATGTTGATAGAATAATGCTTAAAACTCATTAGGCAAATAACTTTGAGCGTAAACAAACAAGAACTTTTAAAGTTATTTAACGACTACCTTAATCGCATATCAGGTACAGAACCCTTACATGTTAACATGTCTTGCCATGCTCTTGGCCAATTTGGTTAGGAGGCTAATTTTTTGTTTTTAATATTCAACAATTTCCAATGTAGCAGTCTACAAAAGGTATTACAAGCTAAATAAACACATAAAATTTAATCATTATCTAAAGGTTCTCCTTTTTATTAAATACCTAGCAACCTGTCCCGGCTTCGCACGGGTAGACAAATAGGTACAGGCCAATGTAGTGTACAGCAAAGCTTTAATATAGAAATAGCACATTTTTTTTAAAAATATTGTTTCATGGTTGTTTTAATTAGCATGCTTATAAGTTAAAATATCTGTACCTATTTGTGTCTACCTGAACGCAGCCGGGAGGGGCCACTAGTATGTTATAAAAAAAATCAAAATATTCAATGTTAGCCGACTGCACAACTGAGCCACGCAGCTACCTATTTCATAGTGGTGTACCCCCTTTTCCCGCACTCCCTCTCTCGACAAGTTAGTTACTCAATGCTCTGCACATCTGCATGTATTTTTTCGTTTATATTGACAATTTAATTTCTTGATATCTTTTGAATGGAATGTCCGATTTCTATTATTCAAAAAATAATCTCAGGTATTGAAATAGTCTTTAATATGTTATAATTGACTTGGATAAAAATTTATAAATGGTATAGATAACACGGTCTGATTTTGATCTGCATTTCTATCAGTATAGCTGGCATTTCTAGCAGTATATATATGTTACGCAGTGATAATGTAGCTTGGTCCAGTTCTTTTTGAGACATACAAAAATACAAATCTTGCCTCTTTATAATATTAGTATAGAAGTATAGATGGATACATTACCTTATTATTTTTAATACAACAAAGGGCAAATGGACAGATAGTTAACCTGAGTGACTACCAACACCCATGGACAAGAGTATCATGAGGGGCTCGTAGATGCTTTGCTGGCCTTTGAGAAATTATATTACAACTATAATGTAATGAATGTTCAGGTTATTTTAGTCTATTTCATATGTTAAGTATATTAACAATTATGGGTTTTAAGATTTGTAATGTTAGTAACCATATTTTAAGTATATACTTAGCTTACTTACATTATATGCCATTATGTGATGCTGTAATAATAAAAAAATATAATTAAATTTGTGTACTTAAATTTTATTTACGCACAGATAAATTCAAAACGTTAAAGGTCAATTAATATAAATAAGGAGTAAGAACTCTATCTTTTAAGTCGAAATTAAATGCAAATATTGCTTCTTATTTAAGACAATATATATTTTTCTATCACTTGCTCATTCGAGTGGATATTTAAATAGAGAATATATTAAAGTACTAAATCTTAAGCCACAAATCAAAGCTTTACATTTGATACCCCACTCGTATATATTCGCTTCCTATCGCTAATTAGAGTTCGCCTTCGCCCACCACAAACTTTTAAATGGCTCAACCGATTTTCATCAAATATGTCTAAGAACGCTCGCACATAAGACACCTTTAATACAAAAAAACTTAATTGAAATAGCTTCATCCCTTCGGGAGCTATGATGCCACAGACAGACATTAATTTCAATGATCTTGTAGTGTGGTCGGACACTTTGTTTGTGTAACTTCACAAAGTTTTGTAGAACTCTGTAGACTTCAAGGTCAAAAATGCTCTTTGAGCTATGTCTGGCCCCGGTATTACAAAACATAAACTTGCAAGGCGTTTCGATTTTTCTGATGATAAATAAGTAACTATAAATTACTGGTCCTTCGAATTACCACAACTTGCGTCACATAATTTTTTAACTATGGCCCATGGGGTCGCCAGAGGCTTTTAAAAATGGCATAACGGTACCAGTACCTATTTCTCGCATAAGATCGGCGTGAAATAGTGTCAATGTTGTCGTATCAAGTGATGGTATTGTTGTCGAGTTTCGTTCGGTTTGTGTGAGCTCCCGGTGGCCTAAACCCCTCTTTACAGACCGGCAACGCATCTGAAAGCCTTCTGGTAACGCAAATGTCCATGGGCGTCGGTAGTCACTTGAGCGTTGGACCGCTTGCTCGTTTGCCCCTTGTAATATTGAAAAGGGTGTCGTTAGAATTTTTCAACTTGTAAAGGGGTCGCGTATCTAAAAGATTTAAAAACACTGGTCAAGACTATAAGTCAAAAGATCGTTGGGATGCCAACCAAAAAGAACCAGGTAAATACTTACTAATATTATAAACGTGAAATAACTCTGTCTGTTACACGTTCACGCCTAAACCGCTATACTAATTTTGATTAATTTCGTTATGAACATAGATAGGACCTTGGAGAAGGACATAGGTTACGTTTTGTCGCGAAAATGAGATGAAATAGGGTATGAAAGTCGAGGAAAATGAACAAGTCGCAACTCCGCAATTTAGATAAAAAATAAATAAAATAGATTGTATGTACGTTGTTATATTTAACAATGATTAATTTTGTACCTATTTCTTGTATAATAAACACTAAGTCAAATGAAACTTAGTTTAAAGTCAAAGTATATTGATTTCATTTCGTTTCTTCAATTTATTTCATTCACAAATTTTACCAAACAAGATAATTATAATAAAATTGTAACGTTATTAGTTGCCCCTAAAAGGACGCGTCTACTCGAGCAAACATTAAAAATAAACTTTAAATTATTTCACAACCTTTGCTCGGCTTTACGTAACCATCTTTAATGGGTTTCCAAAAATGTAATAGTCGTCAAAATATTTTTTTATTAATTCAAAAACCGGTCTACTTCAGGTTATTTATTATCTTTCAGTTATGCTGGTATTTGCTGTCCGAAAACTGCTATAGTTGCTGCAAAGAGTTAATTAAGAAAAATTTCCTAAATAAATACAGTTGACGTTATATTTAAATAATAATATGATTTTATACAAACACACTTACTGTATTCCATTCTCCTTTATGACCTTAGAATGATTTTAGAAATAGGCTTTGGTATCCCCGTATAATCATGTGAACCTACCCATTTGCCGTTATATAAAAAAACAGGTAAAAAAAAAAAAATTGTATATACATTTTTTAATTAATGTTAAGTAGAATTAAGTTAAATTTACAAAATTAGTTTATTTTAGTTTCTATATACATATGTTATTGCAAGAAATATAAGGCTTTTTGACTTTTTATTTTATTATTTTTCTGAGTCACGCCATAACTTGAGAAGAGATTTACGTTTTTTTTATTATTCCTTGAAGTCAGACGAAGGTTCATATGAGGAGAAAAAGCGAGTGAAGTTCTTCACAAAAAATCAAAAGCAATTGAATTAAAAAACAAAGACTACTGAGATGACATTACTATACACACGACAGCTAGTCGTGTGTATAGTAATGTCTACTTACGTATATTTTATTATTTCAATTCGTATTGCGGGTAATAAAGGGTTTTTAACGTAAAATCTGGGCTTAAGGATGCTAGATCATATGAGAGACAAGTGGCGGTTTCCTGGATAGATCTAGAACACCGTAGAGGTGAGAGCGAGGGGTATACCAGTAAAATCCCTGTACAACCTAAAAAACCTTGGTTTGTCAAGAGCTATCATAAGTATAATTGGGGGTAGCGCCACGCTTGGAGTCCTTTTGGTCTGCAGTCGCACTGGACCGGCAGGTCCGCGTACCAGTACCTCTTTCTCACATAAGATAGGCATAACGTGGCGGTAATGCTGTCACTTCAAGTGATAGTATTGTTGTCGCGTCTCGTTCAGTTTGTGAGAGTTCCCGGTGGCCTAAATCATTCTTTAAAGGTCGGAAATGCATCTGTGAGCCTTGTGGTGGTGCGGATGTCCAGGGGCGTCGGTAATCACGTAGATGATGAACCGCCTGCTCGTTTCCCCCTGAAATTATATAAAAAGTTCTTTATTGGAGAGGACATCTAAATCCGCACTAGTAGGATCATACTAGATTTGGCTAGGCAGGTAAGGGAACACTGGCAGTGAGGGTGAGTGTTAGTGGCCACTTGAAAGAGATATCTTAAATCTTTGCAACGCGATGGACCCTGTACCCGCACGGTGAATCCCTAGAATCCTACGAAATTTGTTTTTATAGTCATGTCCATGTCGCTTGGCATAAAGTACAAATAAATACGTTGACCCCTCGTGAAGAAACGCGAAGGTGTCTTATGCGATACTTTTTTCCAAGGCCCGGTTATTTTTAAACTTTATCTGCACGATGTCGAAGGCGGATGAATATAGCCCTTTAATTAAGATATGTGGTTCAGTAAAAAATAATTGTCATAAAGTTGTAAAAGGCATCTCCAGTTGTATCATCTGCATAGCAATGAATACCGCTCGTTTGCAGTAGATCATTGATATACAGAAATTATATAATAATATATAATACAGAAATATAATACAGAAATTTATTACCAAAAGGACAATACATAGGGCTGTCTAGTTTGAATAACAAATGTACCGTATTGTGACGATAACAACCAACCGTATGAATATTATACTCGTGGGCCCCAAAGCCTTTTGTTTGGCATCGTGCCTTCATACATCATATTATATAACATCGTCATAGCTCCAAAGGGGACGTATGTACTAGTTGTAAGCAACAAATATAACAAAAGATCGTCACATCACTAGACTTTAACCAAGACTTCTTTTATCCAAGGTTCATAATATGTGGAAAACTATACTGGCACAGGAAACCTTAGTAGAGAAAAAAGCCCCTAGCAACATGATTAAAAGTGCTGACCTCAGTTGACCAAAGCGATGATAATGAAGAAGTAATATCGGCAGAGTTGGTTTAAATTAATTCTAAATAAGTTGTGCTGTCATTGCCACAAAATTGATCACTGTGGAAGTCAATGGAGACGTTCTTTATTCAGCGGTAGGCAATATCAGGCTAAAGGAAGGAAGCGTTAAGAATGCATCACAAGATGCCACGGTCCCCACGTACAAAGCCACATGTCGAAAATAACAAATTCAGTCAGATATTTATACGAGTATTTGCCTGTTGATAAATAGGTACGTACTACTATATACATTAAACCTTTGTTTGGCTCTGTCGTGATAAAGTTTGTCTAAAAATTATGCAATATATTCCGTTGACCTTTAACTCTAACAAAACTGCATTAGAATGTAGCTTGTTCGAAGACAAGCACTTATAATAATATTTAATTAGATTGTAGCGAACAGAATTAAATGTCGCTACATTTTAACACACTTCACGGTGTAACTACTGATTTAGAACGGTTTATACAAAACAAAGCTTAGTCAAGTCTCATGGTCACACGAGAGGTGGATGAAATCATCACGTGTCTTAGTTTGGAAAATCATAATATGCTATTCAATTTTTATAATTGTCAATACCACAGGTGTCAAATGATTAGATACTATACACAATAAGATCGAAGACGCATTGTCAAAAGGTAGTAAAAATAATTCACGGCGAACGAAGTTATGTTTCTGCGAGATCTTAGACCAGAATGGTCAAGTGGATGTTAAAATGTTCTGCGCTTGGATGTTAAAAGTGTTCTCTGTGTCTTTGTTCAGTTTCCCACAGCAGAAGAAATTAAAATCTTTTTTAAACTAAAGTAACAATGAAAATGAAAAGGACTACCTACTGAGACAAGGCTGATGCCGTCTTCATTATTATTTCAGGATTGAAAACATCTCTAAAATGTAATAATTTAATTTTCTTAGAGATTTTATATGCATGTCATGGATTTTCGCAAAGTAACGTCTGATTGTACCAATTAAAAATATTAGCATTCGCACACCAGCCTCTAATTTTTTGTCATTGCTTATTAATTGATATTAGTAGTGCATATTTACACAGAAGGCCAATATTTACCAGATTGTTTTATACAGATCTGTAATAGGTGAGATGATAAATTTTGAAAAGTAGGTTTATAATGTTCTCAAGTTCTACTATTGCCAAACAAGTTAATATTTCTATGGAAATTTACGTTTTTATAGCAAAAAAATCATAAATTTTAAGATTCAAATTTCCTCCAAAACAGTCAAAGTTGTCCTGACATCACTTTATCTTAACAGTGCGATCCGCTGAGCGTCACCTCGACCTTTTCGCCGCGACAATAACAATCGCTGTTGTCAAATGTCGAATATCTGAATGAGCACCCAAAACGTTGAGATCTCTTATTAGATTGCACTCTAACATACAGTAACATCATACACCCTGCAACGTAAATCATTTTTCTGTACTGCTCTTTTGTAAAAGAATCCACTGGCACTGTGAGAGTCCCGACAGAGGTGTTGGTAACAGTGATGTCAATGGATGAACAAAAACTGAAACTGGCATTATTGTCAATGACCATGAGACTTTAATTTTCAAAAAAATTTGCCACCTTTGATAATTTTTTTCACTTTTCAACAAAATTGTTTGTTTTAAAGTACACATATACCTCATGAAAAGCGGTTAGTGACAGTGATGTGATGTGAAATAGGTTTTTTCCCCATCTCAAAAAAGTCTGCAACGCACCTAAAGAGTTTCGCTTCAAAAACTTTACATATTTGATTTAATAGGGATCTAATAATTATGGTGAAATTCCAGGAGTGGAGTCAAAAATCTTTATCAATTATCTCGCTCTGTAATGTGGATAGTAGCCAGCTCTTCTGTTATTCTGTTTGCACCTGTTATATTTGAGGTGGAAAGGGCACAAGTTGAGGACATGCAGAAGTCACAACAAAAGCAGGTATGGTTGAATACTTTAAATAAAGTAAGTTCACATTATTTTACTCTAACTCTAAATTTCTTTGTTCAAATTTGCTGTTATACAAACTTATGAATGTCAATATTATGTATTGATGGATATCCTCAAATATATAAGCATGTACCGGAAACAGACAATCCAACTCGTCAATGAGTGGGAGTTCCAGGATTATCCTCTCTAATATTTAAAGAATGATTTATTTAAATATTATAGACACAAACAATTTTATTTAATTCTTTTATATAGACTGACTTCAAAAAAAGAGGTAGTTATATGTTCGATGGGTTCACCAATTTCACCGTCACTTGTGGACTGATTCTAAAATTCTCTTTTTATTTAAAAATGTCTACTTTCATGGTAAACCTACTGTTAGCGAGTCAAGATTTGATGACGGAAGCCAAAAGGAAAGAGGGGGAATCCTCAAATTTTACAGACACATGCATACTTGTATATACATATAATCTGATGATGCCACTGATCTAATTATGATGAGAGATCCAACTCCTAAACAATAATGAGTCAGAGGACAATTTTTTAAATACATAGTCATAATGGCCCACTGCTGGGCAAAGGCCTCCCCACTCTTAGACCACTCTCCTCTATCTAGAGCTAAACCAATCCACTCCTATAAAAATGTACCGAAATTCATCTCTTTCTTACCAATGGGAATTGGTCGATATTAATGAAAAATTAATAACAAATATGACAAAACATAAACAACATCTGTTTATATCGTACTTTCTATTAATATTATACACGCGAGAATTTGTACACATGGATGTATGGATGTGTGTTCGACTTTCTTTCACGGAAAAACTAATGAATGGATTTTAGTAAAACTTTACAATAATGTAATTTATACATCAGAATAACACATAGGCTATAAATTATAAAGATATTGTGTGAATTGTCCAAAATAAAATGATAAATTTCAAGTAAGTAGGAGAAAATTCTGCTAACTGCGAGCTACTACAGAGTGTTAGAGTTACACGTACATATAAATTGAATGAAGGAAATGATCATCTTAAATAGTTCTACAAAACAGTCCATGACAGCATATATCTTTCTTTCACGTTTAAGACATTAACGCCTTAATAGTGAATGCTTATGGAATGGGAACGGCAAAGGGAATGGAAACGGGAACGGATCCAATATTATAAGATAACAGAATGTAGAAAATTGTAAGTAACCCAATGTTCGGACCGGACAGCGCCTGCCGTATCCGTAAATAACATAATATAATTGAATAATCAATTTGAGTAATTTGAAGCCAGCCTGAAATCTTCATTGCGATCAGGTACGTTGTGGAATTAATAATAAACATACGTCCAAACATCGATCTTTATAAATAAGAAAAAAAACTAGACCTATATTAAGCATCATTAAGATGAAAATTACCTTCAGAATCAGTTGAACTTCATAATAAAGTATCACTTTCCTTAAATTTCTAATTAATATCTCAAACAAAGAATGCTTTAAAGTGAAACAGAAAACGTTGGAGCCTCTTTGTGTCGTGGTAGTAATTTCAGCACAGACGAGCCTTGCGACAATCCCGACTTATCTTTGTTCCTTCACTACACTTTCCCTAGAGCTTTCCAAGGAACAAGTTTAAAATGCTATTATTACCAACCTTATGTCATACACAGTTAGGTTTATAATCACACTCTTGAGGTGCAAAGAAACTTGTTAATGCGCATCATGATTTATGGCGAAACTTCTCAACTTTTGTAGTCGTTTTCATTTCACACACCGGTAAGAACAAGGCGACTGCCTTGTTTGTGTTATATTCCGTTAAAAAGTTACTTCTTTTTTTCTCCAGTCTAATTTATATTCTTTTCTGTAATTTTTTTCATGGTTCCGTCGTGTTTTCTCCAAGTTGTAGTTGAATTCGTGAATTATTCAGTTATGTTAATTGCAACGGATACAAAAATTTTTGCCAAATTAATTCGTGGTAAAATTTCATTGATATCAACGGACCGGAAATTGTTTTAATCGATTGCAATTTTCGTCGTAACGTAAATTCTGCAAAACCAAACGTTGCGTTCTGAATAGTTTTTACGCTGCTTTTTTTATAACATTAAATGAAATTAATCAGATAATAATCGAAGCAAATCAAAAGGGCAAGACTAAAATAAAATGCAGCAACTTTATATAATAATAATACATAAGTACATTACGAAGTATAAATTCAAGGCTAGCTAGCTCAAAGGTTTATTTGTAGTATCTCGTTTAAAATAAATGCTTTTTCTTTCTTTCTTTATGCCCAGCCCATTCCCTGCTTTATCTTTGCTGAATTTTTATCCATTTTTAAATCATTAACTTCATCATTGTTTTACGATCATGTCTTTATTAATTCCACCGAGTTTTGCGTATATTTACACAAATTACAACCGTTCCAAAAAGAGATTACACGTACGTGAACGCCTGTGTGTTGTCGATAACACAAATTAATGTTTTGTTTTCCTTCAAAATTAATGTGTAAGACCCAATGAAGCTCAGCGCTTTATTAATTTGGGATACGCCGACGTTTCCGCCGTAAAATTCCCTGTTTCAATTTTTTTTTT
>JANCMC010050420.1:573542-612746 GCA_024363005.1 Charaxes varanes | reverse complement strand
TTTCGTATACTAATCATCTTTTGTCACTTTTGACATAAAAATCGTCTTAAGACTGGAAGTGATGACATTAATTGCGTCGTACAACTCTTTACATTTTCTTTCTTTCAACTATGCAGTAAACTTATTATTGTTAACTACAAAACCGATCACAAAAGACGACCTGCTTAGCACCTAAAGATATAAATTTACCATAGAGGTTTAATGTTTCCCATTAAGTTTCATGTAAAATGTACGCATTGAATCAAAAAGATACTGGCTGAAAATAAGTAACGACTAAATAGATCCGAAAAAAGAAAACAAATGGCTCGCTATTGTAAAACTTTGATACAACTTAATTAGCAAATAAATGGAAATAGACAGCGATGTAGTTGAAAGAAAAGTAGATTGGAGTAATTAATGCACTCGTGTTAATTTACCAACATAACATTCGTGCATTAATGGTTCACTTTGCGCTCGGAGCAACAATCAACCATTACTTACTTTCTGTGTTCATTAATGCACTTTTGGCAATTGTCGTCACTTAATAAGGAAACGTCTCCGATTCAAGAACACATGTTAAAAAAGATTTCGTACAGACATCGTTTTATACGAAGAGGGGAGGCACAATATTTACGTTAAGTTAACTTAGGCATTAAGATTCACCCTAACGCCATAAAGATAGGCCGAGACAGACGCAGACAAGCGGAGCACAACAAGTAAAGCAAATTAAAGTAAGTACTAATGAATATTCAAAGGATTTCCGATGTTTGGCCACTCCTTTGAGCACGTTTCAGCTATTTAACTTTTATGTTGATCACAAAAATTAACGATTTGCTTTACTATGAACTGCTGAAAAATAGCAACGCTCCTAGTATTATGTTATTTTCGAAATATAATATAATTGTTATAAAGCTTTATTTTTATATATTACTGGCTCTATCCCGCGACTTCGTCCGCGTGAATTTAGTGATTTTTTTAAAGTTTTAGGATTTTCATTTTTTTCGGCGGCGACCCTGATTATTTCTCTAAAACTAAAGCAGCCTAATCTCTCTCTTTCTCTCTCTTACACACATTGTATAATATATGTATATGTATATATATATTCATTTATTATATTTATTATTAATATATAATAATAAATATAATAAATGAATTCCAATTTCCCTTGCTCACGGAGTCACGCGTGAACGGTTGGAATAAGAGATAGAGATAGAAAATTTAAGAATTTACATAAAAACCATATTAAATTATTTCTAATGTACAGTCGACCAAAAAATTGGTTTGCCACGCTAAGGTCGAATGTCGTTTCCACGTCAAATAACTTAGAGGCTCATTTTTGCTTATTATGCATTACGTTAATTTCTAACGATGACCCTTAGCAAAATTTTCTTTAAGTAGGAACTGTTATCCAAAATAATAAAGCACTTTCTTGGTCGACTATACCTAACCTTAGCCGCTTTTGACAATTGAAACTTTTTTGATGAAACCATATGACGTTAATAGAATAAGTGGTACAAACATCGTCAAAGGGTATGTAAAAAACCTGAAAATCGTTTAAAGGAACGGGTACGGGAAAGAATATTTTACGATAATCGAATGTAATAAATAGTAAGTAACGCAATTTTCGGGAAAGAATGAAAAGGGAGGGCTAGTAGATCCACTAGTTTAAAATAAAAGTAGAATTCTTTTGATATATATATTTTAATATTAATACTAAAAAAAAGCGTAGCTTAACAAAACGGCTTATGAAATTAGTATGGAACAAAATTTCGGTATTTGACTTTTACATTATTATACTGATTACGGGAGATGTTTAAAGATGTTTGTCTTAACATAAACGAGCACGATTCAACCATTGTTTGCTGGCATGGGCTTTTATACGCGCGGGCTGCTTCTATTCGCTCTTATTAGCCTTATTATTTAATCATCCTGATATTACTTAGAAACGTTGGGGATATATTCTTTGGGTATATCCTATTTTACATTGCAAACAATGGGAACAACATAATATATAATCTAATATATAAAATTCTCGTGTCACAGGATGCATTGCCAAGCTCCTTCGAAATGGCTCGAACGATTTTCATGAAATTTTGCGTACATATTGGCTAGGGTTGAGAATTGGTCAACATCTATATATAATCATAAATGATTAGGGTAGCCCATGCGGACGAAGTCGGCACAGCTAGTACTTATTATAAAATGGCTTTTGCACTCACGCGTATGTTATATCGGGATTTCCCGATTAGTTTCAAAAGTGAGAAGGAAAAAAAACCTCGCACGGGCCAAGGAACCACCCCAGAAGAGGACAGTGTGAGTTTGGCATCCAGGGTACCGTTGGCAAGGGTGGGGGTTTATATTTGATATCCGACCTCCTCCGTGTTTCGGAAGGCACGTAAAACAGTGGGACCCGATTAATGTCACTTTGCGATAATAGACGTAAGGTTGAGAGATCGTGGGGGTTCCGAGGATGACGTCAGATGGCAATCGGTCATCTTAACTCGCTCCACAGCCAAATCCTTTGCAATCTAAGCGGACCCTGGTACTTAGCCGGGATAACGCTAGGAAGTCGTAGTACATAATATGTATACGCATATGAATGCATTACGAGTAATTTAAAATTACTTTGTTTCGATGTTACAAACTGACACTTTAATATTTATTTCCATAGTTTTATTAATGAAATAGTATACTGAGTTCACAAGGGAAGTGTTAACACTAATTTTACAAGAAGAACTGCAATAATTTAAGTTATAGCCGATGTGAGAGTTTATTGGCTTTGAGCGTGAACCGAGGCGATTTATCTTCCCTTAATGCTTCACCGGTGGCTTTTTCGTGTAATGCATTAGCAGTACGAATAATATAAAATCGATGGAACGTCTGCAGGGAGTTCCCGTACTCATCCTTATTGTTCCCGTGATAGCTTTTATGAACTCTTTTTCAATACTTAACTGGAAAAATGCATCTTTTTGTTAATAAATTCCTCTCATTAGGATTAATTTAGGTTGTACTTTTTATTTCACGCCTTAATGCAAAGTTTTATTCATTCTGCATACTATATTGGAATTTTAAAGGCAGTGTTAACCGCAATTTTGCAAAAACAACTGCAATAATTTAAGTTATGGCCGATGTGTGAGTTTATTGGCTTTGAGCGTGAACCAAGGCGATTTATCTTCCCTTAATGCTTCACCGGTGGCTTTTTCGTGTAACTCATTATCAGTACGAATAATATAAAATTGATGGAACGTCTGCAGGGAGTTCCCGTACCCATCCTTATTGTTTCCGTGGTAACTTTTATGGGCAACTTTTTTTTAATTAACTGCATGTGTCTCTTTACTTTTTTACCGTAAATTCTGTTAACTGTAATTTATGATCAACATTTATAAATTAATTTATAGTTCTATGTTTTTCACTACATTTGAAATGAATACTAATTAATTTTTAAATAACATGTATAAGAGTATTATTATTTAATTGCTTTTATTTACTAAATGAGTCTAGTTTTCAGGTATTAAAATTCTTCTCTATATCTACTGGAACATAAGTTCCTTAAAGTAGTTTACAAAAATTACGGGTAATACGATTTCACAGATATCGTCACGTAACAAAATGCTGTATGCTGTGTGTGTGTAGGTGTGTGCACACGAGCAAATAAATTCGCAGCGTAGTGGGAAACTCTCTTTGTCCCTTTTTGGAATGAAGGTCCTTAACGCGGATTACGGGTTAAGGGCCTTAGCTCCTTAGGGTAGAGGGTAAGGGAAAAGACCAAAGTTGCTTCCCTTTATTGTTGTGTTTTAAACACAATACATTTTAATTTTTTTTATCAATAAATGGTTGTTCAAGACACGCTCTTGGCCATGTTTATAGTTAGCACCGAGAATTATACCTAATTTAGGTTACATACCGACAACAGCGCCATCTACCGAGTCCAATTTCTTTATTGATAAAACTCATTACTACATTACTTTTACAGTTATTTAACAAATACCTGTATTGCGTACCAGGTACTTGAAGTCAATGTTATTGTAAAAAAAATGTATCTCTTAAAAATTTGATCTCATTGTATACAAATAATTATATGAAAAGAAATAAAGCAGAAAACATTGTCAACCTGAGATGCGAACCACAAAGTAGCGTTCCCATTGCTTTCGCAAGTATGCCACATTAATTTAAATAACTCGTGACAAATATAGTCATAATAAACAAGCTTGGCTTTATATTATGTTTTTATTTTACTTCTCTGTCGGTAATAAGTTAACAAACACCTTATTCTGGACTCTTCTGTATAAGCGTGCCTTGACACGCTCTTGGCCATTTTATTATATGTAAATATATTGATATTATATCGAAATATATAGTTTGTAGATGGAAATAACAACCGGAAAGATCTAACAAGATAATCAGTTATCGCTGGGAGAAATATTTACGATGACGCATGTGACAATGTGCAACGTGACAATGTGTCATGTTCTCTATTTCCAACCTTTTTTTAAATATATATAAAGGTTCATAATAGAGTAAATTCCACTAAAAGAAATCCTCATAATTTTTGTTTATAGTTTGTTCTTGCTGAAATATTAATATTTTGGGTTTAGTTGACTGCAAGGCATACAGCAAGGCATGCAACTAGTTTCTGAAAAAGTAGCCTATCGTGTAAGGAGTAATGTTAAATATATGCAACTCTTGCCGGATAAATATCCCTTCAATTTGCAAAGTAATACTATAGTTATTTTGCTGTGCACAAAAAAGACGATAGTAAGTAAACACAGCCCAATAGAGACATATATATGCCCACCACGGATTAATGATCGTGAATGGCTGACGCTAACCTAATCTGTCTTTCATACATAAATTCACATCTACCCACAATTTCACTGAGACACATTCATAACATAAATTCACATCTACCCATAATTTCACTGAGAGTACATCACAGTTTTTATTGGTTACATTGTTTTCTGAAAATATAACTTTTTCTTTTATCATAAATAAATTACGTCACAAGTTAAAAGGGGAGAGAGACTACCAAAATGGGACATTGTGTCAAAATGGGAACGGGGGAGTCAAAAACTGTGTGACGTCACATGTAAAAAGTAAATGTTTTGTCCTTTATTAACTTATTTACTAATATGTATAGCTGAAGAGTTTGTTTATATGCTTGCCAGAGATAAGCGCGTTCAAGCTAATTGAACGCGCTAATCTCAGGAACTACTGGTCCGTTTTGAAAAATTCTTTCAGTGTTGAAAAGCTCATTTATCGAAGAAGGCTACAAGGCTTGTGGGGAAAGAAAGTAAAAGCTCCTCTTCGTTCCACAATAATATATCCAAATATTATAATAACAATAAAGAAGGGTAAAAAACTAAACAGTTATTTCCATTACAAACAAATCTGGTTTACATAATTTATTAAAATTATAATTTACTAGCTGTTTCCAGAGACTTTGTATAGGTAATATAAACTAGCAATTAGCAAGCCTTTAAGCGTTCGTCCCTTGATTGTAATGTAGGCACCACAACGAAGCATTCCACACTTTCTGTTCAACATTGACATAGACAGCAATTGAACCATTCTAGATGTTAAGCTCATAATTATATGTCTAATACAGCACAACACAGCTTAGTGAGTTAAGAGAACAAAGCTTCAGACCTCATTAATCTGGCCCTATCGAAAAATGTTTTCTTACATGAGTGTTTACTAACTATAAGCTACCTTCCTGCCAAATTTCATCTTTGTATGTATAGATAAGTATATATATAGATAAGTCTTTTATATTTTTAAGAAATGGTAATACTTAAAAAATGTTCAATAGAATTAAAGTGACAAAGGATTTTGCAATTCTATTACATATACTGAAAAGTAATATATATGTATGCAAATTGATAAAAAAAAATACCATTTCTTGCAGCTAGGATGCCTCCAGTGAGAGCCCCACTCATAATTGAGTTCCAGGGATCTTCTTTCTGCCTTAAGTACACTAGTGAGCAATCAATGGTTGAAAACATGCCACCCCATACAGCAAAACTTCCTGCTGTTATGGGAGATCTTTCCTTCATTGAAGCTAAACTACCAAGCTGCAAAAATACATTTTTATTTAAACTTTTCAACATTACAAGATGTTACAAGTCCAATAGTACTTATTGCTAGTTCTACAATTTTGCTTGCACACTCAGCTCAAGCGGAACATTGTGCCTACCTATAGTTTGTGCAGCTCTTCATTTACACGCTCCGCTTAGGCAGAACATGACACTTCTTTGTGCAAGTAGTAACATAGTTTCTCATTGTTAATTAAAAAGATTCTTAAGTTATAAGCCGAATATTGGATAAATGTTGTATTGTTTACATTATGTTTTATTTCATTTAATAGTAAACATTCTATAAGACATTGTTATTATTCTTATATAAAATTATTTTAATAAACTTTATTCTTAAACAATTTTCAACACAGGCTAGACACCCTAACCATCTTAAGTATTATATTATGTTATATTCTTTTGCTCTTCCTTTCTTATTACTATAGTTCCTTCAACATACATATATTTTAAACAATTCATATACAGAATACTATGCTATATTACTACACTATTTGTTTTATTTATGGTAAATTAGTTTAAATTTAAATATTATACCATTTTTTATATACCAAATCATGGTACATATTTGTAACAATTTTTTATAAAAAAAAAACCATTGAAAGACCTATCACTTACTTGCTTGTACAACTTTTTTTGATATTGCAACAGTAAAAAACATCATATCATAATGGCCAGCTGCTTTATAATCAACAAGACTTCTTTAAGCCAATTCATATAATAAATCCTCCAACTAAACACACGCACAGACACACACGAGTGTGTGTGCCTTAAATTTGTTAGAGGACTCAATTTTATTTTTTAAATATCAAGGAGGGTTTAAAGTTAAATTCAAGTTTGTGGGGCTGCAACCTTTAATTAATAACAGTATTGCATTACATTTAAGGAGAATAAAACAGAACAAACAGAATCCAAATCGGTCCAGCTGTTTCTGAGTTTTAGCGAGACTAACAAACAGCAATTGACTTTTAATATATATAGATAAATAATATTTCACTAATTCCGAATCGATAAGACTTGAGTATATGAGCATACTAAAAAAAGGCCGGCCTCAAAGGCCGGCAATTAATCTGCGAGCCTTCCGATGTTACAGTTGGCCATGGGCGCCGGTAGTCACGCTTGCATGTTTATCCCTTGTCATACTGTAATCTCGATATAACGAAACTCGAGGGACTTAAAAAATATTCGTTATACCGTGTAATTTGTTAGAATGAGGTTTATTGTAGAGGTTGGATTCGTTATAATAAGGTGAACGTGTCAGAACTTGTTAAAACATGAGTGACAACTAAGTGGGAACTATTAAAAGGATACGTTATGTAATGGTTATAGGTTGTAAAATTCGATAAATAGATGTAGGTTAATGGTTTCTATGTTCTGCATTCGTTATAAAACGGATTTGATAAATATATTCGTAATGTAAAGGTATACGTGGCGTTCGTTCTCGTGGACAGTTCTAGGGGATTTTGAAAAAATCGTTATATCGAGAAATTTGTTATATGGAGGTTACATTGTATATATTAAAAAATATCTATACCTATTTGAATAGTCCAAATAACAAATAACCATGAAAAGGCACCACATACCTGAATAGTCCACGCTTTGACTTCATCGGCACCGGCCGTGAAGAAGTACTCCAACTGCAGAGCTTTGTAACCTTGGACTATTATTTTGTCTAGGGCACTAGAAAAAAAAAAACAAACGACCAGTAAATTTTTTGGCACATATATATACATAGTCACATTTTAAAGGGAGGCCGGAAGGTGCACCAAAATGTGACATAATGTGACAACGGGCAGGGTTAAAAGCTTTACGATGTCACGCGACATGCGAAAGAATTTAATTTTTTCTTATTTATTTCTTGGTTGTGACGTTACACCACGAGGGGAGGGGTTTTCGAAAATGTGACAACCCGTGACGAGGATTTCACGGCAGTTCAAAAATTTCAACATTAATAAGCGTTTAATATACGTTTAAATATTCGCGCGCTTTTTGGACGCGCGGTTAAAAAGCTCTCGTGCGAATGAACGCTTATATGAGCGAACACTGTATTGTTCTTTTCGAGAAATAAATTTCTTTTACCTAAAAATTTAGTTTTTTCTAGTTAGTTACTATTAGTTAGACTTAATGGTATATATGAAAATATAATTAAAAAATACACTCACCTTGTGATATTGTTCTCTTTAAGGAACTTCGCCCTCTCGTCGGGCTCCATGTCTAACAATTTGCTCTCTGAAAGACTTTTTCAAATAGGACCAGTAGTTTCTGAGGTTAGCACGTTCAGGCAAACAAACAAACTCTTCAGCTTTATATATGACTATAGATTCCATTTGTACGTAATATGTTTTCAATAAATTAATTTCCTATCAGTGTCAGATGTGAATGCCAATTCGAGCAGAATAAATGGATAACAGCAGCTACCAATATTATAGAGCAAGGTCTTTCAAAATTATAATATGATAGTATGTTAAATGCCAGCGACGCATATTCACGGCTTAAGAACATCTGTTTTTCATATCGTTTTCGGACTGTAGTAATTTTAAATAACAACGCCACGAGCTAAATAAATCACCGAGTTTTAAAGTCATATATAGTCAATACTTAGATATCTGTATACTTAATATATAATGCTGAAGAGATTGTTTGTTTGCTTGAACGCGCTAACCTCAGGAACTACTGGTCTGATTTGAAAAATTATTTCAGTGTTAGATAGCCCATTTATCGAGGAAGGCTATAGGCTATATATCATTCCGCTAAAATTGAATTCATTATTTATTTATCTAATTTTACGCGGACGAAATCGGGGGCATTGCTAGTGTCACAATAAATTAGTTAAGACTAGCTACTGTTGACAAATCTATTTTTTACCGAATTTTACGCGGACGCAGTCGCGGGCATAGCTAGTATAAATATAAATGAATCCCCAAATCCCTTGGGATTAAGGTAATGGTGATAAGATATTCCAAGAAATTCCGATCCGATGTAAGTGCGGGCTAACTCAGGCATTCGCTAATAGAATATTGCAAGCATAATATATAAACTGACCGATTACCTTTTAGGTCTAAAGTGAGTTAATGATATAGGCAGCTTCGATTCAACGTCTTCTCTCTCTCTCTCTCTATCTATCTAAGAATTATTTCGATATCTCCATCCAACGCTGAGATACATCTATTTTTCTTTTTAACTAAAATAAGTTTTTAATCAAAAAAACAAACAACAAATAACAAAACATCATTTCAATATCATTAATCACTTCATTAACTATTATTAAAATACATAATTTGTTATTATAATGCCGTTTTTATCGAATTATCAGCGGAATAAGTCGTAAATGGCAAAACGTTTTTTGCGATTTCCCAAAAATTTGTTTTTTTGGGTTAGGTCAGTTTATGTTGTTAACGGTGCGATACATTGAACAAGATAAAGAATTTGAATATTCCATTTGCCTAATTATAATGCACTTTCATCATCAAGACTTATTTGCAGAGACCAAAAATAAACATGTTAACAGATACTGTCAGTCTAATTAATTTATGGCAAACTATAGTGAATGAATTCTTCATTATTAATCACAAGGTTATTATTGTATATTTTCACAGATTTTCAACATTATCTGATAACAGTGCTCGTTGTTCATATTGTCTAACAAAGATTTTAGTCGCGTCATAGACATGTGTTTGGAGCAACTTGAAACAGTCACATTAGCCGTCATCCTCTCTTTAAAATACAAAAGTTAAGACCTTCATTAAGTATAAAAATACCTGTGTCAGAAGGTCTCACTCTTCTTTAACGTATGTATGTTTTTAGATCACTCGGCGGAGTGATCTAATAACATACATACGTTAAAGAACCATCAAAATCGGTTCATAGACGGCGGTCTATGAACCGATTTTGATGGTTCTTTTTGAATTTGGTAGACCATAAATCAGAGGTAGTCCCATATAAATTTTATCAAAATCGGTTTAGTAGTTTTTGAGAAATAAATAAGAGTCTAAGAATTTGTAAATATTTACATCGTTATACATGGATGATGTTTTCGTTTACTCCGAAACCTCAAATGTCATAAGAGAAGTGCATTTATATACATCAACTGACCACAAAAAAACAAAATATTTTTAAATAAAATGAAAACCGCCTTAAAAATAGGGAAGTTGCGAATGAGATTGGCACTGGAAAGAGGTATGTAGATCGAGAAGAGGGAGGTCTTTGCCCAACAGTAATAGGCTAATTTTAAAAAATCGGGTGAATACCTTATAAGGCAATCGTTGATTAGACTGGTACAGTATAGCTAGCGAACGAGTGGACATAAAAATTAAATATTATCCTATAACAATGTTACATGGTACAACATAATGACACCTTTTACAAATAAACTGTATTTATTCACTGACAATATCGTATTTTCTGTAGAATATAACAACTTTATTTATTAAAATAAATATACGCTTGTCACTCGTTACGTTTACATTTAAAAGGACTTTGTTATGACAAGGTAAATATAAAAATGATTATTGAAAAAACTACAAATAACCAGTTGGGATTCCGGCAAAGTTTGTTCAAATTGCGACTTCCAATCAATAAAATTTTCTTTCAAATGCTTCAATATGCATATTCTACCAAATAAAATTTCCAAAAAAATACTTAATTGTCTACTATTTTAGTAGATCAATCCATAAATATAACAACTTGCAAAAAAAAATTCAACACTTTCACATTCTATGGGTAATAATTAAAATTGCCTTAATTATCAGAAAACGCCTCGAGGACAGAAATAAATTACACCCGGTTTACTAAACGGATAAACGGATTATACTCAAAATATTAATCGGCTTATTTCAATTCCTTACCGTTTTGGTTTTTTCTACATGGTGCCACTTAATGGTAGCCAGGCAATACTGGCCGTCGACAGTAACTCCGTCTCCTGGCTCATCTATGCCTACGCACTCATCGAAGTTCCCAAGATGGTAGGAAGAACCGAAAAGCAATCCCTGCGGCGATTTGGCTGATGCGTCGAACACTGAAAAAATAGAAAAGATAGATTAATCTAGTGAATCAATTTATACGAAAGCATGCACTCTACAACTCTACAAAGGTTATTCGTAAAGGCTTTACGAATTACCTTTGTAGAGTCTATCTCCTTATGATGCTTCGGTGTCGAAGCGAAACGTGCGTTGAGGCACATCGGAAAGTCAGTGTAGTGCTGTGCTTTGGTGGCGGAATTAGAAATATAAATATTTATTCTTTAAATAAGTTTTTAAAAACTTATAATTTAAGTTTTTTTTTAAGTTTGATGGCATCTTAGAAATTCAAAACTGTCCGAATAACTCAAAGTACCGAGAGAGAATGTTCTAATTGATCTATTCCTAGCATTTCGTTCACGTTTTAGTCCTCAGTTGTATTTAAAATTAATAATTTTCCATTCCCTATTTTGGGGTGCCCTTCCCCCTACTCCCCTTGGCTCATAGCTAGTCAGTGGCTGGCGACGTTTTTGCACCCTTTTGTATAAAAAGTATTTTTTTTTTTGTTCATGAAGGACATATTGAAGTTTGTTATTTATACCAACTCTATGTACAACGACAGTATTTGACATTTGCTTCAAGTACTCTCTGCGCATAGCGCGTGCTAGAATCAAAAGAGCTTATAAAAGTCTACTTGTATAAAATATCATTTGAATTTTGAATTTGAATCGAAGCAAACGAGGCTCTAGCCATCAAGATTATTTAGTCTAAATTGATTAGACTGTAAGGTTCTATTAGTACTTGGTGGGTGTGGAGAATTTAGATGACAATCGGTGTGACTGGAGTGTTCGCTATTATTGGCGTTAATGTTCTATTAGTTTTAATGTGTGTGTGATGTAATTTAATGTCTGTTTGTGTGTATGTCTGTGTGTTTGTGTGGTCAGTGCGTGTAGTCTGTCCTGAGGCCAAACTCCGCAGCGTACGCGCCCGCCCACGAATTCGCCGTGATCGTGATCACCTCGTTGGAGTTTGATGCTGAAATAAACAGTCATGACGTAATTAGTTAAAAATCATTGTGTAAAATGAAAGGGAGGAAAAATTAAATTACTGCTGTTTCATATATAGTCCTTTACGTTGAAGTTCTAAGTGAAATTTAAACTAAATAAATATGTGCGACGTTATCACTAAGTGATCAAATCTCTTGGAATAAATAAAGATTAAAAAAAAAGTAAATAAATATATAGGACTATTGGACACACGGTCGTATGTTCCGAACAGATTTTGGTGGTGGTGTTATGCAAAGCTTAGTTATCAATTGTTATTGTCCTAGTAAGATAATAAAAATCTGTAAAAAAAAATCTTACATAGTGAGTGGTTCTTTGAGCCCGAGGCACCTCTGGTATCAGGGCTGCGATTTAGTTTACTATCTGTTAAAAAAAAAAAACATTTAATATAATCCGAGACACTTAGTTTGTATATAATTAAGAAAAATACAAAGAGCGCACATTTATGCCTTCTTAGAGGATGATAAACTTTCAACTAGCCACCATTTACCTGTTGTCGAAATTTGTCAATTTAAGCTAAGTATAAATTTACATTGCCTAATGAAAAATGTAAGTTTAGAAACTGGTTTAAAATTTTTAATTAAGTTGTATTAAGGTTAGGTACAGGTCTGTATTATTATATTGGACTGCATTTAAGAGTCATCCATTGATACAGACAAAATGCACACTTTTAAACACAGTTATTTATCAGCAATAAAAAAGAATCATCAAAATCAGTTCACTGAGTCGAAAGTTCTAAGGTAACAAACATAAAAAAAATACAGGTTTCTCCAATAAACACCACATTTCAAATGCTTTTAATATCTCTCTGGCCTTTTAAAGTAATGTTTATTAGCAGCTAATTTTAACCTCATTTCAATGACTGTATTCCGGTGTATTGTAGCGTTAGAGTAAGCCAGTCAGTTTACACCAAATTAATCGTGACTTGCAGTCAGGGGCGTGTCTCCGAGGGTAATCCATTCGTTCTGAACAGTCGTAAATCACTCGTGACACTTATAAACTTGTGAACTAACGATTCATTCTGAAATAGTTTCCAGAATTTTACCGCTATCCATTTAGATCCAACTTCATAGCTTCAAAACCAGTACATATCAGTTAAAGTTTTATCATTCCGAATGGGGAAGTTTGAAATTTGAAATTGATTGATTATCGAAGTTTGTAAGTAGATATAGATGTCAGATATATCAGTAACTTTTCCTGGCTTTGGAGTTTATAAACTTATCATTTAGGAAAAATCGCAATTAGTGTTTTATTTAAAAAAAAAAGAAAACTTTTGACCACAAAGTGAGTTCTTCCAGTAAAACTAATTAAATTACGCGTTAAAATATTATATTACCGCTAAGTTCCGTATAACAAAATTCTTTTTAAGCTTTCATTTTTTGTCAATAATTCGTGAAACCATTAGAAGCGAGATCAAATGCCATGTAAAAGGACTCTGAACAGTTGCTAGCGCTTGGTATCGATTCCTGTTTGTCAGTTATTGTCGCCTTGACGTTAACAAAGTCTGCGTGATTGTCCCTTGCTGACAATCCTATATTTATCGTCGCAACCGTATCGTCAATAATTCATTTGATATGTATTCCGTCAAAATGCAATCGTCCAGCCAATGTTAATTTGCTTTCTCTACAATATTAGCTCTCAATTTAAATTCCGAGACGTCAGCCGTACCTTACTTCAAATATTGGAATAAGTAAGTTTTTTATTATATTTATACCTCTGCACCACCAAATGCAAATGCATTGCCAGCCTCGATGGGATGGGATGTCTCACATATCGGACGAAACGTGAAAACAATACAATCACTTGACATGACAGCATTGCTGCCACTTCACGCCGATATTATCTAAGAAAGAGTTAGTGGTACCCGGACGAGTCAACCCAATTCGGCTGCAGACAAAATGGACTGCAAACGCGGCGGTACCTTTTATAAAAAAACAGTCAGGTTATAGTTAGCAAACTATTATACTGTATTAACATAAAATATATTTTTAAAAAGCCAGAAATCCAAGACTTTTCTCTATTGTGACTTGTGACATTAAGAATCTTTGAAAAAAAATAACTTAATTTGTCTTTCTTCTCAAGAAGTCATATAAATCGTAAAGCTCGTAAGGGGTCATACATAAAATACGTCACACGACAATGGGGGTGAGGGGGGTCATCGCCACCATGTGACATTGTAAAATGAAAATTGCGAGAGCCCTTAGAACACCTGGCCTTATCAAAAAGTCCTTTCTTAGCGGATGTGTACTAAATAGTAAAAACTACCTCCTTGCCAAATTTCTTCATAGTGCATCCCGCAGTTTTCGAGATTTCGTGTTAGGTGACCTTTCGCTTTTATATACATATGTATAATAATAATGTTATTGCAATTAATTGTTTATAAAATTTGTATATGCTTTTCTATTTTATAATGTAGAGATTAAACATGTTCCTTAAATCATTATAAATGGTAGAATGACTTCAGACATGTCAGATATCCTGGACCTTTAGGCATACCAACAGTATTTCTATTCTTCATTTATTTATTAAAAAAAATAAACGCAATAATACTGTTTATTCTTTGACAAGGCAGCACTCCTTGCCGTTGGCGAAGTGGATTACTTTTTCTCGACTATTCCATTTTAAACTGAGAGAATTTACCTTCGTTCCCTTGCCATCTTCATCGCGCCAGTTCATTTGATTTATTTTCTCAATTTGCGTATTGGGGACCTTTATTGTGTGTAATTGGTATAAACGTAGGTCTATCTGCAAACGATATTGTAAACAATCCATTTATACACACTAAATGTACTAGCCTGTTAGCGCAGTTTACAGTGACCCGGCCTTTTGGCTCTCGTCGGTTCGATTCCCGATTCGAGCCTGGGTGTATAAGCTATATTTGCATGTATTTATTTAATCAACGAAACATATGAAGCTATGTCTGGCTCCGGCATTATATACGGTTGTCACGATTACGCTTTGACATCATCACATACATGTGTGTGTAAATGGTGTAAATCGTTTAGTATTTATTTGCATGTGGTTTTATTTTAATAATTGAATACATTATATTGCATATTATAAAAAAAATATTAGCATTCGCACACCTTTCTCCAGAACTACAATGGTGCCAAATTATTCTTCTCCTCCGTATTTTCCGTTCCGCAATTTTTGTAAAACGGTACCAAAGGTTTTCGCTTCACGTATTAATATATAAATAAATCTACGATGAATTATTAAAATAGCTCTTCACCTCAACGCGGAAGTACTCAAAAGTAAGATATCTATTAGAATGGTACTTATAAGCAAGAGCGAGCTAATTTTCTGGCTGAACTTGCGGCGACTGCATCTGAAGGTAAACAGCCGTCCCATTAAACATTTACACAAGACGTCTGCCGACACACTTTGATGCTTTCTCTTTGACGGAACGTTAATTTAAGGGAAACTTTAAACCAATTTAATATGGAAAGATGTTTTTATTGACTTACTTGTGGAAACAGAAATGGTGAGTCCCTCTATAACTACGGGCTTTATAAGATATCACGTTTTCAATCATCACCATCATTGGCCTACAACATCTATGACAGATGATTTAAACGACGCTGAGATTATTTTGGCACTTGAGTTTATAATATAAGCCAATCCTGGAGCGTCATCTTTAACCACAACGCGAACATCAATTCATTTTAATAGCCGCCGCCATGTCAAGCCATGATTCTCTTAGATACTGTAACATAACCCGAAATGTAGGTTTTTGTTGGGAGTAATGTTTTGCGCATGTCTACTGTGTATGTATGGAAAATCGATATTATTTTTAAATTGACACTTCACAGTTCAGAAAGTATGGAGAATACAATAAGGAGTAACATATCTTATGCCGGAGCAAGACATAGCTTCATTCGAATGATCATGTAGTGTGGCTGGGGACTTGATGTAGCCGCGCAAAGTTTTGTAGTACTTTGTAGTCTTCAAGTACAAAAATGTATAAACACTTTGTGCTATGTCTGGCTCCAGCAATGTGGGAGAAAAGCTGAAAAAGTGTCCAACATTAGAGCTTAGACGGTGCAAAAACCAGACAGAATGGCGCTGGTGTAGTCAAATGCTATGGTATGAGTTTAGTAATAGTAGATGAATTGACCATTGACCTTTAAAATTTACCATGATGCTGATGTAGCGCCTCCTTATTTACGTAAGTCGACGGACATTTTCAATATACAGGGATGTTAACCTTTTATGTATTCTCCATGTCAGCAGAATACAGCCATTCTACAGGTAACAGTGGCCTGGGCTGGGTTATAGTTCTGCACTTCTCCCTTGATTTTATATTTGCGGTAATTGTTGTGTATATTAATTAAAGATAAATAGATTGTAGTTCTTTAATAGTAAATTCTACCGTAGAGTTAACATGAGGGATCGTCAATCAGAATTATGTTCAAAATATATTTTAATATTTTTGGTTGTTTCCTGTTACTGGTAAGGGCTGTTAAAAATTATATTAATACGTTTTAATCCTCATTTAAAATTATACAATGCCTATTTCTTTACTTTAATAGTATTTTGATGATTTAGATATTCTTTAAATTAATTTGAAATAATTGCTTTGTTTATGTTTTATTATTCTGCCGCAAAAGAAGAAAATTTTTGCCACCCCTCTATTTCAATTTAAAAATTTATTAGTGGATAAAATTTATCATTTTGTATTATTTATACATATATGTGAATTTGACCGGTCCTAAATAAATTATTAATATACGGTTTTTACTTACACCTAACATATCCGCAAAAGAGTTACGTTTCGCGCGTATTGTTTGCAATCTCATGAGTCATCTTAATTATTTCATCATAATTATTTCACTTAAAATTACTTTACTAAACAATTAAAAATCCCAAGAAACTCTAACTTAAACATTTATGTAAATCATGTCACAAAAGTCAACAAGGCCGCCAGAGCGTTTCCTTTCATGATTTCACGTCCTAATACAACCACAGTATTAAAACTTAACCAAAAATACCTAATATTATGCTCCATTTCACATATTTACAAATTGTTAATAAAAATTAAAAAAAAATATTTAAAATATTTTGACCATGCTCCACAAGCGAATTGGTCTTATGGCGGCTCAACATTAGGGCCGTGAAGCTCCGTTAACAGGCGTGAACGATAATGTGAACGATTGTCGCGGTGCACCAATGAAGAATGTCTGAAAATCGGGGGTGCTTTTCCCCATTGGAGAGCTTCCGCTACATGTGCTGCATAAATGGTTAAAGTTTCGCAAAAGTCATGTAGGACAAAATTGTTCCCCTTTAAAAGTTCTGAATAAAAGTTCGCAAACAGCATATGTCTATTTTTTAGTGTTAACTCAGTATAACCTTTTTTATGCTAAACAAATTTGTTTTAAAATAATGCATTATTTGTGAAGGTCTTTGTGTAAACATAATAATAATCCTTAACTAAAAACTATTTTTAAACCTCTAAGTGATAAGAGTGGCACACGCGGAAGAAGTCGTTGGATACAGCTAGTTCTTTATATAACCAGGTTGTCTGGAAGAGATCACTGATTAGCGTTATGACCCCCTGTTTGTACTTTTCTTTTTGCGAAATCTGTAACTTGTATTGTTTTTCTTCGCTGTGTACAATAAAAGTTTATTTATTCTATCTATATAATATAGGTTATAAGACGAAATGTGATTTAATGTAGTTATAAATAAATTTCAGGCCTGGCCATTGAACTTGGCTCTTCTTTCACATTAATGTTTTTCACACGATATAAAAGATAGAACAAACAGCAAATAATCGATCGTAATTAAATACGCATCGGAATGATGTAAACTTCTATTTAACAGTCTATTCCTCACATGGCACCTCCATTTGATGATATAAAATACAACAAAGAGATTACGAAATCTATTGTAATTATTACTATTAGGAAGGAGGTGACTTGTCCTCTTATATCGTTTTTTTTTTCGAAAGAAATTTTTATTTTTGATGCAAAAATTACAACAACGAACACAAATTCAATCGTAATATTAACAGAACAGAACGAATGATCTTATATCTCGGCCTTTTCTCACATGACATTTCAATCTATATCACGATGTAAATAAAGACATTAATGATTTATTTACATCATATTTCATAATATGACAAATATTATATTTTATAATGCAAAACTTTCAACAATGAATAAAAAATCTACTGTAATAATAACAGAATAGAACGAGTGATGTGTTCTTACGGCTCTTTCTCACATGACATTTCAATCTATGTCATGATGTAAATAAATACAATAATAACAACGAAATCTTGTATAGTTATAATTTAGATAATTAGGGCAATTAATGTCGCCTCATTTTGGGCTTCCAAAATATAAGGCCTTACCATATGGCCAGATATCTACAGTTTTGTCAATGAAACGCCAAGAAGAAGAAAGGTTCAGAACGAAGTGATTTCCTGGTCTTTTGTCTTTTTGTCACAAGACGCTTCTTGAGTACATTTCTTCTTGAAGAGTTCTCTATAGATGTCCTCAAGGCACCGGCTTTTGGTTTCCGGGACGCAGACGTAAACGTAGACAGAAGTTAAAAGGCACACAATGCCAAAGAAATAGAAGGATATGTATATACCGATAGATTTAGCTATGGGCTTGAAAAATAGAAGTTGTAGGAAAGCGGATAACGCAGCTATGCTAATTGTAATAGCCATCACCGTTCCGCGATACTGAAAAGAAGAAATATTAAATAAAAATAGTATTCGTAATATTTATCTCTCGGCGAACATGTATCAGTAAAGATTTAGGAGGTTAAAAGTAACCATCTAACTCTTTACCGCAGCTAACCAAGAGTGCTGAAGATCCTAACAGGCATGAACTAACCTATAAAGGGTGACTGGTGAGACACTTGGAACACTTAAGAAGAGTACTCGGTACACGATACTCGTTATAATTGTGTATTACTATTATTAAAGGTACAGGTTAATTTGTGATCAAATTTCCTTAAAATTAGACGACGAACTATGTGTACTTACAACGAAGCACTCCCGCTTCCCGCGCGCCTCTAACTGTTGCATAACTCGCCACGTGACAGCGACCTCACTCTATGTCCATGCATTACGTAGATAATAAGATAACTTTCTTTTAATCTCACGTCGTTGTTAATTGATATTAAATTTTTGTTTTTATCTTTATAAATGATCATCAAATATCAGATCCTCGAGTGCCTCACCAGTCTAGTCAATAATTTAAAGTATTAATACTTGAAGCAAAGACTTTCCGTACCATTTACAAAACTTGCGGAGAAGTATAAAATTTGGCGGTATTTTTTTTTATAAGCGGACCCGGCAGATATAAATCTATTAATTTGTGGAAGAAGTTTGACCACTCGGCGATCTGTAGTCTTCATAAATCGTAATTAAGAACCATCTCGATAACGTTAACTTTCAAACACCAAAAACAACAGTAGCAATCCGGGATTGCGACAGAAGAAAAATCTCGAACATACAGATTGTTACTAACGGTAAAAGTGTCGCAAGTTTAATTAAAGTTTTTTTTCTCATCTCAAATTGTTTTTACTTTGAAATGGTTAAAAAACTCACCTTATATGAAAATAGTTCTCCTGAAAGCACAATAGATATCGGCTGCAGACCAGAAGCGTCGCAGAAGATGGACACGCAGAGACTGACGAGCGGTAACCACGCGGGGCACGGGACTGACAGCCCGGTCAGAAGGAACCAGGTCGCTAGCAGGCACATGCTTAAGCCTGACACCAGTGCAGTGGTGAATAGGAGAGGCTGGAAGTGAATGGTAAACTTACCTATACAGATAGATAATGTAGTACTGCCGAAATTTTATTTCATTTTCAGTTTGGCGTAGTGCGCGCACCTAAATTCAGAATGGCCGTGTCGGCGCGAGATGCTTCGTTTTACCTTGGAACTATATATTGTGATCCCATATAAAGAATCTCGTTCTTAAAGTAATTAATCCTTTAGGAATTAATAGAAATTTAGATAAAATCCCTTTTCATCCATTTTTTATTTTTAATTGGATTTATTATTTTAATCAGATTATTAACTTACTTACTTTAATTAACCCTTATTTATTAGGAGATCTTGATAATTTTATTCCGGCAAAGTTTCGTGTTAAAGTGCTACAGTGTTGAATCAAATAATAGGAAAGAATATATTTGATATAAACAATATAATAAATACTTGTTATAACCAGCAAATCTTTTAATATAAAGGTTTCTTATTGCAAGGGGACGGTTGAATAGTCTATTTGGTAGTGTCAAAGTTAACTCCAATGAAAAAAAACGTTTAAAAAAGTATTCTTATTGTTTATCTGCTAGTTAAAGCACATTACATATTCATTACTTGTACAAAATGTAGCTATTTTTAAAATAGTAAGCATACCTTTCTTCCGAATCTCTCCACAACGCTAGACGCCAGTGCCGACCCCAGCACCTGGACGGTTCCCAACAGCATCGCTTGCTGATTCGGAGTCAATAGAAGACCGGTGTCCGATGACGCCAGCGTGAATATCTCCCCTGCGAAATTCAATACTGGCACGGCACCACATACCTCCCTAGCCAGGGTCGCTATCAATGCTATTTGGAATGCTCTCAATAAGAATTTGTCCGTAACTGTAAAAAAATAAACAAAAATAGATAAAACAAAACAAACAGTGGCACTAGTGGGAGTACAACAGAAGTGCAAAATAGCCGTCACACACACAAACTCTATAGCTCTGTTATATAAAGGGAAGTTTATTGAAATCCCTTCTACAAATACGTTGACATTGCGTCAATATTTGCTTAAATTATTTTATTTGCTAGTAAGTGTACGGGAAAGTTCCAGTCTTTAGCGTTAACTTTTCTAAATGCATCTCTTACTCGTTTTGTGCTGGAGCCAGACATAGCTTCATTTGAATGATCATTTCAATGATCATGTTGTGTAGCCGGAGATTTTATGTCACTTCACAAGGTTTTGTAGAATTTTGTAGACTTCAAGGTCAAAAATGTACAAACACTTTGAGCTATGTCGGGTATCGGCATAATAGTGTATAATTTTCTTATGCCGGACCCAGACATAGCTTTATTTGAATGATTATTTCAATGATCATGTAGTTCGGCCGGGGACTTTGTGTAAGTAACTTCATAAAGTTTTGTAGAAGTTTGTAGACTTTAAGGTCAAAAATGTACAAACACTTTGAGCTATATCTGGCTCCGGTATTAGATCTATTAAAGACTATTTGTTACCCGCGACGTCGGCCACGTCTTCGCCATTAAAGGTAGGATGGAAATGTAAATTACTTTAAAATAAAAAGAAAACTGCGTTCAAAAACACCAAAGAACTAAAAAACCAAAAAGAATCGTATGTACTTAACATACAATGTGTTGGACACCTATTGATGTGTTAAAGTCGGTACCAAGTCAAATAGGTGCCCCGCGCGTAATAAAATTTAAGAATATGTATTATGTCTATCGTGATGGCACCTCAGGATTGCCGAGGGGTCGAGAATCGCGTGTTCAATGGTTTTGCATTGTTTAAAAATGCTCAACACGCCGGTGTCGATTACGGTAACGCCATTTCGAGGGTTTCCTCCCATCCCAAAGACGCCTAAAGAAGTTTTAACTCCAGAAAAGAGAGTGGCACTCCGGGAGTGCCGACAGAAGTGAAAACTCGAAGCAGTGGTGTCGGTAACGGTAACGCGAGTTCATAGTTATTAATCAAAAGTTCAACATTTTGCAATTAAACGTAGAGCGGCCCGAATCATCGGTAACCAAGGTCCGGCATTGCGGATAGATGTGGCTTCACTCAGCATCTTTTACCGCATTTATCAACGAGGAGTGTTTCGAGGAATTGTTCGAACTAATACCGACAGCTGCATTCCACCACAGGACATCTCGTCACAATTTGAAAGTTATCCCTCTTCACCTTGATGCCCTAAAGTCCAAATCGTGCGATTCTCTGGAAACTTGTTACCTCGCACAATTCCTCTGAGTAATCAGTTGCTAACTTCGATATTTACGAACGGATAGCACTTAGGGATCTTCAAGAAAAGGGCATACTCTTTTCCCAAAGGCCGGCAAAGAATCTGCGAGCCCTCTGGTGTTGCAGTGGTCCATTGGTGTCGGTAGTCATTTAGGTGAATGCCACCTGCACGTTTGCCCTTTTTTATCTAAAAAAACAATGGAAAACTCACAAAGCTTTTTGAGGAAGAAGTGGTTGGCGTCCTCGTCATTAATCTGCTCCTTCTTTATTAGGTCTATCTCCTCTTGGACTTTTATGTCATCGGGCGATCTGCACCGCAGCCAAGCCATCGCTTTTGTGGCCTCCTGCAATTAAAAAGGTATCGCCAGCTGATACGCAGGAAGAGGTCTTAGCTTAATCCGTGGTCATTTTCGTAATCGTTAAGCAGTTCCCACCGCGGTCGCGTGATTGATGGGTGACACATTGTAACATTGGTTCCAAATATTCGACCTCCTTCGTGTTTCGGAAAGCAGGTAAAACGGTGGGCCCCGATGATGTCACTCAGTAATATTAGGTATGAGATTGTAGAGATTGTTGAGGTATTGTACAGGAGTCAGCATTTGAGTCAATCGCTAGGCTAAGTAGTTCTTACCGCAGCCGGTTGATGGATAGATGACCAATTTTAACATTGGTTTTTCCTAATATCTGATATCCTCGGTGTTTCAGAAGGCACGTAAAACGCTGGGCTCTGAGTGATATTAGTCATGAGATTGTAGGGGTTCCGGGGATGACGTCAGACGGCAGTCGGTCATCTGTAGTTAAAACGTACTATCGGCACTATCATCAAAAATATTGTCCACCTTATTTATCGGCTGTCGAATTAACGATAAGTTTATTAAAAATTCAATTTATTTCTATATTTATTGGTGTTAATTTAACTTTTTTTCCACAACATTTTTTAGGACTAGGCATTCGCACACCTTCCTTTAATAAAACTATAATTGCGCCAAATTTCATACTTCTCCGTTTGCGCGATTCTCGTAATAGTACCTAAAGATTTCGCTTTACGTATTAATATATAAATTATATTGTCATGTACAAAACAGTCTTGGGCCACAAAGATAGGGGTCGCAGGCCACATGCGGCCCGTGGGCTACGCTTTCCCGTCCGCTGGTTTAAACAATGCATTAGACTAGCAATTCTTGTTTACATTCTCTTTAACAATAAAATTAAATTTTGAATGTAAATTCTGTGCAAGAGAAATTCACGAATCTATTTCGTTTACATTTTCTTAAACAATGCATTACCATCGTACATCTTGTTTGCATTCTCAATGCGAGGATCATGCAAGTGTTTAATTCTCGAGTTAAAATTCTGTAGGAGATCAATTCATATCTCCAGTTTTGTTTACATTTGCGTTAACAGTGCCCTTGCTGGTCTTGTTTGCATTCTTAATACCAGGATCGTGCAATTGTTTTAAATCTTAAATTTAAATTCTGTACAGGATAATTCTTGCATTAAGTTTTGTTTACATTTGCTTAAAACTCGCAATTGCAACTTTCTACCTTTTGCTTTGTTGAGTTTTTTTAATTTGTTTACCACTATGTACATTGATATGCATTCACTCAGTTGTGTTATACATTTCTTATATATTTATAAAGTGTCTGTCCGTCTTCTCTAAATAGCTCTTCCTATCGTTATATTCTTGTGTTGATATGAATAAGTTCATTCCAAATGAAGGCCAATATATCTACAATTGCTGAAAATATATCAGTATAATAAATTTTTTACAAGGAGCAAACGAGCAGAAAGCAGGCAGCTAAGTGCCTACTGACACCCATTGACATCTGCCCGACCAGGTAGCAACCAGTTACGTTGCCGGCTTTTAATGACGAGTTTAGGCTACCGGGAAGCCTCACAAACCAACGAAACGCGACAACAATACCATCACTTGACGTGACAGCATTGCAGCCACTTCACACCGATCTTATGTAAGAAAGAGTTACTTGTATCCGATCGCACCGACCTAATTCAGCTATAAACATGTCACTACCTCTAATTAGAAAGACAGGAGTAAGGGAAAGGGATGGAGTAAAAGGATATAAAGGTAGATGGGAAAAGAGAAAGGATGCAGGTACAATTGTCATGGACGTCGCGTATACGTAGTGGATCTGACCAGTTATCGGATAGGTAGACGAAGATCCACCCCCTGGAAGTAAATTGGGAGTATATTTTATATCTTAAAATCATCTTATTACGTTAACAATGTATTTTCTCTTTAATTTATTTAAGATAAGAGGCAAGTGACGCAATTTTGAATATTGTTACAATATGGTATGTTTTAATTGATATTTTTTATTTTAATTAAGGAATGATCTGTCTTAAATCACGTTTTCGTTGCTAATTAAACTTAGAAAACTTAGTAAGGCTCTTTTAATGGCCTTTAATCAAATACTTAAAGACTTTTCAATTTCTGCATGTTATACTTCCTTTAGTCTGTTTCAAACTACGACGATTGTAAATAATTCAGCGCTTTAGTTTTGTAATTAGGTAATTTTTTTTTTAAAGAATATTAGGAACACTTTTTAAGTATGTCTAATATTCCTTTTTTTCCTTCCTACTAAGCTTAAATTAAAGCTTGTATTAGGTGTGGGTACGACAATACCCCAACGGCGGTGGGGTTTGAACAGGGTACCTTGCGGATTTCAGTCCTTACCTTATATCGTTGAGCTATTGAGGCTCTTTTTTTGAATTATTTTATGTATTGGTATTATATAATATGCTAAATAGTTTTTACTATATAATTTAAGTTTATTGTAAATATTTTAGCAATATTTAGAATATTATGGCGGCTCCACATTATTGCCGTGAATTCACTGCTTAAATTCACGACGCGATTTCACGGCACTGGTCATGTCCTCCACATTCACGGGATGCTGAAAATCGTTCGTGGAACTCGCCGCGAAATTGACGTGGAAAATACTGCTTGCTTAACTTTTGAATTGCCTTATATGATTAGAATTGTCTTTATTAATTATAAAATCGCATTTCGGACTTTCTATAAAGATGCAGTTAATTATATGAATATAAATTATAATATTGAACACAGTGGCGAAATTTTATTTCACATGGCCGTAAATGTGGGTTTGTACTCGTCAATGCCGTACGAAAGAGGCGCGAACGTTTTGTCGCGGGACAAAATACCGACCCTGATCGGGAAACAAGCGTGAACGCGCGCGAACCCCGCGCGAAAACCTTCCACATTATCGGTCACGCCTGTCAACGGAGCTTCACGGCACTAATGTGTAGCCGCCATTAGTGACTTTACAATGATGTCATAATGAAAATAAATACATCGTTCAATAAATACAGATAAATAAAACCTATATAGTTTATGTCAATATGAATAAAACAGTTTCTTATTTTGTATGTATTAGAATCACTAGTCGCTGTCGGCCACTAAACGGGACCTACTGTAAATCAGTTACGTTACTGAGTAGTTTCCTCTTAAGGGTCGATAAGCACTGCGCTATATTTTATTATGTTTAGTTTTAATTTTGACTATCGTTTTTTCTTTATTTTATTTGTAATGCGGTATAAATTCAATCTAATAAAAGTTTTTCTATCATCCTTGAGTACATACAAGTAAAAAACGCTAGCATAAAATTTGAAATTTCCTCTTTACTTTAATCCTAAAAGTGATGGCTAGATTAGGGATTCTTAAACTAGTATTTTTAATATATTACTAGGTTAAAACGAGAAGGCGATTCAACCTAATTAGTCACTAAGACACGCACCGCCGCCCATGGACGGATACGTTGCTGGTCTTTAAAGAGAGACTTAAGGCACTGGGAACTCTCACAAATTCAACGTAATATATAAAGAAGCAACAGTCTTTACTACTGACTTCAATAATTGAACTGATTCAACATTAACATTCATGTAATTTATATTCATCACTAATCAATTTTAATTAACTAATATTTTTTTAATTTACTTTATAACGTTTTATTTGCAATTAATCACAGTTCCAAATTAACATCTAACAGGCGCGTATCCGTTTCAATATCGAGAACTTATTATCTATGGATATTGAAATGGACGCGTTCGAATTTCAAAACAGCTCTGTGAATAGAAATTCAAACTTGGAATTCACAGCTTCACACCTCAGTGTGCAAGTGGCCGCCGTAATGGACAGAGGTCTATTCAGCATCTATAGCGGCATTCATAATGGCGAGCCGGGAACTCTGATTCGAGCACCAATTAATTATTTCATTGTGGCGTGAATAATCCGACGGCCCTCGAGTATTATTAACTGGCGGTCAGTTCCTTAGAGGTGTTTATTAAATACGCCTTAGTTTGGGGTTAGTTGCGTACGAGGATGAATTATTGAATGCAGAGCGATAAATGACTGTACTATATCTTGGGAATTGTCCGAATATCGTTTGTAAACATTATTATTAAAGGTTTTAACCTTGGCTTTTCTTTGCAAATTTTATTTTCAATATCGTATCGACTTATTTTTAAATACATAGACAATTGTATGTATACTTAATATTATACTATATATATTTTTAATTTATGCTTTTTTTTCCAATAATGTAACATTAAAAAATTGGACAGTTTATGAAATATATGTAGGATGATTCATGATGACACAGAAGCTACTGAACGGATTTGTGTAAAACTTCCCAATGCATTAGGAATTATTATATCCAATGGATAGTTTTCCAAGGGTTATCATATGGGCTTTTTTTCAAGGCAAAAATATAATAAAAATAATTTTTATTTTATTTTATAAAAAAAAATAATTTACAATATCATCAATATTATGTTATGGAATAATATCATTGTAAAAGATAAATTTTCTTGAACGCATTCATACCTTTATCGCAAGTTCGAGTATGTTTAGGTTTCGAACGCGTCAACAATGTAATCTGTGACAGTAATCGTGACGTCATTGCGTAATCGAACACTCCATGTCTTCCCGCGCGAAAGATTCCAATTTTAAATAAAAAAACGTGCGAGATACCCTGTTTGTAGTGACGTCAATCGGACCTATAATATATTGTGGACCAAATCCCTGGTGCGTTCAATAACAGGACAAGCGCCGTATTGTAATGGGATTGAGATCAAAATCGCTTAGCAACCCCATTGTGAACTTGCGGAATAGCTCGGCTTTGGAAAGGGACGATGGAGATTTTTTTTATTATATTTATAATTAAATTCGTTGTCATCTCCCGCGTATTCTGATGTCTTCGTCTGGTATTGGCGTGTATAACGATGGATTTTCTCCCGGGACTTTTTCAAGAGTTTTATTAATTTTCCAACACACATTTATCGGGCGCTTTTTTCATATTTTTTTTTCAAACCAAACGAAACGCGACAACAATACCATCACTTGACGTGACAGCATTGCCGCCACTTCACGCCGATCTCATGTGTGAAAGAGGTACTGGTACTCGGACGTGCCGGCCAAATTCGGCTACGTGGCACTACCTTATTAAAATCGGTGATATATTAGCTCCTGTTAGCTCCGGCACGTAAGTAGATTAACTCATTCATAAGCTTAAAGTTCTTGTAACTAACTTGACATCTGAAGCCGTGTAATCGTCGAGAAAATTTATTAAATTCAAAATATATATATATATATAAACAATATATCGATATAAATCATCCCTGACGGGGGTTGTCATTATTATCGTAATGAGGTGGCGGCGTTGAGGCGTAGCACCTTCAACTAAAACGTGCAATTTCATATTTTTCCACGGTACACATTAGACTGATTACATCTAGCCTCACTATCCTGCTAGTGCTCTGTCAAGGCACTTATATTTGACATTAGTGATGTCCCGTGTACAAATTTTTATCGATACATCCTTTTTTATTACTGAAAACAATTCCTATTCAGGTAAGCATATATATAAAATTTCTTTTATCGATTCTTATTCGAAATACACTATACTTAATGCATCTTGGATTACGCGTATCTTAGAAAGACTTATATTACTTATATCCATTTATTTGTGATGTTCGTAATATTTACTATATTGTCAATTAATTTTAATTCCAATTTCTTTTTTCCATTAATCACGATAAAGTTAACCACATTGTCATAGTATGTAGCTAAATATACGTGTTCTAATTCGGACAATATAGTGCAATAAATTGACCTAGATATTTTTAATATTTATCATATCATAAGTTATTTTAAGAGGTCTATTTTAACAATCAGTGTTACATAAAGTGAATTCACGTACACTGCCATGAAAGTTATTTGTTATTAAATATATTAAGTAAGACATAGGTATATAAGGTATTAATTATAAATTAGGTTAGTAGATTATTGTGTAGGCAGCAACATCAAATTAGAATTAAGTGTTCTGTAGAGATGTTTGTAAAATAAGTAAATAAATAAATTAATAATAAATAATAAACTATTATTGTCTTATTCGTACACAGAGACAAAATTACTCATCGTGTACCAATCACATCAAATGTTTGCACATTTTTTTGTCGATACACGAATATATCCGGACGTGTACTTCACTATTTGCGATGAGTTTATTTTATTTTTATACATAATTTTAGCCGCGAGTGTACACGTAAACTAAGTCGTTCTAACAACTGCGGAATAATTTAAATTGCACCATCTCATATTATAGGTTTAGGTGCGGAATGAACACATTTAATTTGTTTTACAAAAAAGTTTAAAAGTGTCACAACGAATAGACCAATTAGGAACTCGTTAGAGTAACTAGTTTTAGTAAGTAAAAGAACTGTTTAAATGTGACAATTTATTTAAAGGTGAAAATTTATTTAAGGGCGAAAATTTATCCAAAAGTGAAAATTTAATTGAGATGTCCATGGGCCCCGAGTGCTGGTTTGCCGCTTGTATCATAAAAAAAAACGGCAGGACGTACAAAAATGAAATTGGACAAGAAGATAAATTACATTTAGTAGACATCCGCTAAAAACGGATTTTTCGATAAGGCCAGATAAAGGTGTAAGGCCCCTCGCAAGTTAACGCATAAGAAGTCACGAGAAATAGCTAATAATATATACAGATAAAATATTATTACTTGCGACTAACAGAAACGGTACAAAGTTTTGTTTGTAATGTTCTTATATATAAAAGCAAAGAACATAATACGTATATACTATATAGACCCAATACTCCAGTCTCCAGGCCCGGCCCAGCTGTACTGGCCTTGACCCATCTACAATGCTTTATTAGGCCGGGAGCTAATATATTATACGGCGAGCTTGAAAAATTTAAGGTTATTTTCTCGTATCAGATTCATTTATCTTGCTTCTAATCTATTTAAATAAAAATCAATGGTTGTTGGTTGGTATCGCTAAAATTGAAAAACGCTGGATCATTTTAAATTATGATTGTTTTATTTTGTTTCCTTTATTTCATGGCAGGATAAATATAAAATAAAGAAAGGAAAGATTAAAAAATGCAGATTTGGTCTCTACTTCAGAATCCTTTAAATAGATGACGTTCGTATTAGTCGTTTTGACTGACTTGTTAAGTAAAATTATTATTACATAAAATATTCGGTCAGTGTCATATTTTATGAAAACGACATAAAGGAGATTGTTTAGTTGGTTAATAGCAAATGAGCCGAAATTTGGACAAGACGTCAGCAGAGTATGCTACTTACGTATTAAAACTACAAAATTCTTTGCTTTAATGTGTCTGAATCTGTGGGTACCATTTTTATTGGATACCTTACAAATATATTACAATAGACAAAGACATATTGAATGTGTCATTTATATTTTAAAAATCCAATATAAAACTTAATTTGAAGAACATATAATAAAAAACCAATCAACTGCTAACAAATGTCCGCGCCCGGCCTTACATCCCCGCCGTATTTCCACGATAATGCCTCGCTAAATTGAAATTCCTCTCCGCCTCAGATATTTATCTCTTATTTATTGTTCAGCAGATATATGATATATCTTTTTATACTAAGGATTCAACTAATGGTAAGTGCCTCGAGGCCAGTAAAATGATAACAGTGACAATAGTGAAAGCAGAAAAAATAAATTAATTAAAAATAATTTTAAAAATTTTGCAATGCGGTAATGTAACACATTTTTTTCGGATAATTGTCAAATTCCAGATACTCTGTTTCGTTTGAAAGATGGGGATTTTTCAATTTTCAAAATTTTTCCCATTTTAGAACCCTTAATTTAACCAAATTATCATATGAACAAATACAACAATAAAATTCATTATAAGTTTTTGCAAGTTTGGACAGGAATTTCGAAACTTGAAGGAAGTGCATGAATTTTAATAATGAAATTCATATTTGATCTTTTTTAACTGATTTTCAACTAGCCATGCGAATTCATCCGCGGGTTTTCAGTGATTTTGTTAAATATTTTTTTGAAGTCGTAAGAAGATATAAAGGCCCCTCTAGCGAAAAGGTACTCTGTAATTTTATTTCCCGACCAATATGTAGTTACCCTGATACTGATACTTTTATAAAGATGTTTCGCGTCAAATTTCTGTTTTTTTATACCTCAGAAAATAGTAAATTAAATAAACTTTTAGGACATTGTTTGACACGTTTGTATGTTTTCAAGAATTGTTTATTGTGTTTAGACAAAAAGAAAATTTCGGTTTTGGTCTTTACCGCACATCTTCCTCATCCTAGCGCTATCCCGATTAAATACGTTTAATCCTCCCGTCCTAAGTCCCGATTCATTACGAGTTAAGATGACCGATTGCCATCTGCCGTCATCCTCGTAACCCCCAAAATCTTTACAACCTTACAGCTAAAATCACAAAGTGACATTAATAAGGTCCCACTGTTTTACGTGCCTTTTAAAACACCGAGGAGGTCGGATATCAAATATAAACCAGTTGTAGAATCACCCATCTATCACCCGGTCGTAGCAAGAGCTACTTAACCTAGCGATCGATTCAAATGCCGACCCCTGATTAGGCCTCCCCAGACCTGGTCTTTATCGCACATATTGTACAGTATATTTACACAATAAGAAACTGCTTAAGTTTATTTTCCTAAGGTTGTGTAGTGTCATACAAACAAACAATAAACAATAGCCTTTAATCGCCCTTACTAGAGTTTTTTTTTTTTTTTTTAAGAAACTGTTACATTTGGTACAATTGAGGTAGAACCCTTATTCCTCTGCTAGTTAAAAGAAACTGTGATACAGGAAAAGTGCATTCCACTAGATTAATACACAACATATAAGTATGTAGTGAACAAATTATCAATAAAAAATACAAAAAGCAAGTATTAGTAATAACAAACAACTTAAAGAAACGAAAAACACTTCTTAACAGCTTCGTTAGTTTGCTAACTTACTCACTATGTTATTTAAACGTTTGAGAATGATGTAATGCAATAAATGTATAAAAAAATCATTACAATACATTATACAAATACATTATACAGTTGTAGAACATAAGTATAAATAACACACACTTCGTCATATCGTACTTTACTTCGACACAGTCCTGAGAGTTGAGAGAAGACCTGTAAGGCAATAACGAATATCTTCTATACTACATGCATTCTAGTATAATTACATTTACTACGAGTTAACATTCATGCATGACTTCACATGATTACACGTAGCAAGTGTTAAGCTACATAGCGTATCATATAGTAAGCTTCCTCTCAGTCTGTTGCAAATCGATTATTATGGTAATTTTATTTATTTATTTAATAAGGCCATCAACGATATACACATTATTTAAAGACAGAGTTGCATGGTATAAATAAAAGAAAAACTTAAATGCTATATCAATTATAGATGGCTACAGCATGCATACGTGAACCACTACAAATTATTTTTTAAGGCTGGCCCACGCAACGCACACACGCACACACACACATATTGTCGCCCCCCCCCCCCGATCACACTTTTCGTAACGCTCTCGTCAGGCATTCACCGACTTACTCCCCAAGTCAAGCGTGCGTAAAGAAGTCTTACTTCAAAAACGCCGCTTCAGATTTCCACTCTCTCAATGCTTTGCGCAGATTGGCAGCCACCATCAAGACATCGCTAAATAAATCTTCTAAAACACTTTGTATTAAAAAATACCTCCAATATTTTTGGTTTTATCGTTGTTTATAATATATAATAGGGAAGCTTCCGAATCCTGGATAAGTAAAACAAGAGATAAGAAGACAGTCAGTTCATCAGAATCAACACCGACGCCCATGGACAACTGCACGAGTAGAAGGCTCACAAATGCGTTACAGGTCGTTGAGGAATGTATATCCTCTTATGTAGAAAGTCCCTATATCAGTTTCGGTGTTTTGAGCTGATTCCAGGAGTTGAAATTAGTAAGTGTAAAGCGTGTTTTGCTCTCATTTGACTTTTATTTTTCTATGGAAACTGAAATCTGAAAACAGGAATCATTGGAATTTCCTGTCATCATCATCAAGCATCGTTGGAAAATCACCTTGCATGGTTTGAAAAGTAACGATGTGGTAGAATTAACACAGTACCAATTGGTTGGTCAATTCGTGATCAAATAACCTCATATTCTTCTTTTATAAAAACAATTTTATATAAATATTGAAACGTGAAATGAAAATTTCCGTACCATTTTAGGAAAAAATTCGCGGAACGAGGAGTATGAAATTTGGCACAATCATAGTTTAAAAGGAAGGTGTGCGAACACTAATTTTTTTTTTAATCAGCATTTGTTAATACATTAAATTAATACCTCACGCACACCAATGCAAAACGATTTACACACACATGTATACATTCTACTACAAGATTGTGTCAAAGGGTAGCCATGACGGCCGTATATTAATTGTCAAACAATTTCGTTATACAAACAATTAAGATTTTGTGTATTGCTTTAAATGAGCATATAGTACGCAATCTAAAGATTTTGACCAGCCAGCTATCACTAGTAATTTTGAAACGCGATTACAGAACCGCACCGTGCATTGTTGTCTATAAAGTTTCTAGCGGACGCGACTGTGCTATTAGTAAAAAGCGATTTGGCAGCCACACATCTGTCTAGCTCTCAGACAGTTTAAAATCGATAGCGCGAGGTAGTATATATGATAAGGGTCTCGTAAATCCGTACATACAAAAGTACAGACGTCGAGACGGAGAGTTCAAAGCCCCCCGGCATCCGGGCACGGCGGTGACGCAACCGGATATAGATAAATGGCGAATTTTCATTACTGATATGGAATTTGTGATCTTTTTGAAGAGGTGATATGCATTAATTTGGTGTAATTTTAAACTAACTAACCAGGTTAGTTAGTTAGTTTACCCTTCTAGAGTTGAAGTATTGAGGTCAGGAAAATAATCATTTATTTGTACAATTTTAACATAAAACGGATGTTTTATGCAAATGTGAATGCATTTGTATTATTTATATTTTTCGTTTTACCTAGGTTTCCTAAAAATGTAAAAATGGAAACTCCATTACGAATAAAAATATCATACACAATTAAAGATAAAAGAGAAGGAATTATTAAAATAGCAACCATCATTAAAACATTTTCCGAGCACATTTCGCGAATTCCTACTTCGTGGAAATTCACATTTTGTTAGCGGCGAATATTCGTTACTTACTATAAAGGATACAAAAGAAGAATCGTTTCGAAATTTCTGGTAAAAGCCTCTTAATGTTTCTTTGAGAAATACAAAAAGCGGCTTATGTATTCCTGGAAATCGGTACTTGACTTTTGTTGAAACGTTTTATTTTCTCACATTTATAATGATACCAGTAAATCCTGCAAGCGTTGTTACGCCCGTTGTCTTGCCTGCGGCATAACGGAGTTACAAAATTTTGTATAAATTTTAGAACTATGTTATAATATGTTCCTAATTAGACGAAGTGCCACGCTTGCAGTCCTTTTGGTCTGCAGCGGAGCATGATCGGTGCGTCTGGGTACCAGTACCACTTTCTTACTTAAGATCGGCGTGAACTGGCGGTAATGCAGTCACATCAAGTGAAGGCATTACTGTAGCGTTTCGTTCGGTTTGTGAGAGTTTCCGGTGGCATAAGCTCCTATTTAAAGACCAGCAATGTGTCTGCGAGACTACTGGTAGTGTAAATTTCCATAGTGAAACGCCTGCCCGTTTGCCGCTTATAATATTTAAAAGAATATTAAAATTAATTTTTTTCTTCTTGTGTCTATATTTTTTATACACTATACTTTTACTTTCTTTTAATATATGAAGCTGAAGGGTTTGTTTGTTTGAACGCGCTTAACTCTGGAACTATCCAGGTCCGATTTCAAAAATTCTTTCAGTGTTAGATATCCTATTTATCGAAATAGGCGAAACCCCTTGTAACGACTAGTTAGACATAATTAAGGTATTTCTAGCTATCTTAAAATTTGTAATTCTTCTTAAAAAAATATAACATTACTAAGAATTTAGTGTACATTTTTTTCACCAACGAAAATGTGTTATTATTTGCCACCTGAGAAAATTATTTTCTCTCTCGTCTGTCGTCATACTAAAAGCTTTTCTCTGTTCATCTGTCGCGAATAATGCACGTACTATTTTAGGCGTTTTACCTGTTAGTTTAGATCATTTTTATAAGAATAATAAATAATAAATAAATATAATTCGCTCGCGACGCTCGTAGCGACAACACACCCGCTCGCGACTACATTTTAATCAGTATTATACATTATAAATTTCCAAAGACTTTTTTACGTTTAAGTGTATAATGCCTTCAAAAAAGTGTGTTAGTTGTAATAAAAACATAACTCAAATGTTTCCCGGCTTAGAATGTAGCAGGTGCAATAAATCTGTGCATGCTTCAACTACCTGCGCTAAGTTAACCGCAAAACCCGAACACAGGGTGGACCACGACCACCCCCACAAGTGGTAATTTCAACAACAAATGGGCAAACAATCAAACAAATATGAAACAAGATTGGTCCGCCTTCGAATCTCTCTTACCTAACCAGACTCTAACTAATTCTAATAATAACAACAATGTGAAGAAATTAAGCAACAGTGAAATGATGGATTTGTTAGGTTAATAAGCACGGTAACAAATTTTTGACTGTACAATGTCGGAAGAGAGGGTACTTGTAAAATTAAAAAGAACTTTTGTACTGAATCGGAATTTGTTCTGACACTTTAAATTTTGGACTTGCTACAATGTAATCCATACATATTTTTATCTTTAACACCTGTCCGTCTAATTGGTTATTTATTACTAAACGATTGTTGGTAAAAAAAGTTTGGGCTTATGTAACACCTACAATGATGTTACCCAAACTTTTTTATTGGCTGGCCCGTTGGCGCAGTGGGCAGTGACCCTGCCGTCCGCTCCGGGAGTCGTGGGTTCGATTTCAGGGGACCTCGAGTCTGGGTGTATTATCTATATGTATGTATTTATTTTTACAAAAAAAATGTGTATTACAGTCGTCTGTTAACTATAACACATGCATTAAGTTGTCTACCTTAGGAAGAGACGTCCGAGTGTCATATACTCCTGTATATATTTATTTTATCAATCATTTAATTTAATTTTTATATATAAATATCAATCATTATTCGTTAGTCTCGCTAAGACTCGAATACGGCTGGACCGACATAAATTCTATTTGTTTTGTTTCATTCCCCTTATTTTAATGGAAGGTTTAAAAGAAAAGAAAGGAAATAAAAGTCAAAAGATTATTTAAAATAAATAAAAAATAAAAATTTGTTTCATACATCAAATTGATGACGTTCCTACTTCTTTTTGACTGACTTGCCAAGTAAAATTATTATTTCATAAAACATACGGCCAGTGTCACGTTTTATGGAAAAGACACAAAGGAGATTGATTAATTTGCTAAAAAGAGACGTACCTAAATTCGGGCCAGACAACTTCTGTCGGTTTCGGTAGTATAAATTAAAGGATTTTTAGAAGTAAAACGAATCTAATTTGAGCCATATATTCTAGAATGAAACGAAAATATAATGGAATTGTAAATTTTTAAAGTTGAGACCTGTCAAACCATCTTATTCAAATTTTTTAAGCTAATCTTAAATATTCACTTTCTACGCTCGTTTTGAGTATCTTGGCAGTTATGCAAGTTATTTTAAAGAAAATATCGTATGTCTCTTATTTAACCAAGCTTAAGCAGTATCGTGACGGCCATTTTATATCAAACTTTCTGGAATTTCTATTCCATTTTATTCCAAAATTTTAGGTTATTGCTTTCTGTAAGTAACGATATATTTTGTAAAAATCCAAAATACCTTTTATTTAAATATTATCTTATTTATACATTTAAACAGTTAATATCATTTATTAAAATTGAACATTCCTATTAGAATTATTATTTTCATGGCGGTAATCTCACTGGCAAGATCTAAATATTTTGTTAATTTTTCTTTTTCAGCCTTAATGAGATTATCATCATCATCTACTTATTTTTATTATTATATAGTATTTTTCTGCTTTGAAAATAAAAAACCATTTAGAGTGCATAACATTTATTTTCAATTTATTTAAGTGCGAAACATCTAAGATTGCCAGAATAGTTTTTAATAGCAATAGCATAAATATAAAAATGTAATATTTCTTTCATTTAAGACTTTATTAATGAGATAATTCCTCTTAATTATTATGAGAAAAGTGTACTTATACAAACACTTTTTACGCACAATTAAATTGTATTACTATAAACAACTCATTTAAACTCTATCAAAAAGCTATACAAGCATTCAATTATTTATTTCAACTCATCGCAAAAACAGAAGCGTAGGTTATTTCTATCTGTGAAATATTAAAGTATTTACACTAGCAAAATTGAACTTATTATTTTGGAATGGTTACTAAAAAACCTTATTTGATCATTCTTCAAATATAAAAAAAAATCATTATGTACTTTTTTTTCTCAAACATTCAAATAATTCGATCTATTGTTAATTAATTTTAAAAGAATCTTCTCAAATAACTGTAACAAATTAATAATAATAAAAAAAAACGATTGTGCTTTAGACCACACGACTGAATAAAACGTCGCTGCGATTTTTCGCCACGTAAAAATTTCCTACTTAATTTGCTCCCCTTGTAATTAGATTCCAGAGAGCATCATCGTTAGATTTAAATAAAGTTGGAAACTTTCAACGTTATCACAACGCCTATGATCTGTAACAAAAATCATATCTATGTAGGTATGCAGTCATCCGGAGCCAGACATAGCCGCATTTGAACGATCATTTCAATGAGCATGTAGTGCGGCCGGGGAATTTGTTCTTCACAAAGAAGTTTACAAAGTTCTGTAGAACTTCGTAGACTTCAAGGTCAACAACGTACAAACACTTTGAGCTATGTCTGGCTCCGGTGTCATAATAATGTCCATAATATACGTTCGTACGAACTAAGTTAGAGCGTAACGCACATTCGCATTCTAGTAGGCCGAGGCCATGGACTATCGAGTATAGACAAAAAAACGAGTGTACTTTAGACCTATGGAGATTAGAATATAAGGAATGCAATATCAATATTACTCCCAGGGGGTGAATCTTCCTTTATCTGTACGATAACTGGCCCGATCCACTACAGGTACGCGACTCCGGAGTGCCCTAGCTGCTATTGTCACACCCCCTATACCGTCCGTGACAGTAATATCCGCATCCTTTCTCTCCTCCCCATCTACCTTTATATCCTTTACCTCCATCCCTTTCCTCTACTCCTGTCTTTCTAATTAGAGGTAGCGCACTGCTTGTAGCCGAATCAGGCCGGCGCGTCCGGTTACCAGTACCTCTTTCTTACATAAGATCGGCGTTAAGTGGCGGCAATGCTGTCACGTCAAGTGATCGTATTGTTGTCACACGTACAAATTAATAGTTGTCGTAGTCCTTAATATTAGAAACTTATGACGCAATTGTTCCGATCTGACTTACCATATGGTCTCCGGAATAAAGAAGTGTCCTTTGACTCTTTCTGTGAATATCTTTTAAAGGTATCTAGGACCATGACGATGGAAACGATGGAGGAACTTCCATTAGATTGACAGCTTCAATCAAATCCGTCGACCCCCCTATTTTTTTATAATACATCGGTCAATTTCCATTTGTTTTTAAAGCTTTTATTTGTAGTCAGGTCTCTGCATTTACATACAATGTCCACAATGCTCATGCTACGGTACATATATGAGTATGTTTAACATAAATAAATTGGTTAGTTTTGAACTTTCACATAGAGGAAACCGTTGCTTTATAGCAGCTGTAATACTTAAAAAAAATAATAAAACGATTGATAAGCCGTCTAAGGAACATCGATCGCGTGGACTTGCTACATTTACAGGCTGAAAAAGGAAAAAAAAATAAAAGTTATCTAAAAATCTTTGTAAGAAATACTGTTAAAATTTCACATGTGGTGGGTATACAACGTATGCTGCTTAAATTAAGTAATAAATAGACTAAACAAAATGCACCTACTACTTAGTAGCAAAATAGCCACGTGCCTCTACAATAATAATTTTGTGCGATATGACTTCATGGCGTGTCTGAGGCCTGCTTCCCTTGTCTGTGCTTTATGTCCAACAGACGCGTAGCAGACGCCGTGAGGAAAACGCGACTCCGTTCGAATTAATGCCTAACGCATTCCTTTTAGTGGCTTGCGACCTTAATCAGTGAAGTTTTGCATGTGACTAATAAATTCAACATGGTATTGGTAAGTTTACATTTCATTTATTTTTATATTTAATAAAAACGGACTTAATCTTTGTTTTGCGTACTACAATTCTATTTATTATTTTATTGTTACATTATTTACCTTAATAATATTTTTTGTATAATTTTATTAATAATGAAAAAGGAATATTATATTTTACATATATAAGTTTTGTATACATATAAAAAACATAAACGCGATCAAATTGCGAGTTTAAACATATTCTTAAAATATTTAATATGCAGTATATATTACGATAATGTAGTAATGAGTCATGTATTTGATTTGGTCACTTTTAATCTATATGCTTTTTGTGAATAGAAATTTGCATATAATTGTCTCATATAAGTTTTTTTTTTCAAATAGCTATCCGTAATAACTGACTTTAAATCATTTCAATTGTCGTCAAAATAAACAAAAATATTAAAGTACAAAAATCGTCAGATGTTGTGAACCGATTTTAATCTTTACTATTTTATACTAAACATATCATATTTACACTTTTAATAAAATTTTGTTA
>JANCMC010050420.1:516198-571814 GCA_024363005.1 Charaxes varanes | reverse complement strand
TGTATTTCGTTTCTGTTTATTCATCTTTTTGAATCCATTATTTGTCATAAAATCGCAGTTATGATTTACCCCTATAATATCCAATAGGTATTTTTTTATTATTGTTCATCTGTTGTATTTCGTTTCTGTTTATTCATCTTTTTGAATCCATTATTTGTCATAAAATCGTAGTTATGATTTACCCCTATAATGTCCAATAGGCATTTTTTTATTATTGTTCATCTGTTGTATTTCGTTTCTGTTTATTCATCTTTTTGAATCCATTATTTGTCATAAAATCGTAGTTATGATTTACCCCTATAATGTCCAATAGGTATTTTTTTATTATTGTTCATCTGTTGTATTTCGTTTCTCTGTATTCATCTTTGAATCCATTATTTGTCATATATTCGTAGTTATGATTTAACCCCATAATGCTTGGGAACGTGTACATACTACACACAGGCCCTTACTAATAATAGTAATATAAATTAGTAAGATAATAATTAAAATCTAGTTGATAGGTTTCTTTCCATCGCACTATTTGAGAACTCTATCTATTTCGAAAGGGCAGTTTCATCGAGATCAGCACTAATTGATTTATATACGCATTGATTCTCATCAGAGGCAGAGTCTATTAGCTGCATAGCTTTAAATTTATATGACTGTACTCTAATAATAAAAATTAATAATTGTTGACGTATTGAAGACCATTTTAATTTAATAATTTGAATGGACCCACAAAGTTGGGCCAATTTTGCGACTTGAAGGACTCCCACCAATGGTGGCCAAGGACCAGGTAGACCGAGAAAGAAGTGACGTGACGATTTGAACTGACTTTTACGGGAAACGAGTGGATGTGGATGACTCAGGATAGAGGAGAGTGGTCTAGGAGAGGGGAGGCCTTCTTCTTCTTCTTCTTATCTGCTCGCTGATATCCGCACTTTGTCACAGGGGGAAAGCCTGTGCCCCGCGGTGGTACATTACAGGCTAATATAAAAAAAAACCGGGCAAATGCGAGTTAGACTCGTGCAGTAGGGGTTTCGTATTATCTCATTATACAGATAATGTACCAGGTTCTTTTAAGATGTATACTTTACGAATCTGAATCTTTTCTATGCTCGTACTTCTAGATATAAATTCTTGCCAAATTTCATGATCCTAGGTCTACAGGAGGTACCTTATAGGTATTCACTCCCTGTTCGAATTTTTTTAGAGGTATATCGTACTAGTATGGGAAATGCTACGCGAACATTTTTTTAACATCTACATAAGATCACAGACGTCAGTATTTGGTATTAATTTCAATTTTATACCTCAACGCGTTTTTGAGAAAAAGGATCTTGACGGACAGACAGACAGATAGACAAACAAACACTGAGGCAAATGAAGAAAATGATAAATCTACAGTTTTCGGACTTTTTCTTATATTGCTGCTATAATAAGATAAAGAACTTCTTGCCAAATTTAATGATTCTAGATCAAAGGTTATGGCTTCAAAGACCGCAGACCTTAGTATTTGGTATAGATTTCAACTTAGTAGCTCTTCGCGTTCTCGAGAAAAAAAGTCTCGAGAGACAGACATTCGGACTACGAAGTGATCCTATAAGTGTATCAAATATATATATACCAACACTTTGATGTACTTAGAAAATTATTTTACAATTTGCAGAAATCAAAACAGGAATAAACATATTTAATTAACAATTTTTTTTTTTGATCGTTAATATTGAAGAATATTTTTTTAATTATTATCGTTTCTAAATCTAAACTGGAAAGTTTGACGGGTTCAACTATCCAGGGAAATCGTATCACAAATTATGTCAACGTAGACAATGTCGCGTGGGTTCATCTTTGCCTTGGAAGTGTCTGCTGGTCATCGACACATAAAACATGTGAAAGTGTTAATATTTCTTTCCTTCACCCACACAAGTGTGCCACTGTAAACAAAAGCTGTAAGGTAGAAGGACGTCGGCAAACTATAAACTAGCTTAAACAGTAATCTAGTAGAACATTGACATCTTATGAAATATTCATAAAGTCATATTATATTGAATTTTAATTTTCTTATAATTTCTAGCTGAGTACGAGATTAAACATGGTAATCTTGGCACTAGAGGCATCTGTTCGTATTAGTTATCAGTTATGACTATGAAGTTTAAATTGATATGATTTACTATGATTATTTCAGGATCTAGTTAATCTGGTTTTTTTTTACGAAATTTACCTTTCTTGTATAAAACATAAAGTAACTTTAATTATTTTCTGCCTATAGGAGTGTCTTCAGTCAGCGTAACTTGAAAGATAATTTGTATTGGAGCAATTATAGGTATCTTCTCTTTTTTAGAGCCAATAAACTCATTGCCAATTGGATTATCCTAAAGCTATTCGGTATTAACTTTATATATCTGATAAAGACTCCTTAAGATTTTTCCAAAATCATTTGTTTAATTAGTTACCTGTCCACCTGGGGCGTTGAGTGACCTCACAGTAGTGTCACCACACAGTATGTTTTAGAAGTCAAATATCAATCCTCAGATAAGGTAACGTTGTTTTTTAAACGTTCTTAATACAAGTTACTAAATACGCTAAAAGGATCCCCCAGAAAAAGTTATTACAAACCAAAACCAAAGAACAATAAGGTGACAATAATATAATAACATACGTATTGTCGCACCCACTCCTAATACAAGGTTTTTGATTTAGGCTTAGTAGGAGGGGAATAAGGAATATTAGACAAACGTAAAAAGTATTCCTAATATTCTTTAAACAACAAAAGTGTTAAAGGAGCTTAGGCCAAATTCTGGAGGAGGAGGGGCTTAGGCCAAATTCTGTTTAATATTACTAGTGTGTGCAGCTATATTTCTGTTTTTTTTTAATACAGAACCTATATTAATTCTTAATTCTATAGTCGTTGGTCAGTCTACAAGTTTATTTGCTCTGTATTAACAGATACTTGCCCCAAAATAATGATAGAATATTTTTCACAATGAAAGATGTAAGTATTATAATACTATTATTTTTCATAATTCAGGTTGTATGGGTAGAAGAAGTGGACAAACGATCCTTCCTACTGGACTTACTGAATGCATCAAACTTGCTGCAGAGATCCCGATCCGAAGACGACCAGCTTACGCTCGTCTTTGTTGAAACTAAAAAAGGTATGACACATTACCTTTTATGGAACATATTACATAAGAATTTGGAAAGATAAAATTTTGATTAAAACTCATTCTATCGCACTACAGTTAGCCGTCTTCCAGATTTAACAAATGAGATACAATAGAGTATTGAATTTAATAGCCATAGTGAAACGTTTCTTATATCCACTTAGCCATCCCATGGATCATGTAACAAAATTAATACTAAAATTCCAGTAGCTGTAGAATCCATATATAAGTAGCTATTTACTACTAGGAAATTATCTTTCTCTTTGAGATCATCCGTAATTATGTTAAAAGGGAGGACATCTCCAAAATATGACATTATGTGACAACGAGAATGGGAGGGGGAGGGGCTCATAAGCTTTGTGACTGATCACTTGTCAAAATGTAATTTTCTTGTCTTTTATTAAAATATTACAGAAAATAATTAAAAGAAATTCTACTTTTTTTGATAATGTCATGTTTCCAAAATGTTCAACCTGTTAGAATTCATAATTTATTTATTTGCGAATATGAGTACAGGGCTGTTACAAAAAAATAAAGAAACGTCCTCCACATTCCGCTAAAAAGCATACAATAATTCATTATACAAATTAGGAGACAAAGGATGGAGGAGGAGTTCTAAAATAGTAAGGTTTGCGTGTTTGTGTCACCACAATCCGTACCATGCAGGCGCCGACCAGCTGGAGGAGTTCCTGGACGCGGACGGCTACCCGGTGACGTCCATCCACGGCGACCGCTCCCAGCGCGAGCGCGAGGAGGCGCTGCGCCGCTTCCGCTCGGGCCAGACGCCCATCCTCGTGGCGACGGCCGTGGCCGCCAGAGGTGCGCCACACTTTAGAGACCCATCCATTATTTAATAATTAATTATTATTTAAGTTTAGTTGTAAAAGTGTACAAATAAAAAGGTAAACATTTCTTATGCCGGCCTTTGAGGAATGGGTATGCTCTTTTCTTGAAGGTCCCTAAGTCGTATCCGTTCGGAAATACCGAAGTCGGTAACTGAATCTACAGCGAAATTGTACGACACGTTCTTGGCCACTTTTTAAAAACTGATTTTAAACCTTTTGACTTATATCAAATCATGGTTCCTTAACTTGCGGATACAATTTAATATTTTTAGGATGCACTGAGGAAGCGATTTTTTTATTAGCATCGAATGAATGTCCTTTTTCATCCGGCGGAATGAAAATGACAAGTATGTCATAAATTGCCTTGAAACGCATTATTAGAATTCAAAGTCCATCGCCAAAAATCGTGATCCACGCGAAAATTGCGTGAATAAAACAAGGACATAGGACAACAGTGCAAATTTTGCACAGATGAGATATATTTTATCGCCCTAAATACACAAGTAATTGCCACGCAATTTTTTGTAAAGATTTTTTTTCGGTCTTTCATTTATGAATTAATTAAAATTAAAATAACTTTATGAATATTATTATAACAGTGAACTTGAGTATCAAATTTTTAATTCGCAATTTTCAAAAGTACACTCATATTTGGATAGCCCCATATTCGTCTATTTGCAGCTTTAACTTTTTTATTAAAAAAAAATGAAATACAACTTATGCCTATATTTTACAGAAAACTTCCAGCTTCATTTATACGAGAAATGCACGCAGTTTTGGTATTTATTTATTCATTTTTAGGGTTCCGTACCTCAAAAGGAAAAAAAGAACCCTTACAGGATCATTTCGTTGTCCGTCTGTCTGTCTGCCTGTCAGGACCCTTTTTTTACATCAGGTAGAATTTCACTACAACATGTTAAACTTAAACTATATTGTTTATATAAAAATACAATAAAAAATAAGAAATTAAATGTAAAAATAAAACTTAAGTCTTTAAATTTAAAATAATACAAAAGAGAATAGCTATTTCTAAATATACAAAATGTTAAAATCCATAGACGTATATCCATGACCATGTTTATCGAGGTCTTAGAAAAGCCTCAAATTTTATTTTATTTATTTTTATTTTTTGTTTATTAAGGTAACAAACAGTATAATATTTCTTACAAAAATTCTTGTGACATCATTTGTACACCAATCAAGACTCCACATTTAAATTTAACATAAATTGTATACAGTAGAATTACAGACCACTAGAGTACAGGTTTGGAAAAAAGTGTTAAATGTAGTGATGTATATATTTAAAAAAAAATTCCAAAAACAAATCTATAATTAAATCATTATAATCATTTGATAAATTGGCTTTTTGGCCTTCTGTACCATCTCCAAAACGAACTTTTTTTTTCATACGGACCTCAGACGTTCCCTTGCTTCTAATTTAGATTTAATAGGGGATTCAAGTCTACGACCACTTAACGTAGCACTAAAAGGTGGGAAGGAGTTAAAAGCAAAATCGATATGACTTGGATAACTACACAGAAAAGGCAATGTATGTTACATGTGCCCACTAACAAAATTAAGTTTGTTCGCGACTTGGCAGCTCGCAAAGCTTCATTTAATTGCAACGAGCTATTTGTAGCTGACATTGCTCGCCAGTAAATGTAATACATAAGATGTCTTTAGTAATGAATTGTGTGTTTCTTATGTCATTAGAACCCCTCTGAGGCCAAATAAAATGTTTGTAGACATTTGTTTTAGTCAACCAAAATTAAGATAGATGAAAGATATATTTCGAATGACTTCAGAAAGAAACAAAACAATATTCGTTTGGTATATTAAGTAAAATTTATACATGTGTGTGTAAATCGTTTGGCATTGGTGTGCGTATCGTTTTATTATACCTATGACAATTGCATATTTTATAAAAATTTTACCCCCTTGTAGTATATGTCAACACCCTCTCTCCCCTTGAGTTTTCACGTAGTAATCCATAAATATGATTCTTGATCATTTCGTAGGCATAAAATTAAATAAAATACCTAGGCACATATTATAACTACTTACTTGGATCATAATAACTACACGATCGCCAGATAGCGGCTCAGACCCTCAGTAGATACGACTAACCGTCCTATTTTAAAGACTCGTCCCTTACTATTTGTCCGGACGTATTGACAGTGTGTTTTGCGTCGCTGTAGAGTTAGCGGGTCGCGTACAACGCGACTCGGCTATAGACGGTGACGGTCGAACGATAGTTAGGGAAACAAGAGAATGGACCCTATATGGTAATGTGTTATTGCACTTAGGTGTCGATCCCGTTACGAGTACAATTCTCGCAGTCGGTTTTCGACGCTGATAACGCCCGCGGATTTTCAAAATATTTGTACATCAGAACGACCTCGGGGTAAACGATGCAGTCTTTGTTACATTTCTAAGATGTTTACACAATAAATATTTATTTTGATATAAATGCGTTGTTTGTTTGCCTCTTGTGCATAAAATTATACCCTGGCCTCTCGATTTACTGGTGACAAATAAGGCTGACAGCGAGTTCCAACAGCTGTCCTTGATTAACTCCTAGGGATATTGCGTCTGCAAATAGTTGACACGAGCGGCACCGCATAGACTCAAGTTAACTGCAATCGACCGGGTCATCCACGATCATAAGACTTACATACATTACACTATCTTATATTATCGATAAATAATGTACGAGCTAATGTCGCCCTACTCCTAATCCGTTGGAACGATTTGGATTAAATTTTGTGTCTATGTCCTCCTATACTATTTGCGCTGTATATAAAAATACAATAACAAAAAATTAATACTAACTTAAACAGATAACGCAAATAGCAAATAATCAATATTAAATATAAAGTATAAAATATAATCTGTGACAATATAAAAAGTTCAAGTTATTAGGAATCTTTAATCCTGAAAATATTTCCCGGGTTTCTTTTTATTTATTTATTTATATAATATTGGTCTGCTAGCGATTTTACACAAAATTCACAAAAGTTATACAATTTACAAATATTTTCTTAATATCTATGTAAAACAGAGTATTAAAACAATACATACACATATATAAACAGTCAAATAAGCATAAATAAATATCAATATACTTACATATCAACTTACATACACACATACATATACTAATAATTAGTCTAGGATGTCATCAATTACAATTAGAAAGATAGTGGGCGGTTACTGCTTTTTTAAAGGAGACCAAAGATTGTGAACGTTTGATACGATCAGGTAACGCATTTCATAACTATACACAATAATCAATATATATGTATTAATTATATTGTACAGGATAACCAAAATCACATTTTATTTTATCGCGAATCCCACTGACGTCGAATGAATGATGACGTTCGATAAATTCGTAATGATAAATGTATATTGTGCGAACACAGATGAATGGCATTTACCAATAAAATCACGTTCCAAATAATATGGATGTATTTCGCAAAGTAAATATGGTTTTCGATATCTGTTATTTTTTATGACGACTCAATGACCTAAATGGGTTTAATAGTAGATTATTGCACCGAGCGGAAAGTGAGCTATTAATGCACGGGTGTTATGTTGGTACATTAACACGAGTTCTTTAATTACTCACTTCAGCAAGATGCACAATCCAGCTAGCTTTTCTTTCAACTACATCGTTGTCTATTTCCATTTGTTACTGTTAAATATGAAGTACGAAAGTTTTACAATGACACAGAATGCGTGCCATTTTTTTTTTGGTTTTCTCCGGTCGATTATTACTTTCAGCCAGAATTTTATTGATCCAATGAATGCATTCGATATAAATCTTAATGGGAGGTATTAAACCTTTGAGATAAATTTAAATTAAAACATAAAATAATGCATTAATAAAAAAACAGCGCAATAATGAAATTTCATAAAACATTACCGCACTGTTTTGGATTCTAAGCAGAAAATACGTCATTTGTGATCGGTTTTATTAGTGAGTAATGATAAAAAGTAGTCACGTTCAATCGGCGGAAACATCCGTCTATTTACCCCTTCTTACATTTAAAATGAAGCTTTAAATAAAGTGAGACGCTCATTTTAAATTTTCTACTCAATTTAAACTTTCAAAAGAAAATGATTTCATGAAAACCGGCGTCTGTTCACAACCTGCATTCTGTAATACGGAAAAGCTGTGTTTTGCATTTCTTAAACATCCCCCTCGTAATAACAAGAAACTTGGTCTTAATTCATTCAGAGTCAACGAGAAGTTGGCTTGAATTCGCATTTCATTCTGTTTTATCAATGCTCGGCGTGTTTAAAGCTTGTTTTCTTTACCGGATTTACAAAAAGAGTGATCCTGTTTTCTTTACTCCTTGGAATAGGTATTGAATTTAGGGCGAAATCGCTCTGATAATAAATTACTTTGTGTCTTCTTCTTTCCAGCCTTATCCCGGTCTACTACCAGGGTCCGCTCAAATTGCAGAGGATGTGGCTGTGAGGTGAGTTAAGTCTGACGTCAGCCTCGGAACCCCCACGATCTCAAGAACCTCACGACTAATACACACACAGACACACACACACACACACACACGCACGCACGCACACACACACACACACAAACACACGCGCGGCTCAAGCTTATACCGCCCCTCTTTTTGCGTCGGGTTTTAAAAATAAGTCACACATATTCAAAGCTTTGGTACATGTTATACTATATTGACATAAGCGTAAAAATATGTCAGATGCTAATGCAGGGCCCGCGAGGCATGGGGCCTCTATCCACACTAAAAGGGCTTCAAAGCTTCATACACTCTGTGCCTAGATTCTGAATATATAACTTAGTAATATATACTTTTTAGACAGATTCATAACGCAAGGTATGTTTGTGTGACCTAATAATATAATATTTACCATCTTTTCAATTTAAGTAAACTCCTGTCTGGAAAATTTGAATTATGAATACTTTTTAGGTATGTCTAATATTCCCTTTTTCCCCTCCTACTAAGTTTAAATTATAAGCTTGTATTAGGAGTGGTTGCGACAATAACCCAACGGCGGTGGGGTATGCACCGGGTAACTTGCAGATTTCAGTCCGTTGCGATATTGAGGCTCTATAAAAATGTAAACAGGAAAATGTTGATAATATTCCGAAAGCATTAAAAAAGGAGATTTTTCAATTTCAAATGGCCATTAATTTTATATTAAGAAATGTATTTAACTAAGTTTCTATAATTAATCGACGGAAATTTTGTTTGTTTATATAAATTGAAAGCATTGTTAGTATTTAAGCTTTTGTTTCCTCAAACAAATAAATAATTTCAAGTGTTAATCGAATTTTGAGAGCGACTCCACGTTGTACGTCGCCGTTGCCGTTGGATGTCGTTGGATATCCTTATACCGGAAGCCATTGATTATTGATATAAATCTTTGTCTTAACACTTTGCTTAGCTTTTATAAATAGTGTGCGGTTGTCCTTAACGGTTCATTCTATTATACCAAGGGATACATTTTCATTTATGTTAATCTTTTCTAAAGAATCTCTTAATTTGTGACGATCGACGTTTTTGGGAAATTCAATTTTTTTCCGTCCGAACTCGCAGCAATTTAAAGGACGACAAAAAGAATGAAAAAGAAACGACTTAAGTTTCTCTTTTTGTAAATTTTACAAGGTTTTTCTATTGTTAATTTCATTTAAAGAATAAAGGAGTTGAAAAAAAATTGTTTGCTACGTTCTGGTTTTTAATACACGTGATATTTTTTTTATGAAAAATAAATTAAAGGTTACTTGTTATCGCACCTATTTCTAGAATAATAATAGAGTTAATAGTCATATGTAAAAAGTAACTTTTACGGGACGATAGTTCACATGATGATAAGGTAATACTCATAGAGAACTTAAATAACCATTCCTGGCTTTGAGACAAACTTCAGGTGATTCTGTGGTGTCCAATTTATAACATTTAAATATCTGTTTTACAGAAAAAGAATTTCTTTATCTATAATCTCCAAAATTATTATTTTAATTAAACTATTCTTTGATATTATTAAAATATGTTACCTATAACACAGGCATTAAGATGCCTACCTTAGGAACAGACGTCCGTGTGTCATATAGTCCTGTAAAAAAAACTTATAAACAACAATATAAGTTCATAACTCACAGTTATCCAATATTCCTGTTAAATATTTACCGTGGACTTTGCTAAATCCTAAGAGATACGAGGCGACCCAACACTAACTTTGCAACACTAACAACACAATCTAAGCTCCATAATATGTTACATAACACAAAACCGTAATCACTCTCAAACTGTTGAAAGAGGAAAATTTATCCAAAACACGCGTTTGTTGAACAACAACCAACTCACTAAAACTTTTTGTTGGTAAACGCTGGACATTTTAAATTAAATTGCCAAAAACAAAACCGTTGACAACAACGACGTCCGTTTACTTTAGGAAATCCGCAGACGACAATATTTTTATATTTCGGCAGTGGCAGCTAGTCAGGTAACTTACTAATGACAGCTACACACGTAACGATAAATCGTTGCGATTTGTCTGTGCAAACCAGTTTTATCTAACGTTTGTCATGAAATATCGTTGTCGATTATAGTTCAGCGGTGGCAGTTGCAATTTCTGTTAGATAAATCATTGTCGAATGCGATTGCACAGTTTTATCGTCGCATGTGGATGGCGATCGCTCATTTCTGCAGTTGTTCAAGGATTTTGCTTCGATGCACACAAGGGGATCGCTATTTTTAACATTTTTACTTGAATAAGAAAGCATACTTTGATAACTCCCACGTAAGTTGCTATTACCCAAAACTCCCAGCTTTACAGTAGAGCGTTACAAACAATTTCGACTTTATTTCGAAATCGATTTTATTTCAATTTACATGTTTATAACGCTTCAGTGTGAAGTTGAGAATTTGGGGTTACAACAATTTACGTAGGAGGTATTAACTTATGCTTTCTTGATTGAGTATTTATTTATTGTTATTGTTATCTTTATTGTGTGCAATAAATATTAAATAAATAATAATAAAAAAACCTTGCATTTGTTGCAAATTACACGATATGCGACCACTTCATAAAATTCTCAAACATTTTATGATCTATTATACGACACGCACATCTTAGTGAGATGTATCTTGTTATATATTTAGGTTAATTTTGATATTAGACGTTAGATTGAGGTAAATTTTCTGTTTTTAATTTATTTGATTTCATTCACTACTAGCTGTGCCCACGACTTTGTCTAAAAATCCGCGTAAAATTATGTGAAAACATTTGGCGTGATGATATATAGCCAATAGCGTTCCTCGATAAATGGTCTATTTAACACTAAAAGAAATCGTAACAGTAGTTTGTCAGATAAGCGCGTTGAAGTCAACAAACAAACAAGCGCTTTAGTTTTATATATTTTACTATTTGTCATTATATAAATCCTTGATTTTGACTATATATTTATAAATAAAATAAATATATGCAGGACTATATGACACACAGACGTCTGTTCCCAAGGTAGACAACTTAATGCCTGTATTATTAATATATATTTTTAAAACATGCTTTTGGATGTGATAACATTTTGTAAATCGCTTAACGCCCGGTGAACGCACGAAAATGCATGACTCATTGTCACGTTCCACCTTAGCCGAGTGTACCAGCGGAAGTGCGGAACAAGCGATACAGAAGCACGATCAGTCTAAGCTTTCGGCATGATCACGTAAAATATCGTCCGTAAACCTAATTTACAGACAATTTTTTTTTTTTAATATTAAGCTTCCCGTAACACGAGGTAAGGTCTTCGGTCGGCCAGGAATCGAATCTAGTACCGCGTAGATTTTATAGCCTAATGGAAGAAATGGGGGGTAGAAATAACCGTTTTTTTTTTTTAAATTTCCGGTGATTCATATAACGCTACATCGATCATTCTCTCCGCTCTTAGTCCTTAGAGGATAAAGAAATGTTTAAATCACAGAGCGATGGAATACAGAATATAATTTAACTATATCTAGGCTATGCCAATTTAAACTGGTAACAAGGTTTTCTTGGGTGGACGCGAAATAATATGAAAAACTTCACGGGCTGAAAGGTATTAGTCAAAGGATTGGATAAGCTATACGAAGTTTTTTAAACATATTTCTGTGTACGTTTTAAAACAACTCTTGGCTGCATCTGCTTCAATAAAAAATTCTATTATCATAAAAATATACAACCAGACGTTTTCTTTGTAATGCTGATCTACTTGGGTCTCGTTCGGAAACGAAATTATCTGCATTCAAGTTTTTACAGTCTTGGTATAATATTACTGTTATACATTAAATATAAAGAAGTAAATGTCGCACTTAACTCATAACCATTAAGACCTATTTCACAGTAATGTTTACTTATTTCAAAATTTCACTCATCTAAACTTTACTTTAACATATAGAAGTAAATATCGCACGCAAATCGTATGCAATTGAAAGAAACTCGTTTAAGCAAAGCAAAACGAAGCAAAATCAACAAAAGGAATGTAATTTATAAAGAGGACTTAGCAGTTAGTTGGCGGAGAAAAAAGGGTGACAAAACAATTTGTAGCCCAAAGTTTATTTCTCGCTAGATAACTTAAACAAAGTGGAAAAAAAAACGTTCAATGAAATTTGAATAAATCTGCTGAGCACGAAACGTATTCTGCAAACCAGTAAACTGTTTGATTTTTTACTCGACTTATGCAGAATGTCCTTTTGTTCACAAAATATTCTTTTTTTTTAGTCTTAATTGTACAAAATATATGTGCTTCTAGAAAGATATTCTCTAAAAGATATTAAAATGTTACCGTAGAAGACGGACATTGCACTAATTTATTTTACAATTCATTTAATACGAACAAAGATACTTCTGCATATCAAAGTTGCATTATAACTCGTGTTAGTTTCGTCTCGGTCTCACAAAATACACACGCCTCTAAAGCTTCTCAAACCAAAAGGTTTTTCCACACATAATTATCCTCTACTTTCACCTCTTAAAATCAACAGCGCGGAGATAGAGGTTTCCTACTAAGCATGCGATGTATCCAGGATATGTTAAATATGTACTTGAAACTATTAAAAACAAAGTACAACCAAGTGTTCGTATTATTTGATCATTTATGAAACTATATTGATTAGTTTCGCATGCTTTCGTTTCAATCACACATTTATCCGACAAAAACGTACAACGAAAAAAGAATCAAAGCATGTAATTTCTAAGCAAATCTTTAAATCAACCATAATTCGGTTGTAATCCGTCGAGTTCGCAATTATTTTCGTCGAGGGTTATAATTAAGCGGCATAAAGTGGCCGGTGGCCGTAATCCGACCACTTTTGTGATATTTAAACGAGTTCCATTACGCTTCGGTTACAAAAGCGACGCTATTACGAGAAATGGACTGGAAACATCACGCTCGAGTTCGAATGACCGTAATTGTCGACGCTCGAAATAAATATGACTGCCCGTGTTTGATTTGACAAAAATAACACCAATTTGCACGGTGCTAATCTATACACACATAAATATACTTGAAATGTCTGTTTATAACGTCGAATATAACTTATTTACTAATTCCATATGACTATTCGATATATTTACATACCTGTCTTTTATCATATATATACATATATGATAAAAGACAGGTTAAAACATTTTTGCCTTTGTTCCGGGTAATCTTCGAAACGGCTGAGCCGATTTTTAAAGCACTTTCACTGGCATATAGCTAACGTTAAATGGAATAACAGGCTACTTTTCAGAAAAATCAGTAGGGTTCCGTACAAAAAGTAAAAACCCTAAAATTTAACAAAAGCACTGAATTCATGCCAGCGATGTCGCGGGTTAGTGATACACACAACAAGGCACTTTAATGGGGTTCTGGGCCACATAGGGGTGCCAAAAACCTGCCCATTGACACTACAGCTGAAGGTCACTAGTGCCAAGAACAAGCACAATAAGAAAAAAAGATAAATAATTAGACCGCCCAAAAATAAGTACCCTCGCAATTTAACAGAGTCACTGAATTCACGCCGTCAAGTCGACAGCGACTTTTGTTGAGAAAAAATACCTTTTAATGAAAACTATCAGTGGCTTAGACAACATACGTAGGTACTTCGCGTATTTCATCTTTCCCGTTTGTCCACTAATTAAATTCCAATGGACACACAAATCTTCGCCCTAAGCTGCCCCTATCTCCTACCGAGTGTGGTCTCCAAATGAAAATCATAACTCAGATTGTGCTTACAGCTTTCTGATGTGTATGGATAAATTCATCTATGTATTGATGAATTATTGCAATATCTTCTACACATTAAAACAAAATTAAATGACTAAGAGCGTGTCAAGATGCTTTTATAAAAGGGTTCCGTATCTGATACGCGATAAAGGTATTTGTTAAAGAACTTCAATTATAAATCAGCAAGCAATCATAAATTAACAAGCAATTATAAGTTAGCAAGCAATTGTAAATTAGCATGCAATTATAAATTAGCAAGCAATTATAAATTAGCAAGCAAACACAGGCATTAAGTTGTCTACCTTAGGAACAGACGTCCGTGTGTCATATAGTCCTATATATATTTATTTATTATTATTTATTAATTAAAAAAAATACCAGGAATACTTTTTAAGTATACCAAATGTACACCCTTCACGTTTTTACTAAATATACACATACTTTCTTAACGACTGCAATACGGTTGAGTTATGGTCGTGCTTTAATACAAGCTTTAAGCTTAGCTGAAAAGGAAACTAAAAATCTCTAACTTGACTATACTTTTAAAAAATCGTGGTACTTTCATTATTAAAGAATTTCTAAAAGAAACGGAAATGTTTTAAGTATATTTTGTAATAAATAAATGAGTCGATTATTGTACCAAGCGGAAAGTGACACATTAATCCACGAGTGCATTAATTACACACTTGAACAAGGTGCGTGATCTTTTTTTTTAAAATACATCGATGTCTTTTTCCATTTTTTAAACTTTTCTTGCTAAATATGTAGTATCGAATTTTTACAATGGCATAGTAAGCGCACCATTTGTTTTTCTTTCAAATTGATTCGGTCGATTTTTATTTCCTGCCAGTATGTGTTTGATTCAATGCATATATTTTATACGACACTTAATAGGAGACATTAAACCTCTGTGGTAAAATTATATGATAATAAAAAACAGTGCAGTAATGAAAAACAGTGCATTAATGAAATTTCATATATCATAACTGCACTGTTTTGGGTCGTGGGGATTCCGAGGATGACGTCAGGTGGCAGTCGGTTATCTTAAATCACCCAACAGCTACATTCTTTGCAATCTAAGCGGACGCTGGTACTTAACCGAGATAACGCTAGGAAGAAGAATTTATCACGCGTCGAAAATTTCGTAACAATATACATAAAATTACATTATTAGTAATAATTGAACGTTCTACAAAAAAGGTATTGTCGGGTTAGTAATCGTCTGAAAAGTATTGAAAATTTTCTTTCCAACACTCACAATAAAATAAGCCGTCCATTGTTACGAAGGTATACAGCAAAATCACAGGGAGCACTCCCTCTTACACGTGTACACCACCTTTGTGAAGGCATTAAGCTCTTACAAATGCTCTGCGAATACCACAAATAGTTTTTCCATAAGTATATAAGTACATAAGTATATAAGTGATTTATACCGCTCTACAAAATTTTCCTTTTATGTCATTAGAGAGCACTTTTAGGATTTTAAACTTTCATGTTCAAACCTAAGATGCTTAGTCTTAAATATACCTACTTTGTCCATAGACAAACAAAAAACCATTACTGGAGCAATATCAATCTAATAAATAATATTTGATTACGTACCTTGTTTAAGTGAGTAATTAACGCACAAGTGTCATATTGGTGCCTGAGCTAGTGCAAGGGCACTAAATGAACTCGAATGCATTAATTACTCACTTAAGCAAGGCGCGTAATCTTCTTTCTTTCAACTACATCGCTGTCTATTTCCATTTTTTAAACTTTTTCGCCAAATTAACAGGCGTCTGTTACCTATAACACAGGCATTAAGTTATCTACCTTAGGAACAGACGTCCGTGTGTCATATAGTCCAGTATATAATAATTATTATTATTTATTATTATTATTATATCATAGATCAATATTTATGATCCATGATTTTATTTTAGTCTAGTTAAAGCAGTATTTAATTATGATTAGTTTTTAATTGCATCAAAAAATATTCTTATCTTGACCGCAAACAAATTTATAAGTAGCGAAAATACGCCTACTCTAATCCGTTTTCATTTCCTACAAACTCTGTATTTAAATTGTTTTCTATTATGTTTTATTTAATAGCCTGTTTTGTTCCACTGCTGGGCAAAGGCCTCCTCTCCCGATCCACCTCCCTCTTTGCTGGGTCAACCTCATCCATAACTTCATGTTAGTAATAATAATAATAAAACATACGTGTAATGATTTCTGTTCTTGAAAAGATATCATGTAACTACATATTTATGAGTACAATGTGGCTTATAATCAGAGAGCTCTTTCAGGGTCTTACAAAATCTAAGACCTCGGAATATTAATAAACACTATTTCTTAATTTTGTTAGATAATGACTACGCTTTAAGATACAAAACCATGACAGAGAAAACATGTGTATTAAGATAAATATATGCATGATAGTGAGACTGATACAGAGAAAACCAAGCCGTTAGGTTAAATAATATGACCCAAACTCAATAATTTGTTTAAAATATATGCCCTCGTCTCGTAGAATAATCACTGAACATATTTCACAGTAAGCGGAATTTTGAAATTTGAATAGAAATTCTTCGGAGGCGACATAAATTATGATGTGGAATAAAACGGGAATTATAGTGACATTTCACGTAATATCAATTGATTCGTGAAATATTTTTATTACATTTTAAACGATTAGTCGCTAGTTTATGATTAGGCAGGCAGTTAAAGGAAGTGACTTTAGACTATAAACTATAAAGTTCATTTTTATTGTATATAATTTTATCGTTACAATTTAAAAAAAAATACTTTTTTTTTTCTGAGTTTGTTTTTCTTTTGCGGAAAAGGTGTGGTTTTAAGTAACCCAGGATAGGAAAAAATGGTTTAAGAGGGCAGGCCTTTACCCAGAAGCGGGACAATGTATGATGATTTAAATTGATTATTTATCAAGATTATAACTAGATTTCATAATAAAATAGATTGCCTAAGTATCTGTAATAGGTCGAAATTTACAATCGCGTTTAATTTTTCAAGACCTTCCTTTAAAAAAATTCTTCTGGCTTTCATGTCTCTATGGAGCACAGCAAGATCAATGAGGTTGACCCAGTCAAATCAGTAATGGCTTAGTTTAATCCTTGGACCAGCAAGCGTATTGTCATATTACCCTGGCATAAACTTTTCGCTTAATTGAAGGATAATCAGGAATATATATATAGGTTACCTATTAAAAAATAAAAATGGCCAAAAGCGTGTCACGATTTCAAGTCTCTACGTCAAATAGTTTCGAAATGCTTGGGGGGGGGGACCATCTATCATATGACCATCGTCTGGGATAGACCGACGATCGGACGGACGGACGGACAGAACGAAATTATAAGGGTTCCTTGTAGCGAACAGCGAAGAGTGAAGCAAGCTGTTTAACGGGCGGTCAGAGCTCTTATTATTAATATAAACACTTGTAAAGCCCATTAGTAAGTATAAATTTTCATATGATGCAGAAATACGAGCGAGAAAATTAATATATAATTTTGATAAGTGTCATTAGCTCGGGCAATTTACATAATTACATCTCGCATGCTCGGGTGCCGGACCCGTTTCTTAAATTAACATTGTCCTCTTTAATGTGAATATCATATACATTATACAATAAACTAGCCGAATCACGCGATATCGTAAACGTGACTTTATTAACTTATAATTTAGAACTGTTCTACTTTCTTTTAAATATTTTTATATTACTTAGGTCTCTTGACAATTTTTATGAAGGAAACTTAAATATTGCCATAAGGAATCCTTCCTTTACACTTTACATACGCCCCTTTATTTTCTAGTAAAATTCCATAAATAATAAAATGGCCAAGAGCGTGTCAAGACACGCTTATATAGAAGGGTTCCGTATCTGATACGCTATAAATACGTTATAAAAATTATGTTGCTGTTCGATTTCGTACATAATAATTTTCTTAATGAGTTTTTAGCATGTTCTATCAACATGGAAAATTTAAAGTCTAATAGTTTGTAAATGCTAGGTAGGGACTACCTTACGGGCAGACAGTCGGACAGATGGACGGACGGACAGAGCAAAATTATAAGGGTTCCTTGTCGTACTACGGAACCCTAAAAATCGGATAAGCCAAGGACAATTAAGAAGCCTATACGATCAGAAAAACTTACAGACAGTCAAACAATTTTGAATATATGCATGTCATTTCAAAAACAAAATCTGGGCTTAGTTTATTAATAATGTAAAAAATTTTAAGTTCATAATTTCGTTATATCTTTTTATCTACCAAATAAAAACGGAGTATCGATATTTTTTTTAATACTTACTACGCAACAAAAAAGACCGTAAATTTTGAAAAAAGTCACAGAGGAAACTCTCAGAACAAAACACAGAGAAAGCTTATATATTGAAGCAGCGAGCCCATATAATTTCCAAGGAAGCATAAATAACACAACACACCAAAATAACTTGTCAACTGTCACCCCAAAAACCGTTCCCATAAAAAGACGCATAATCGGGCCATACATCAAGTACATTGTCTCCGAAATTTATTACAAGAACCAGTTCATGAATTCATAAAACTATTGACTTCTGGTCTGTAATACATTGTTTCATAAGTGGTGTAATATTCAAATAATGCACTTCTAACCCCAGCGAAAGTGTATCGAAAATAAGTGAAGTGCATTGTTTGGACCGGTTTGTTTGTTTCCGTATAAATAATTTGGTGTTTTTTTTGTGTGTTTGTGTCTCTTGTGTCATTGTAATGGAGGGTAATCGTCCGAAATGAGATCGGGGTTGATAGTGTCGTTTGTGTGCGCAATTTGAATCGATGTTAACTTTAAGTTATTATGAAACTTAGTCATCGAAATATAAGGTTTACATTTGGATGTCTGTAATGTATGGTTGTCTGTTTGGATGTTTGTCATTCAATGACGTAAAAGGGGATAATGCGACTTTTAACATTGGTATAGTTAAAACCCTAATTCAACTTACAAGATACACTCTTTCATATATCAGATTCACTTACAAGTCACGCAAAAATTCCATCCAATCAAATTTGTATGAAGAGAAGTAGAGGAATCATCCAAAGACCTATTTAAACACTCAAATACTGAAAAACAGTGGGGAACAAAATTTATAACATACAAATATACTAAAGAAATTCTTATTCTTCCCAGCGTTATCTTGGCCAAGTACCAGGGTTCGCTTATACCACAGAGGATATACCACAGAGGATGTGGCTGTAGAGCGAGATAAGTTAACCGACCGCTACCCCACGTCATGACTGGAACCTCATAAATTTGGCAATCTCACGAATAAGCACTAAATCACTCAGTGGCATTAATCGGAAACCACTCTTGTACGTGCCTTCGAAACAAGGAGGAAGTCGGATATTTGTACAATAGTATAAGAATTGACCACCCATCTATTACTCGGCTACCGTAAGAGCTACTTAACCCAGCGAACAAGTCAAATACCGGCGACTAATTTAACTACGGCCTCCTCGAAAGTATACAAAAGAACAAGTCTGTAAACATAAACTTCAATTTCGATAATATTTGAACAGTTTTCGACTATAGTTTCTATGCTTACATTTTAGCCAGCGAGCCGGTACAGATGTCACACGCTGATCAGTCACATCAAGTCACAATAGACGATATTGAATAAACTTAATATGGCATAAATATATTTAATAGAAGAAAAAACCGACAAACGATCGCGCTCGGTCACGGGTCTATAGGTTTCAATAAATCGTAATCGGACAAATTTTTGCCTAGTCACTGTACAGATTTTGTGGGTTTTGTGAAATGTCAAATATTTGGATCGATGCGACTTGAAGCAAATTCGGTGTTTTAATAAATAAAATGGATCCTGAAAAACCAATATTTGAGAAACGTCAAGTTTTTATTTTTAAATGTTTGACTTGTTCTGGGGTTCCGTACGTTTCAAGGAAAAAAAGGAAATCTTAGAATGATTTTGTTGTCCGTCTATCTGTCTATCAAGACCCTTATCTAAGGAATGCGTAAAGTTATAAAGTTGAAATTACTTACAAATACTAAACTTTGCGGGCCCTTGAAGCTGTAAAAACAACGACCCGAGAGCGAGTGTACGCAGTAAAAATATGTGGCTGTTTGTCACATTTCCTATACATTTGCAAAGGGAATCAGAACCTATAGAATACTTCCCGTTGACCTAGAATCATGAAATTTAACAAGAAGCTGTATCTTATGAAATGTATAACTTAATAACCCGGTAAAGTATTTCACGATGATACGGAACACTTATTGCGCGAGGCTGACCCGCACTTGCCTGGGTTATTTTATATACCACGAGGAAATCGGTTTAATTAGTAACGTCCGACGCTTATAGACAACTGCACCACCAGAAGGCAAAAGCGTCGCCGGCCTTCGAGAAATACCCGCCTTTCTATTCCTAAACTGTTTCTGAACGGATAAATTTCTTGAACGCATTATGTCAGTAAACAATTTATGTGAGCATCAGCAGTAAAAGCGAAAGTAAGCACTCTAACATTAAAAATCAAAGTTGCTCTCCTTTCCCACGTATAAAATTGAAATTACAGGGTATTAGCGTACTTAGAAGCAGATTAGTGCTTAATGGTTTGTTCCACTCCGCACTGCACTATATTATTATCGCGTTACTTTGCATTAGTTTGTTAAAACTGCTATTAATATTCAGCATATGCTAAATTTCACTGAAGTAATCTATTTTAGTATTACATGAAACATATTATCTACACGAGTTCTCCATTTTCTATTAGTTGGCTTATCAAAAATAAATAGCCGTACTTATTTATATAGTATATAGTACGTACTCGTACTAGAGATTAATTTCTTTTCTTTTATTAGCCTGTTGTGTTCCGCTGCTGGTCAAAGGTTTCTCCCTTCTTGATCCACCTTCCTCTTTCCTGGGCCAATCTCATCAATAACTTCCCCGCAAAGGTATAAAATACAAATCGTCGCGCCACCTCTTCCTCGGTGTGGCTTTAATAAAAATATTTTTCATTGTTAAGAACAACGATATACCATACTAATATAAAAAGTTCTATCCTGATTTTACACAATACAACTTCATAAAAATGAATAAAGATGTTTGAATGTTTTTTTTTTACTATTTTGACCAATGAAACATTCTCCGATATTACTATCTCTTACTATATTTTTATATCTATATCTATATTTATAAATAAATCTGAAGAGTTTCTTTGTTTGTTTGCTTGAACGCTCTAATCTCAGGAGCTACTGGTCCGATTTGAAAAATTCTTTCAGTGTTAGATAGCCCATTTATCGAAGAAGGCTAGAAGCTATGTATCATCAAATTGTACCTAATGTTTTACCTAATTTTACGTTTTAAAGTCGGGGGCACAGCTATTTATGTAATATTTAAAAACACTTTAGCATTCATAAACCAACGTTTTGAATTTGGTTATGCGTTTGTTCCCAACACGGATGAAAAGTTACGCAAACTCACCGGATAACTTATGAGTGTAACATTATTAACTTAGGAGTAACTTTGAAATATTTTTAAACTTAAGAAAATACTTTCGTTATATGCTATATACTGTTACAAGCTATACATGTTTTATGTAGTTTTTATGGTAAAGTCTAATTTATAATTAATTTTATCTATTTATATATAAAAATGAATCGCAAAATGTGTTAGTAAGCGCATAACTTAACAACGCCTGGGCCAATTTAACCAAATTTTTTTTAATGTTCGTTGAAGTCCAAGGATGGTTTTTACGGCGAGAAGAATCGAATAATTGCCGGGAAAACCCTAAAAACAGCCTTTCCTTTTTCCCATACAAACGTTTTGTAACTAAAATGTAGAGTCAATTTGAACTTATGGGACGGGAACGGGGACGAAAAGCTGAACGGGGATGATATAGGATAATAGAAGTAAATAGTTAGTAGCCCAACGTTCGGGCAGAACATCGTCTGTCGGGTCCGCTAGTAATTAAATACCAATAAAAGAATGTTCCTGTATAAAAACGTTGTGCTCAAATAAAAGCTAATTAATTTATATTGTTAGCGAATTAACTTATGACCTGTTAAAAAACTAGTAGTAATCATGTTATTATTTAAGTACGAAATACATACTATTAATTATTAAGATTATAATAAAGAGTGAGTGAGTCTTACTTCCCATAAGAGTGTGAACGGGAATGAGTGCAAATAGCAATTTCGCATAGTGGAATGAAAATGCGGATGCGAATGATAAAGTGAATTGTACATGCTGAAGTGAATTTATGAATGTCGATGATGAATAAAGTATACGTTGAATATTATTTGGTAACCTATGACCACGAACAAAAATATAAAACTCCAAAATAAAATGCCTAGACGCTGAGATGATTTCTGTTGGCATACAATTTTATTTCCAGTGTACATGATAGAAAATATTCAATCAAAAGAGAATTCAAAAATCTTACGCCAAAACTCATATAAAGTGAATAGAAAATCTTGAATACTTGTAATCATCTATTCATATTCGTCTATTCAAAGACATTCAGAAATATCAAGGTATTCGCTTCGAATGGTACACTAACGCCCGTTTCTTGGCCAATAGCGCACCATTGAATTTAATCCCTTGGCGTTTTCCCAACGGGAGTAAAGAATTTTTCAAAGATAACAAGTAATTTGTTATAGTAAAAAATACAATCAGTATACGTTTTATTCCATCGACATGGATTGTAGTATAAAAATTTGTTATCCTAAAATGGATTATTTTACAACAGACAATTCTAACCAGTCCTAAACAATATAATTTAAGAGATAGTGGGTTTGTTTGCTTGTAATATTTAAAAGTACTCTACCTGGTTTTTCAGAAAAATTTCCAGGCACGTTTTTAAGGTTCCGTAGCTCTACAAGGAATAAGATTTCGCTCTGTCTATTCGTCTATCTGCACGCGAAAAGGTCCTCCCCCCGTGCACCAGACCAGAAGTTCGCTCTCGCATGTCTCCCTGATGCTCCGGATGAAATATCTATCGCCCTATAACCTCAAGTCTGCGTGAGGAGACGTGCGAAGCGGCATCTTCCTACTCCTCCTCTCTGGTGTATCTCCCTTCCTCGAAAAAAATCGTAATCAAATATAGACACTTTAATTCAAGCGTAATTGACCAAACACGTACAGGCACGGAAATGAATAATTTATCCGTCCACTTCATAATGAATTTTAGTAGTCAATAATTAGCCTGTGATTGAGGTCGCTTTACATAATTTCGATGAATCAGCAATCAACACTGATGCCGAACCACAATCCTTGATTATGTCGTTTTGACATAATCAACGGCCGAAGCTTAGCTGCGTAGCTCGCAAAGCGACGTTTACTTTGATGCTAGGAATTGATTTCACTGCACTCTGATACGTTGGCATGCTGAAATTAACTACCATTAGCTACCATTTGGATTAAGTAGCTTAAAGTTACGTAATAGTTACTTTAGTCTGTCTAAATATGACAACCTGATACGTTGATACATTTAAATGAACTACCGTTAGAGCTACCATTTTAATTAAGTACTTTAAATTAACTAATGTTCACTCTTTTGACTTACTAGAACTGATTAACTGATACATTGAAATTAACTACCATTAGCTACCATTTGGATTAAGTAGCTTAAAGTTACGTAATAGTTACTTTAGTCTGTCTAAATATGACAACCTGATACGTTGATACATTTAAATGAACTACCGTTAGAGCTACCATTTCAATTAAGTACTTTAAATTAACTAATGATCACTCTTTTGACTGACTAAAACCGATTAGCTGATACATTGAAATTAACTAACATTAGCTACCGTTTGAATTAGGAAATCTGAAGTAATGCAATTTTTTGTGGTTCCGTAATCCTATAAGATACTCTTACTTTCGCACTGTCCGTCCGTCCGTTTGTCTTCAAAGTGGTTCTCGAGTAGAGGCTTGAAATTTCCCATATCGATAGAATATGAAAAAAACTCATTAAGAATTATTAAATTATTACTTTAAAAAAAGCTCCTTATTGGTATCGTCTCGAAAACACTAAAGGCTATAAAAAGCAAGTTAATGCATGAGATCGCAGTGGAAATAACACTGCAATAACGGTATCGTAGTGAAATAATTTCTCATAATGCAGCTCGGTTTCAGTCAATTACCTCAGGCGTTGTAATCAAAGATCGTGTTTTATTCTCCGTTGCGAAATCGAATACTCATTAACTTTTTAGATACGTTTTTACAAAAGTCGAACTTTAGAAATATAGTCATCTCTTTCTATCTTCTATCTCTGTCTCTTTCTTTCTCTATCTCATTTAAAAATCTTAACAATGTATTTATCCGCGTAGAATTAAACTTAAGAGCCCTTAGACCAGATTAATCTAAAATAAAAAATGATATATAAAAGTTAAGACATAAAGTAGGATTAAATTCATGCAATACGCATCACTTACGAACGGATACGACTTAGGGACCTTCAAGAAAAGAGCATACACATTTCTCAAAGGCCGGCAACGCATCTGCAGTCCCCATCGTTTCGGAGCTTACAAACAAACAGACATACATACAGACAGACGGGCATTTTTTTAACTTGCCTTTTTGTTATAGGTATCATATTAGGGTCATATGTATTAAGTACAAAAAATCAGCAGACCCTTCAATCTTATATACAGTAAAGATAGATATCTTCAGTCATCTTCTTGTAGAATGGTGGTCCAATATGGAAAGATGATGGTACATCTTCTTAGGCGATGATGAGCACTATAAATCAACTGCCATTGCCACAAAAAGTATACAAAATTTCTCTTTATGTATCAAGAATTTGTAACAAACTGTTTCATAAGTAATTTCATAGCCACAGTATGACTTTTATATTACTTTCCGTTGCCTGGAAGAAATCGCTACTTAGCGATAAGGCCGCCGATTGTACCTGCAGTACTTGTTATTATTAAGACTAAATATTATGTAACATGTATTATTGTGGTGTACAATAAAGAATATTCATTCATTCATTCATTCATATTAATAAAGAAGCGAAAACTTTAGGTAACCTTTTTAGGAAAATGGCGCGTACGGAGGAGTATAACATCTGGCACAATTGTAGTTCATACAGAGGTAGGTGTGCCAATGCTAATATTTTTTAATAATATGCAATATAAATATATTATGTTATTGAAATAAAACCACACGCACACCAATGCCAGACGATGTTATTACAACAACCGTATGTTATATTAATTGTCAAATTTTATTTTTCGATATATGTATATGTATGTCGTTATACGCAAAAAGGTTTTTGGGGGAATTTCAACCAGCCGAGGATCTCTAGTCTATTTAAATAGGAGAAACTTTCAGAAACCCTTTTCTTCTTCTTCTTGCTGGTTCTTGTCGAAGCTCAACTTTTTCTTTCAGTGGTAGCCTTTAAAAAATATATGTGAGGATTCAAGGTAGCTTATAACAGTCTACTTGAATAAGATGTCTTTTGATTAAAATTGATTTGAAATGACCCAATCTTCGGATTTCCAAACAGAGTGGTGTGCTTTCCCACGCCCGGAGAAGCCTTCAAAATATGTTTAATGTCTCTATCGTGAAACCGCGAGGCACCGTTTTGCCAAACCATTACTACAACTTGTCCTCAATGATGTACTAGCCCCATACGTTTGTGGTCACTACCGTTCGTGCATGAACTCCAATGCCTTGCCTTGCCCGTGGCATCAGTTTGAAACTGCATTTATACCACGAATTTTAGATCCCATGTACTGGCGCCAGAATTTTTTATAGGTTAAACAGGCTAACAATGATAAGAATCATCATAAACCACGTCACGCGAATTTTAGGATTGTTTAACTCCTCCCCCATCCTTGTCACAGGTTGTCACATTTTCGCAACCCTTGATGAAATATTACATAGATAAGAAAACAGCCAAAAGAAACTTTTATTTTTTTTGTATGTATTAACATTAATTATTTATTATTAATTTTGTGTTAGTTTATAATTCAAACTATTTGACTTAACTGCGTCCGAGTAAAAATCCTTATTTCACAACCTGATGCACACCTTCAAATTCAGTTCGCAATAATACGTTATCAAATTTCAGACATAAGTTAAAGAGCTATTCAGCTACATAAAATATAGAAGCGTTTATCTTGTATCAGTTTATATCGCTGGTTAAGTATAATACTATCATTTGAAGAGAGCTCAGAGAAGTTTTGTAATTCAATTGTGAGATATATCAAGTGATATCGAAGACAGTACCCATCTAACATTGCAGGCTTATGGTAGATTTCTCGATGTATCCAGGAGATACAGACCGCTTACACAAAATACGTCTTCAGTGATTGGAACGGACGCTCTGTTCTATTATATACAACTGAGTCTAGTTTTCTGAAACATGTATAGTTCTAATTCACTATTGTTCCATTTATTTTTATATTTTTACATACATACCGATTTCTTATTAGAGTTTTACATTACTTTGTTTGCACAAAAGCAAACCTACCTACGTCGAAATTACACGCAAAGAAATTAAATTTTCACCAAAGTATTTTTTTAGCAAAGTTTCATCAAATGAAAGCGCTTAGTGTAAAAAGAATTTTTAAAATTCCAACAATCTATTGTTCGAATTTTAAAATGCTGGAGATCAAAGGTGTCGCCGGAAATGTAAAGTCGGTAGCTTTTTTAAATTCATCTACATTGTTTTTGGATGCATTTGAAAATACAATAGAATTTGGGGTTTCCGCGCCGAGTGCAATTCAGCACTTTTCATACGTATACATATGGGTAGATTAGTGTTTAGGGGAAATAGATTGTTATTATTTCTTTATAGTGGTGGTTAGTTGAGCTGTTGTTTGATTGAAGTTTTAGCATTATGTTAATACCTGTCTCAAGTAACCAGAGTTGGGAAACAGTTGCCAGTTCCGGTTTTTTCGAACCTTCCAGAGAAGAACATACTCAAATGCTGGCAACGCGTCTACAAACGTTATGGTATTGCTGTTGTTCATGGGCGTTGGTAATCAAACCGATAAACCACTTGCCGTTTTCATCATATAGAATTTAAAAAAAAGAAAACAGAAATCACGACTGTTCTCAACAATGTAGCTGATTTCCGAAACTTCGCCCGCAAAAAATTGATCTTGCAGAAAGCCTTTAGATTTTCTTAATCTGGCTGTATCCGTCTTCTCCACTACAAACTATTTTCTTGGCAATTTTATCTTTGTTCGTCCCGTGGTTTTCGAAACTTCGTGATTGTGATTAATTAAAAGTCTATAAACGAGAATCTTACAAGAAATCGGTTTATATACATACATACAGAGCCTCAGTAGCTCAACGGTATAAGGTATGGACTGTAATCCGCAAGGTACCAGGTTCAAAGTGAATGAATCCTAAACTTTAAGATTTTAAGAAATTTAATAAATTGAAAGATTAACAAACGTGGTCATTACAAAGTTCGAAAGTGTGGACTGAAATTCGTAAGGACCCAGTTTAAACCCCGGGCTCCCTGGGCTGTTGTCGTAGTTACTCTAAGACAAGGTTTATACTTCTTACGAGAGGTATGAAGAAGAAGAGTAAACTTCTAAGCGAGCTCACGAGGAAAAACGCCGGACAGCTTCGAAAATATAATCTTCGGGCAGACCCTATCTATATATCTACAAGTGAGTTAAAAGCCGTTGTTTTAACTAAGAATAAACTGTACTCAAATGGCATCCAAGCCCCAATCGACGTGGAAAATCCAAGTCATGCGAATTCACTACCGCTAAATTGAAATTAGAAATTCATCTTACGAAATTACAAAAAGAAAGCAACAAGCACTAGTTCCGTGATAATTTGGGCGTCTCTAAAAGTTCGCAGCAAAGATTTAATAACCGGCGCGAAATCGGTTTCTTATTTAACCAGCAGCTGACCTACAATTACCGTTAGTGTTAACCTAACCACACGACTGTAACACGGTTTTTATCTGACAGTATATCATATAACTTCAGCAATATAAATAATTAATACATATAAATGAGGTATTATAAACCTAGAAATCTTCGATAAATTAAAAATTTCTCCTGAATGACATTCTTGTCCAGAAATATACTTTTTAATGCTAATACGTGACTGAAGTTTTATTTTACAAGAGAAAGGAAAAGCGGACAGGCAATGCATTTGAGTGACAACGGATAATCATAGGCTACTGCATTACCTGACTGGTTACACATGCGACGCTGGCCGTTAATAAAGGACCATGCTCTTTTATTTGTCTCTATAATTAAATAACAACAAACTGAAACTGGTGACATACAATTCGCCATCTAAATTAAACAAAACTCAGTGGCCATGCGGTAATTTTGATATGATTAATTACGGTTTTTTATAAGAATTAAGGACTGGGAGGTAACAAAAACTCCAACTTTAATAACAATAACGAAAAACACCAGCATGTGTTGATTTTGACATGTGTAATTAATTTCATTTAATCCGCCATGTTGCAGCGTCCATATTTAAAAATAACGGCCACCGAATTAGGATGTTTTACAAATTGATGTTATTTTACGGCTTACCGTCTGAGCGTAGATTCGCTTATGTTTATTTAATTGGTATTTAGGTGGATTATAATTTTAAAACAAATTTTATTTCACAACTAGCTAATGTCTCCGATTTTGAACTTGGTTTCTACCAAATTTTTTGTTGACTTGTAAGAACCCTAAACTAAATATTTAGTTAACTTGAAGGTAAACAAATAAAAAACATGAAAATAAATAAATTGTTAAGTAAATAAATTAATAAATGAGTTAAATAGTGTTATTGTTACGTAATTGATGATGAAAGGAGAGCAATCACTTCAGTTTATTAAAAAGAACAATTTCCCAAAGTTTCTCATCTTTCGACGCGCTACGGTGTTTCCGCGTTCGAAATTTTATTCCGTGGCGTTACCGCTTAGTTAGGTATACGATCGGCCTCAGCGTCCGACGTTATCACGGAAAATTACGTAAACCGACTTTATAGACACATTGATCATTCGTAATGTAATTCCACTCCCTGAATATACGTTCTCCTTCCAGAAAACCTCAGATTACATACTATATTATATATTATATTACCTACCAAAGAGTACTATAAGTTGCTGTAAGTGTCAATAGGTTGCCGTGGCTGTGCTTATTATTAGACCGCCTTACTAAGTGAAAAATATGGATACGCAGTATACATAGACACATTCCAAAAGAGAGAGCGTCACCGGTTATAGCCACAACATGTCGCGATCAACAGCTGTCATCCTCACCTGTCTCTTTTTAATGTTGGCGTCACTGTCGTTACGTCCGAAATGTCATTACAAAAAGCGCGAGAGAGTGTTACTCGTTTTAACAACGTATCAGTGACCTGACCTATTGCTAGAGAGTGAAAGTTAATCGCGTATATTATACTAATTAACTCGTTATGACATCCGTATACCGTATTCGTTAGTTATTTATTATAATATCGTATATTATGTCAAATCATTATCTTTCGCCATTTTATTTAGCAGGATGTTCAGGTGAGCGCGAATTGTTTGCGGAAGTGACAAACCCACTTCGTCTATTTATATAATTCAAAAATTAATGAATTATGCTCAATTAAAATTAAAATTTATTATATGATTTTTCTATTATATATAGGATAACTCTTTAGAAGTTGTTTATGTGACGATGGCCATCAGAATCAGTTTTTATATCGAATGCCTTATAAATTTTAGTCCGATTTGCGACCTTTAAACTATCGAGGCTTTAAAATCTTTTAATTAATACTATAGGCCCAAGTCAATGGCCTTGACTTTTATTCAATGTTTGATTTTGACAACTATGCAGTATATATAGACAAAGTGTATTAAAGTGTGCATATCTCAAGATATATTTCGATACGGCAAAGCGCCTGTGAGCGTTGACACGCTAAGATGATTGATGATCATATGAATGGGAATACAAGAGACGGATTACCGCTATAATTTATGGAACAACAATTAACGTTGTGCTTATTTATAATCTGTGCACTTCTTGCTATAGTCTGTGTTTTGGTTGATTTTATCTTTTGATTGTTCTGGACATGAGGCAATTTTTTTCTCATGTAATGATTTTCAAAAAAGATCGTTTTATTCTTGAAAGAAGACATCAAGTCATTGATACAGAGAGATGCAAAATATGATAGAGTAAAATAAAATATATGACTTATTACACCTTCTTTAAAGTCAGGAAATATTAAGTTTTTATTTGAAAAAGATTTTTTTATTTTCTGTTAGTGCTCAAATAATAAAAATTACTGAAAAAAAAGTTTGTTTTGATTGATTTTAATACTTAAATAGAAATAATAAAGAGATATGTTTCCATGCTGTGTTTAAGCAACTTTGTTGATAAATACTTGGTGTAGGTTTATTGCTTGAAGCGGTTACATTAATACATCACCTACTCTGAAAGTAGCCTATGTGTGCAGCAAAACTGTGGCAATTTGACTGGAATTTAAAAATAAAATAATTTTATTTCAGACAAAGGCCCATATAAAAGTCAATGAAATTTTAAAACACAAAAAAAAATGAAATACACATTTTAATATTTTTGTGTATTCAACAAACGATTAATATTGATACTGATTTGGCACCGCGACAAACGAACATACAAGAAAATCTCTATAAATTTAGAGTGATTAAAATTATTTTTATTTATTTTCTCAATAATATGACAGCGTTATTCAAAACTAGCGGGCCGGCTCCGCTTCGCAAAGGTATTTATATGATCGGAGTTTTCATACGGATCCCTAACTTTTTTGAAAATATTCTATCGGCCATGTTCATCAGTGATAATGTAGGATTCTATAAGTGAAGGAATTTTTCAAATTGGTCCAATAGTTTCACAGCAACAGCATTTTTAATGCAAACAAACCATCAAAAATCTTTCCTCTTTATAATAGGATAGAGAACTCATTCCAAATCATTCGGAAATACAGTTTGTATTTCCGAATCGAAAACCGTTCTCCGTATTACTCAATATATATTATATACGTGCAATATATAGAAAATCAACAAATATTATCCGAGACAATCCAGAAGGTGCCATAAAACCGACTAAGTAGTATCAAATTAAAGGACGCACCTATAAAACAGGATTACCTCTTAAGGGCTCGCTTCTCGCCCACCGATAGCTAATCAAATTATCCCGCGTAATACGGAACGACAAAAAAGGCCTGATTATCATCATCTTGTTTCTTTTTCGCTCAGGGGATCGAAGGGAAATACTGGCCAGTGGTAATTTTTTTTTATACCCATAGACGACAGTATAGCCTTCATGAATTTGTAATAAATATTATTAGAATTTACAAAAAGTTGTACAAGAAAATTCTGTGAAAGAAAACGTAGGAAATATCTTGTTTTCTATCCAGATTTATTCTCATATTTCGGTAAAGAATATTTGTACCAGTCGTGTTTCGTTGTGCCGTGGCTGTTTTTCGTTATAAATAAATAATATTCTTTATTTTTTTATTCCTGTTTATTTTAATGTTCGTTATTTTTGTCGTTATATTTAATATGTAATAAAACAATAAACAATACTATTTTTTTTAGTTTTAATACTCTAATTGAATGATGATAAAAAGAATGAATTATTGAAACATTTTTGCACAATTATCTATTTTCATATTATACATTTGCTTATCTATACAAATATATGCAGCTGAAGAGTTTGTTTGTTTGCTTGAACGCGCGTTTGTTGTTTTAGTGTTAGATAGCCCACTTAACGAGGAAGGCTATAGGCTATATATGTTCTTCTTCCTAGCGTTATCCCGGTTAAATACCAGAGTCCGCTTAGATTGTAGACGATGTGGCTGTGGGGCAAGTTAAGATGACCGATTGCCATCTGACGTTATCCTCGGAACCCCCACGATCTCTACAACCTTACGACTAATATCACAGGAGTGTTCTCGTATAACGTGGTTGTACTACCCCGAATAACATACATATTATAGATTAATATTAATGCGTTATAAGAACACCGTGTTATAGGAGAAATTACAGTATACGTTGTTAATTATATGTTAATTAGTGTAAATCTAAATAAATAAAAAATCGGTAAATAATAATTATTGACAAATCTTATCGTCTTGTTTAAGAGCAAGTTTTATATATATCGGTATTTTCATTTGTAAATTATGCTATTATTCTGTTATTGATGTAAAACTAATTTCAGTCAATAAATTTTCTTTCTTTCTAATTTTTAACGAACAAGCACCTATTTCATATTACACTCGATCGCTGGTGTGTGTAGTGTATATATATTGCAAAAATAATTTAAATAAAACCACCTGTACACATTAATTTTTGATTTATTTATTTAGAATCCTCATTTGTAAAGTTTGAAACTTACACAAGTCACTTTTAAAAAAATATAAATATGGCTACAAAAAGTACGGTTCTTGCAAAGTATGGCTAAAATTAACAAGTAATATTTATATTTTACAAAATTATTATCGGTCAGACATATCATCGAAATTCTTTTTTTTTTTTTCATTACAAACTTCGGTTAGTCAGAAAACGTCCGGAAATTTCAGCCCACTTTTTCATTTATTAAAAAAAAAAAATTTTTTTTTAAATAAATTCTGTTATTGCTAATTTTATGCATAGGTTTATCTCTACACAGATACAGTGAAAAAATAATACGTTTTTTTTTATTTTAATTTTTTGTTGAATATGAATGGAAATTTTCGATGTAATTTCGACATATATTACGGACCGATAAAATCAATAATTGCAATTATAATATAATTAAAAAAGATAACTTTTCTACCTGAGCGCTTGTAACATAATTTTACTATAAATAATAGTTTTAACATTATCGTAATAAAGAAGATAATACTAAATACAATAAATCTCAAAAGAATAATGATCTATCTACAATATACAGGTAACAAACATCTATCTATGTACATTTTATATTTCGGACTAGTTCACGGTCGAAGTGTAATTTTTTTTACAAATTTTACAAAAGTGAACACCAATTGCGGGGAAATTTGCTTTGAAACTATTTCCTATAGTCAAAATCCATAGCTTATATGCCATAAATTAAAAAAAAGAAAACTTATTTTAATTTATAGTTTCCTAATGCAAAACTTATGTCTTCATTGTCCTTCCTACAACGTCTATGACAGATGATTTAAACGCCGCCGGAATTATTTTGACACTCGCATTTATGGCCACATAAACCAATCTTGGATCCGCATCTTCGACCACAGCGCTCACATACGAGGCTTATTGAGTTTGTGGGGGTTAATTTTAGCGTGCCTATGTTTCCACTTTTTGGCCAGCACCTCGTATCAAGAATTGTCCCCCTGTATTTTACCGTGATAACGCTAAGCAGACGAAGAAGAACTTCATATTCTTTGCAGTCGAGCTTTCAATTTAATAAAACACATAACCTTGCAATTTTATAAAACGTCGACTTTATAAAGCATTAAGTAATTTTTGTATTTTAATTTGTATATGTCAACGTTAAAATGAAAGAAAAACCGTTAGATTTTAATCTATCTCGCGAGATTGAAAACTGTCGAAAGATTGTGAACTGAATATATTGCTTGCAATTTAACGTATTATTTTCGGTAGATTATAAATTCTCGAAGTGAACCTGTTAAATTATATACGTAAGATAAGTAAGTAAAGACGAAATTACTTAGTCATCTAAGGAATTTCTTCTTACTTTTGGTTAGCATCTTATGTTATCTTAATATTGTTTTATTCGTTCTCCAGAAGTTTCTTCTGTGTTCAAGTGAAAAACTAAATAATAACAAAATATGCCCCATCTCTGGCATCTAATCAGTTCAGAATCTTTTGACAGTTTACAATCTCGCGAGCGAGATAGATTACAATCTAACGCTTTTTACAATTTAACGGTGACATATACTTTCCGTTTCCCAAAAGCTTCAAAATAAAAGCATTATCATATCGTATCAATCAAAAGATAATGTACATAAAAATATATCTATATCCCACTATTTCATTTTCAAAGATTATTTAGATATCCTAATTTGCTTGAAACTAAATCTATATTCTATACTAATAAACAAAGCTGAAGAGTTTGTTTGTATGGTGACTTGAACACGCTAATCTCAGGAACTAATGGTCCGATTTGAAAAATTATTTCAGTGTCATAGCCCATTTATCAAAGAAGGCTATTGAACCGGGTACCTTGCGGATTTCAGTCCATACCTTATACCGTTGAGCTATTGAGGCTCTGTATAAATTAATAAAGGGAATAATAGCATTGAAACAGTTACTTCTACATAAATTAAAATATTGAAATATAGAAACTTATAGAATCTATGATTAAAAACACTTTTATCATTATTAAAAACAACAACGATACATCAAATGGAAGAAAACTGTTTACATTTGTTAATTACGATGTTGTAATTAGATGTAATTATTCTTTATAGCAAATTGACTGACCGCACGCGATTTGTGGATACAATCGAAACAATGCAATCGGCAGACATCAAAGATAGAGCCTGCATCAGAAATTATCTGGAAGAATTCTATTACCTCCTTAGTAAGATTAATTAAAATAATCTTTCTTTCTTTAAAAAAAAGACTTCAAATTGTCTGAATTGGACCAAAAAGGTTGTGTAAAAAAATTGCTTCATAACTTTTATTCCACAAAAATAGCGCTGATTTAACAAATGAAAGAAGGAAAGTTACTTTAATAACCGATATTTACTTTATGGCGTTATAATAAGCGCTACGCACAGATAGTGCCAAAAGCTGTGAAACAAGAATTAGTTTAACGGTAGCAACAGAGATGGCGTTGAGAGTTTTACAATGGTTCACTAAGACTACTAGATGCAGAATTTTTCGTCATGCACTTTGCTTTGACCTTTCTATTCAATTCAATCTTTCAGTGAAAAAAGTGATAGATGGGTCACCCATTCTAGCACTGGTCTATATATGATATTCGATCTCCTCTGTGTTTCGGAGGGCAAGTAAAACAGTGGGGCCCGATTAATGTCACTGAGGGATATTAATCGTAAGGTTGTAGAAATCTTGGGGGTTCCGAGGATGACGTCAGATGGCAATCGGTTATCTCGCCCCACAACCACATCCCCTACAATCTAAGCTGACCTGGGTACTTAATCGGGATAACGCTAGGAAGAAGAATAAGGCAAGGAGGAGGTTGTGGCCTAATCAGTGGTCAGCATTTGAGGCAATCGCTAGGTTAAGTTGCTCTTGCTGCGACCGGGTGATAGAAAAACCTCTGAAGGAAGACGATTCCACAACTGGCACGTACGTGGGAGGAAAGATCTTGATGCACGTAAGTTAGAAGGGTGCCAAGCATCAAGGTGGTCTGGATCATATCTATCCCAGTGGCGAAGCGTGCCGGAATTGAGACGGTGGCACCAATTCGACGAGCTCCTCAGAGCATTACCCGTTATTCAGACGGTAGATGCACAAAGAGGCAATATCTATCCGTAAGCCTAAGCTGTCTAGATTATCTGTAAGATTGGAATCGGCGGTAATTCGTATAGCGCGGCGTTGTAAGGAGTCAAATGTCAGGAGTTAGCTACAAAAAAGATATAACAAGCATAAGTAACCTAGGTACAAGAACGCTTGTAGATGTGTTGCCAGCCTTTGTAATAGATGCATAAACAGTTTCAAAAGTTATATATGTGTAGTATGTGATAAATGGTCTATATACCACATTACTTGTGTTTACAAGCGGCGTGTTTGCCAACGACCGCGGCGTGTCATCAATACAGCTTGATACAATTAATAGGCAATGTTAGGGCTATTTACAAGTTGGATCAACAACACTAACTTTGGACAACTTTAACAGATTTATGGTGACTCCATGTACTTTAATGTATACTAGCTGTTACCCGCAACTTTGTCTACATAAAATTAAAGTTGCCCTTAGAATTCCTAAATCTAAACCTATCGAAAAAAAGGTTCTTGGCGGACGTCTACTAACTATAAGCTATCTCGATGCCAAATTTCATCTTTGTATATCCCGCGATTTTCGAGATGTCCTGTTAGATGACATTCCACTTTTATGTATGTATATTAAAGATTCGCCGGCTATTCGAAATTTGCGCACAAACCTTAAGAATTGCATACTATATGTTTATTTAAAGCTATATACAATATTTTTATTCCTTGTACAATGACGTTGTTATATTTGACGATTTATATACATACGGCCGTCACGAACTACTATTTCATATAATCTTATAGTAAAATGTATACACATGTGTGTATAATTCGTTTGGCAATGGTGTGCGTGAGGTTCATGTTAATTCACTTTATTATTAATGCACATTTTATAAAAATATTTGCATTGGCACACCTACATCGATATAAGCTATAAGCGTGCCAAATTTCACTTCGGATATTAATATGTATTGTAATTTGTATGGAGATTGATCAGCGCCTTCTAGCGGTAACGTTGTAACACTGATCAATCTCCATACAAATTGAAGTAAACTTTACCAACGCGTAAAAATTAGAAAACCTCGCACTAAGTACTCAGTTAATGATTATAGAAACAACTGACTTGGTCCTTTTCGTTAACTTAAGTCGTGTGTTAAAGAAAGAAAATCTGAATGGGAAAGTGCGCTTTCGTTTAGCTAGTTTATTTCAATACACAAACGCGGTGCGGTGATAAGTACGCTAATTAAGCGAATTGGGGGGGGGTCTCTTATCTTAGTCAGAGATTTCTATGATTTCTACTTTCAGGATTATCTTTTACTTGATTTATAAATAGGTGTAGTTCCTTCATGTTTTTAGGTTTTTTAACGTTTAAATTTCAAATATAACACGTCATATAGCAAAAGAGCAGAGGCATTGACTTGAGTGACCACCGACGCCCATGGACAACTGCAAAAGCCAGTGGATCGCAGATGCGTTGCCGGCCTTTGAGTAATGAGTATACTCTTTTCTTGAAGGTCCCTAAGTCGTATCGGTTCGGAAATTCCGAAGCTGGTAAATGAGTCCACATAGGAATGGCGTGAGGTAAGAAGTTTCTAGCGAATCGCACGGTTGTGGACTTTAGGACATCGAGGTGATGAGGTTGAAATTTTAACTTCGCCGAGAGGTCCTGTGGTGCAATACAGCTGCCGGTATTAGTTCGAACAATTCCTCGAAACATTCCCCATATGCGGTAAAAGATGCAGAGTGAACCCACATTTCTCCGCAATGCCAAAGGATTACTGATAAGTTATATTTTTCGGAGATTCTGTTTATTTTTGTATATACTATGGATTTCAAATCGAACACTCCCCCCTCTCCTTTTCTCCCTCCACTAAGGATGTAACTAGTGCTAGGAATAAGTCTAACAATAGCTCCGAGGAATTACGGATTAAAGCGGGTACCTGCCTTACGAGATTCACCCTAAAATTTTTATTGAAATGTTTGCTATTAAAAAAGCACATATTACACTTATTGTTTTTTTAAATATGTAGCGTTTTTTTTTTTGGAAAATTCTGTGATAATGTCTTTTGCTACTTCATAATGTATCAAGCACCATGGAATGTAACTAAAAACATGTTTATTTATTCATACGCTTTATTGTACACCACAAAATAAATTAACACATAATAACATACAGCGAAAAAAGAAGTACAAAAAGCGGTTTTATCGCTGAAGAACCATTTCTTCCACACAACCTTTAGGACAAGGCAATATACGAAGTGGTAAAGCAGGAGGTGGTGCGCAAGAATACAAGAAACGATATAAAAATATAACAAGATGAAATAAATAAATATCAATATACTTGTGTACATACCAACTTACATACACATGTCTGTATTTTCAAAATTCTTACTTTTCTCTTTTCAGAGCGCGGTGAATGCAACCCCCATCGTATGAATGATGATTTTCTGTTACGTTTCTTACGGGCAGTGGATATCAGATTATAGATTTCTATGATCTGATAGGAGGATCTTTTCACTTCATATCCTTTTACTCCTTTGTTCCCCACACATTTAAGTCCGACCATCGATCGTTGAGCTATCGAGGTTTTTAAAAGTCACTGTTCCACTTGTATAAATCATCATACCTGTGGAGCAAGTAAGCTGGAATACCGAAGCCTATTACGGGATTATGGCAACCCTCAACCAGCTGGTTATAATTTAATCCGCATTACAAATTCAGATTTATGAAGTGACAGTAAATCCCGATTTACGTCTCTGGCAGTTACTTAGGAGTCACGATAAAACTGGTTTATATACAATACTAGGTTTTCAACCCGGCTGCGGACACCATTTTTAGCCGTACAATGAAGTTTTATAGCTTCGCTCTGTCTGTCCGTTTCTCCGCAAGGTGGTCCTCCCGCAGGATTTCCAAACTATCAGATGTAAAAACTTGAAATTTTCCATGTCGATAGAGCATGCTAAAGACTCGTTACGAAAATTATTTTGAGAACAATTGGAAGACAATATTTAAAATTATTTAACAAATAACATTATCGTGCATCCTACGTACAGAACCCTTCTATATAACCCTGACTTGATACGCTCTTGGCCACTTTTTATTTCTTTAAAGCTGAGTAGAAATAACAGGAGAGAGGTGGACAAAAATAATCACAAAGGGGTGTCTTGATACTACAAGAAGGCGACGCGGGTGACCACGAAAGAGATGGAGGGATGAACTCAATAAATGCCTGGCGAACTGGTCGAAGGTGGCCGAGGACAGCGATAAATGGGGAGATTGGGAGATGCCTTTACTCAACCGAGGAAGACAGATGGCTGATAATAATAATAATCATTTGTTAATTTCATAAATGCTAATAAAAAAAGGCTATATGATTAAACGATTTTGACTTTCATAGTAAATGGTGCAGAAATCCCTGACCTAGTTGGCTAATTGCTTTGAGTGATTATTCTTCTCTATAAAAGTGTTGCGTGAGGTAGGAACTACCTTACAAATAACACACAGTGATGGATTTTCAGACATCTTAAAGACAAATAAAGAAACGCTATCTCTCAAATCATAAACAAACAAAGTTTTAACCAAAAGCAACGACAAATAGTCAGACCCTGATAAAATGAAAATGGCACCACGCGGGACGCACTAACTTTCAAATAAAAAGAGAATCATCAAAATCGTTAAGTCAAAAGTTCGTGGGTAACAAATGCCAAAAAATAAAAAACAGTTAAATTGAGAACCTCCTTTTTTTAAGTCGGTTGAAAAGCAAAAAATATTAAAATGGTTCAAAAAGATTTCTCCAAAGTGAAATTTCTATTAAGTAACATAAAGGTAGATTTCTGTTTATATATACGAGTGACAATGCACTCGTTCACAACCCTAACAAACGTTTCTAACACTGACCGGCCAATTAGCACCGCTATCAGATGCTGTATGTGAACAAGACCGAATGAAAATAACTGCTTTTTTTTTGCTTGCTTATCTAAGTTACCAAAAGTACTTGCTAATTATTTTTTTCATTTTATATTTTTGTAATACAATATGGCTATTTTATAGCATACCTTGTAAATCCTAGTAATTAAATAAGCTAGACACGTTGTACATTTTATGCAAATAAAAATTGACCTTTATAGCCCTGTTTATAGTTTTTATTATAAAATACATTTAAAATCGCCATTAGCTGAGATACCCTATGGGACTCGGTGCCTGGAGCGGCCGCTCCGTTCGCCTTATGGTAGGGCCGGCCTGGTTCTTGTTGCAGCGTCCTCTTAGGTTCGATATATAGATCTTGCCACTTACCTTTAGCATCAAGATGCCCCTTCAGCTGTTCCGCCTTCGCCTGCAACTTGGTCTGCATAGTTTCGGCACCTTCCTTCATCTTCGCCAGAATTCCTAAAGCGAAAACAGGATAACCAATTAAGAGATCTTTATATGAACACGAGAAAACTATAGGTATCATCTTAAGAAAATTGCGCGGACGGACGAGTATGAAATTTGGCACAGTTATTTTTTACTTTATATAAAGAGTGAAGGCGTGCGATTTTTTTTTAAAATATGAATTATAAGTATAGAATAAAGCCATACGCACACCAATGCCAAACGATTTGCACAGACAGGAGGACGACGTCCTATGAAAGCCTCATCAACCATTAGAGTTCGTTCGCGCAAAATTAAACTTGCTAGAGCCCTTAGTCCGGCCCTATCGATAAATCTGTTATTAGCGAACGTCTACCAATTATAAACGACCTGTCAAATTTCATCTTTGTACGTCCCGCGGTTTACGAGATTTCGTGATAGGTGATCTTTATATATATATATATATATATATATATATATATAAGATAGATATGAAAAGTGTGTAAAACAAACCATGCTTGTCCTTTTCTTTCAAAAGTCGCTCCATATCTCCGGCCTTGTCTTTGACGCGGCCAAAGAAATCTATCCAGTTAAAGCGGCGTGCACGAAAACATATACATATATATTTTAAAATACACATTTGTTCGTCACGCATCGTCGAAGTTATATTCACACAGACATACACAAAGTTACTTTGCTACACAAATACTTTATATTATATAGTGAACTAGTTGTTATCCGCAACTTTGTCCGCATAAAATTTTTACATAGCCTATTGATTTATAGCCTTCTTCTATAAATGGACTATCTAACAATGAAATAATTTTTTTTTAATCGGACCAGTACTTCCTGAAATTAACACATTCAAGCAAACAAACAAACTAGCTCTTCAGCTTTATATATTAGTATAGGAAACGAAAACGCTCGAATGTTCGAAGCACATTAATATGTATATACAGCGGTCGGTAGTGCGTGGCCCGCGACGCCCTCTATGTGGCCCGCGGCTTATCTAATTACAAGGCAACCCCGATTTAACAAATCGGAGGGGAACAAGAAAATATTCGTTATATCAAGTAATTCGTTGAACTGAGGTTAATTTTCTCTGGTTATTATATTAACAATAATCATATTTATAAACAACCCTAAAATATTCGTAAATAAATCGGTAAGCTTTGCTGTACTCCAAATGGTTGTATCGGTAAATAAGCCAAATTCTGAACAGCCAGGGAATACTCAAGGGGGATTTAAAGTCCTCGTAATATACCGCTCAGAAATAAATAAAACGTTACGCTTTTGTGTTTTGTAATACCGTAGCCAGACTTAGCTTCATTTGAATGATCATTGCAATGATCATGTATTGTGATAGGACTTTGTGTAGCTGCGTATAGTTTTGTAGTACTTTGTAGTCTTCAAGGACAAAAATATACAAACACTGAGCTATGTCTAGCTCCGGCATAATGGTGTATAACATTTACCAAGGAACTACGTATGTATCTTTACGACAGGGGAAAAATTAAAGTTTATTTCTGAAAATCGCTTTTTATGGCAAAAAAAAAATTAATAAAACTTCACTTATCCCTTTAAATAATCGTGAGGTTTTTGGCAGGAGCACACGTAGGTGCCATAATTAATCAGCAATCAGTCAATGTAGGTATACGAGTGTGTCAAATTTGCAGAATTTTGCAGGCATCGGATAGCCAGGTGCTAAAATTTGAATCCTGCCGAGACTAAACTTTTCGTAATTTCTTCGGTAACTTCGTAAGAACTTTGCAGGTTCTATAAACAAGAGAGAATTCATGATGGCTGCTTGCATGCAATCTACCAACATAAAAATATTAACAATACCAGAAATAAACACTCTCTTCTTCTTTTTCTAGCTTTATCTAGTACTAGGGGTCCGCCTAAATTGCAGAAGATGTATCTGGGGGCGAGTTTAGACGACTGACTGCCGTCTGACGTCATCCTCGGAACCCCCACAGTCTCTATGATCTTACGACTACCATCACTCAGCGACGTTAATCGGGACCCACTGTTTTGCGTACCTTTCGAAACGCGGAGTAGGTCAGATGTTATTTGAATAGCAAAAAATGCTTCCTTGTTGTGGATAATTGAAATGTCGATAGTCGTTTCGATTATGTCAATAGTAGAGAATAGAAGTATGTAGAATAAGAAAATGCGTGTACCGTAAAGGCTCGTCGGCGATAGGTCATCAAACCTGAGGAAATAAACCCATCCGCGGCCAAACTCGGCGCGGCGTGGCTGGCGGTCAGGCGGTGGCAACTGGAGCGTCGCGGCGCCGGCTGAGCACGCGCACCTCCATTGTATTCCACCGCTAACTCTATTACGAGACACTTTGCATTTCAAATCGACGCCCCGTGTACGGTAATCGCGGATCATATGTGCATTCGAGATGAGATACGATATTACGGTTTCTGCCATTATACGTTTTTAAATTAATTGGGACTAAGTAGTAGTTTGATTGAACTCGTCTGTAATTTCAGTAGAGGTAGGGCTTAGTGAAACGTATTGTTTGTAAATATTGAGCGGTATAGAAAGGATTGATTGCAAACACACATCTATGGACCATCTGGAATGCACATGAGAAACTAAACTACTTTGCTTTAATCCGCGAATGATTCGCGGATTAAAGCAAAGTAGTTTAGTTTCTCATGCAAGCATACAAATAGGCAAAGCAGCTCAGCGAATCCCACGTGTCATAAGAAATCTTTGACACGCAGCGCTGATTTTCAGCTGCAGCCCTTTATTTTAAGTGACGTCGCGGTTATACGAGTATTAAAAATAGAAAAGAATTGGTGGGTTAATTTTACAGAAGTTATATATTAACAAAAGGTTAAAAAAAATTGTAGAGTTTTATTACAATACATTCAGTAGTTTTTCCGTGAAAGAGCGTCAAACATACGTCCATACATCCATACATCCGTTCATCCATACATCCATACATCCATACATCCATGTATAAACTTACGCATTTATAATATTAGTAGGAATAATTATTTATATGGGTCTTTGCAAAGTCACGTCAGAATCTCATTCATTTATAACTTCCATTAAAGAAAGCTATCAAGGAATTTAATATCTTGTACAACAAAACGTGGCACTAATGATAAAGTCTACTATTAAATAGTTAATGCAGGAACATTACAATAAAAGCCGCAGAATGTAGTTAAGATGTGAAACCAAACGTACACGCCTAAAGCTGTGGAGTCATTAATTTTATTGAAGTTGTCAGGAGCACTCTCGAACTTGTCGAGCTATGCGGTAATAGCCCCTTAGGATGTGGAACAAAAAGATAGAATATGTTTTTTATATATTATATGACTACCAACGCACGTAGATGCCTGTATCAACAGAAGGATCACACCGGGAACTCTCATAAACCGGACGAAACGCGACAACAATACCATCACTTGACGTGACAGCATTGCCGTCACTTCACGCCAACCTTATATGAGAGAGAGGTACTGATATCTGAACGTGCTCGGTCAATGCTCTAGACAAAATGGACTGAAAGAGTGGCGCTATCTCCTATTGAATGTAACGTAACATAAAAATACTTTTGACGTATGTCACGGACCAAGCCAGACCAAGTCTTACAAATACGTTGGCCACGTTTGAAAGCTAAGTAAAAGAGTGGCAGAAATCCGCAAGCTACCCGGTACAAACCACAACGCCATTGAGGTATCGTCGCGCCCGTTAATAATAAAATCTTTTAAGGCATGCCTAAAAAGTATTCCTAATATTGAAAAACGGGTCAATTTTTCTTAACAAGCTTGATATAGTGAAATGTATTGTATTATAATATAATCGAAAGCAATATTTTGTGGAGTTATTATAATGCCGGAGCCAGACATATGCAGCTTCATTTGAATGATCATATAATGTGGTAGGGGATTGTGTGTAATTGCGCAAAGTTTTGTAATACTTAGTAGTATTCAATGTCAAAAATGTACAAACACTGAGCTATGCCTTTTTTTTTTCGCTGGGAAATGACACTGAGCTATGCCTGGCTCCGGAATTAGATGCACAAAATAGTGTAAATTAACCTTTAGACTATGTAGTGTCTTTTTCAATTCATCATCGTCATTGTTAGCCCTTGATTAAACCCACTGCTTCGCATAGGCATCCGTTTGTTTCTGCCACTCTCCCCTATCCCTTGCCAATTTCATCCAGCTACTTCCCGCCACTGTCCTCATAATCCGCTCTTCGAGCCATGGAACGACCAGAAATTACAGACATTCCTTCCTATTCGAGTATTACTTTTTTCCTGCTGGTGAATATGGTTGCCAGAGCTCTTAACCTTTATGAACAGATAATTATTCCCGTAAATGTGTCCATTATTCCCGTTGGATATATTTCAAATCCGTGGTGTACTAATCGTCTAAAACCTTGGATGAGCTGAAGAATAATATTCGTCATACTGTCGCTAATATCGTACGGATTTTTTACAATACACTGTTTGTTTAAAGTGGATCAAAACTTTACTTTTCGTCTCTCTGAATGTATCGAGCAAATCCAAAGATTGATGCCTCAATAGCTTATCGGTATAAGTTATGAACTGAAATCCGCAAGGCTCAAACCTCACCGTTGGCGTATTGTCGCACCCATTCCTAAATACAAGCTTTTAATTTAGGCTTAGTAGGAGGGGAAAAGGGAATAGCTAAAAAGTAGTTCTAATATTCTTTTAAAAAAAAAATCGGTGGCCTTCTTCACGATGTGTTTTTCGTTTTAAGAAAATTATCAAAAGAAAAACTCTCCAATAATTTTAGTTTTATCTTTGTTTAAAAGTTCCCGTTCTGCTATCTATATAATGCAATATAGAGCATTATACAGATTGCAGCACGATGTATTTCACGCATCATTGTTTTTACTATCGCCAGTTATAATTTTATAGCAGATTCATTAATGGCTTATATGCCTCAATAAATTTAATTGCAGATTCAATTTAACCGCGTGCACAACCGTGTGAGTTATTTTAGACACATGTCGTTTATAGTTTTTATAATTATTGTGTGTTTAAGTAATCATCCAGTATGTTATTCCACGAATGTTGAAGGATGGGGCTATATTAACTTGCACTGTAGAGACAATTATAACGCACCCGTGGATTGGTGATTATTTTGTTCATTATATAAAATTGACATCGAAAAGTAAATTTCAGATATGAAATGTATGAATGATTTTGAATGGAGCTATTTTCATTCCATTTTGTTTCGCTCTGTTCCGTTCCGTTTCGTTACGTTCCATTCCGTTCCGTTTGAAATATGTATTTAGTGATTCATTACGGATACAATTTAGTATACAATATATTTATAAAAATAAAAATGAATAACCGAAATGTATGTGCGCCCAGATCTTCCGAAATACATAAATAAATAATATTCCAATCAGAGAATTCTTTGGTTGTGCTCGTTGTGAGGGCAATGTCCGTATAATTAAAATTTTTTGTCTGTTTTTCCCAGCGACTTCGAGAGCGTAAAATTCTTAGCTGATGTTTACTACTTTTAAACTCCTTGACAAGTTTCATCACTTCATTCATCACACACAGGGAATTAGACGGTGGTTTTTTTTCATACCTCAGGCTTACCGAGTGATTATTAGTCGTGAGATTGCTGGATTCCGGGATGACGTCAGACGGCAGTCGGTCATCTTGCCCCACAGACACGTTGTCAGCAATTTAAGCGGACCCTGGTACTAGACCGGGATAGCGCTAGGTAGAAGAAGAAGGTGATATAGCCATAACCATGTAAACGTTGTTACAGCTACACATATTTTCTGATCATACAAGTTTATATGAATACATAGATAAAAAATACTTACCAGTGGAATACGGCGGAGAAGCTCGTAGCATGTATGACATAAATGAAGAACGTTTGAGACTCTTTGAAGAACAAAGGTGAGTAAAAAACATAGGTAGTCGAGTTACATAAGAAATGAATTATCCGTTCGTCTGTATTCTACCTAATTTCGACTGTTGCCTCAGTTGGCAGTGACCACGCCTTCCGCTCCGAACGGTTTGAGTTCAATGTGGACGGTCATTGAACTCAAAACTCTCGGAGTCTGGGTGTATATGTATATATTTATATTAGATAAACTTTTGTGTCAGTCGTCTGTTACCTCCCTTAGGAACAGACGCCCTTAACAAACTGCCTTTATTAACTCTAATATTTATTATAGGGTAGTATTACTTAAATACACTTTTAAAATATCGATAACTTCCACGTAACTTGTTGTAACCACAAATTTCCAGTTTTACAGTGGAACGTCACAAACAACTAAATTGCAATATGATAGTCACTTTTTAATATATTATTGTATACAATAATGTAATCGTCTTTATTGAATATATGATTATATACACGAATGTGTTATATAATGAGGGTATTATTTTAATTAATATGTTTGTAATGCTCTACTGTGAAGTTGGAAATTTGGGATTACAACAATTTACGTGGAAGGTATCGATATATAGTCCGTTTTTACATTCGACTAGGGCAGAGGGCGGCAACCTTTTGGCGGGCAAGGGCCAATGGTTAAATCGCAGACGGGCCACATCGGTAAGAAATTAAATGTTGGCGGGCCATAATTGTTAAATAATTATTTGGAAATAGGTTGTCTATTTATCTTCAAGTAGTAGACATTAAGAGTGATATTAAAAATGCTAAATTTTGGTACATCACAACAAAACCTTGCGCTCGTGAAGTTTTATTAGTATGTATTTATAAGAATTAGATGCCATTTACAAAACAAACGCGGCAAACCAAGAGTAGAGGTCGCGGGCCGTGCGTTACCGACCACTGCTCTAAGGTAATATCCGGTGCTATAAAGTCAATGAAATTATACCACCGGATATTTGAACGTATCTCGATGAATATGAAACCAAACAAAAAATAGGTTGTTGTGCTTATTATAAACTGCTTTTAAACTCACGCGTGTTATATCGGAATTGCCCAACTAGTTCAGGAAGGGACTCGGACGGGTTCGAAACTAGTCGGGCATCCCAAAATAACATACGCTTGAGTTTAAAAGCCTTGAGTATAATAAGTATGAATTCCGCTGCAGCTTAAAGTTTACTTATTTCGACCAAGTTATGTTGCGATATTGGAAAAGGAAATTTCGGGTCAGAAATAAAGCCCCAATAGCTCAGTGGATGAAAGGTGGCTGTTTCGGAAGACACGTAAGACAGTGGGCCCTGATTTATTTCACTGAGTGATATAAATCGTCGCAGGGGTTCCAGGGACGATGTCAGACAACAGTGGGCCATCTTAACTGGCCTCACAACCACATCCTTTCCAATATAAGTGGACCCTGGTACTAAACCGGTATAACGCTAAGAAAAGAGGACATACACCAAGTTTAGGTCAGTAATAAAATCGGTGTAAATTACCAAGTTGAGGTAAGTTATAAAATCGGTATAAATTACCAAGTTTAGGTAAGTAACAAACTCGGTATAAATTACCAAGTTCAGTTAAGTAACAAAATCGGTATAAATTATCAAGTTTAGGTAAGTAATAAAATCGGTATAAATTACCAAGTTTAGGTAAGTAATAAAGTCGGTATAAATTACCAAGTTTAGGTAAGGAATAAAATCAATATAAATTACCAAGTTTAGGTAAGTAATAAAATCGGTATAAATTACCAAGTTTAGGTAAGTAATAAAATCGGCAAAAATTACCAAGTATAAGTAAGGAATAAAATCGGTATAAATTACCAAGTTTAGGTAAGTAATAAAATGTAAGGTATAAATTACAATAGTACTAATAAATCGGACTGAAAAGGTATCTGCGTAGATCTTCGACCCTCAACCTTGTTTTTTTATTTTTTAACCCTAAATTTTTGGTAAAAACTAATGAAGCACTAGATATATTTTATGCACTAAAGGGGGAAACAGTAGGCTGTTTTATTACGAGGTTCTGAAGGCTGGTTCCATCATTAATTCAACAAAAGATTAAAACAAGTATGAAGGCTCAGGGAAAAGGCCCTTCTTCAATCATAGTGGTTTGGCTCGTTTGTCATCTTCTATATCCAGGTTAACTAAGACAGTACGTGTAGGTATCGAAGCCATCGCATTGAAGAGGAAGGTACCAAGGCAATGCCTGGGACTTATGACCCTTTATAGGTTTAAGCGTTCTTTTTATAGTATATACATGTAAGGTATGACCTTCAGTTGCTACAACACCTACATAGTACATAAATACACAGGACTAAATGACACACGGATGTCTGTTCCTAAGGTAGACAACTAATGCCTGTGTTACAGGTAATAGACGCCTGTTATACACAAATATATTTTTCTGTAAAAATATATAAATACATACATGTTTATAATACACCCAGACTCGAGGCGGGAATCGAACCCACGACCCCGGAGTGGAAGGCAGGGTCACTGTCCACTGCGCCAACGGGCCAGTCAACACTGCAAAATAACAAAAAAGAATTTGCATCCGCTAAGATAGGGAATTTGCATCTGCCCTTAACGGTCCAACAAGCGAAAAATATTAGTATATTTAAAAATCTTGTTACTCAATTTTACTTATCATCGCAATCACGATCCACGCCGTCCGCACTCAGTGGCCAAACATCCTAGGGCTATCAAACTCAACATTTTCTTACGCTACATATTTCACACCGCTAAGCTCTGTTTTTCGATACAATATTTGAGTTCAATTACTGCGTAAGTAAAACTGGCGTAGAATTTTGTTACTCGTAATATAATAAGTTCCTTTATGGTAGCTCTAGATAAGTCCCAACCTCGTAACCCTACGATGAATAACGTAGCGTAGAGCTCTACGTTGTAATGAAGCATGCTTTGACTGGCCCGATGGCGCAGTTGGTTGTGACCCTGCCTTCCGTTCCGGAGTCGTGGGTTCGACTGGGTGTCTTATTTATTATACGTATTATATATTCCTGCAAAAAAATTATCTGTGTATAACAGGCGTCTGTTACCTATAACTCGGGGATTAAGTTATCTACCTTAGGAACAGACGTCCATGGGTCATATAGCCCTATATACGTATGTTTTTTAATTTATGCTACGTACATCTAATTGTCATACAAACTAACGTATCAATATGTACTGAAATTGACCGATATAAATAAACAACGCCTATTTTATATCATGTATTCATCTATTGACCTATATTCAGCAGCTATCCCTTAAACGTTATCCTATCCTAACTTTAGAATACCTACCAAACAAGGAAAATTTATATTTTGGTGATAACCCTATTTGAATACTTAGAGAGCAGTCCAGTCATGTCATCTTGGTTAGGGACTGAAGGTGTGATTGATTTTTGATACGGGACTAACCAACACACATTACTAATAATTAGGCTAGACGTCCGGTTCCCACCATAGTGAAATTTTCGAAGTGAGGCATCTTAATGACCATGGTCACGGTGTAAACGGGTTGTCGTAAACAATTGCGTAAGTTATGCAACGTTTACAAAATGAGATAATCGTTCAAAAATAACTATATTTCCCGACTTTTGAAAACCAATAGTAGCTCTAGGTTTGTCAAATCTGTGTTTGGAAGTGGGGATACCTATAATCTGTGTGGCATAATAATTAATCATCCAAAAATCTTGGATGATCTAAACAATAATACTCTTCGTGCTTTTGCTAATATCGATACAGGAAAGCTTGTTAAAGAAGATCAAAACTCTAGTTTTCGACTGTCTTAGAGTATTGAATTCTCTGCGGCCTAAACTCTTTTTAAAGGCACCGCCAGCACATCCGCAAGCTTTCTGGCGATGCAGATGTCCATAAGCAACAGCAATTACTTATGTGATGAACTGCCAGCTCGCTTACTACTTGTAATATAAAAAAAAAAAATTTGCAGATCGGTGACCGCCTTCAAATGTGACCTTCAGAAAATAATGAAATAAAAAATTTTAAACGTACCCTTATACATTTAAATACAAATATAAATTATATATATAATATCTCCAAAACTTGTGGTGTTATTTTTGCTTTAAATAAGAAAGCTCCCGTGCTACATTCTGCACATATAAACATTGTTACGACCCAAAGCAGTTCTACGCTGTTGTCGGCGGGATTTAAAATTTAAATTGCGTTTGTTAGATACAAGCGTCAGTAGTGCAGCGTGATAGATCACCGATTGTGTCTCACGATACAAGCACTGGCATTATGCGAATACGATCTTAATAAGACAGAGGGATAGTGGAAGGTTTTGCTTAAGGAAATCTTTTCTATAATAATAAAAAGGAATAATACTCTGAGTAAGCTGTCTATTTCATCATCATCATCATCCTGATGATGATGATGATGATAATGATATCTGTATATTTATACTATATTAATACATGAAGAACTTTCGGTACCATTTAACGAAAAAGTAGGTGGATTATAAAATTTGTCACAATTATAGTGTAGCAATTATTATATTATATGTTATATTATACAGCCCGCAAAGGTGGGCCAATGTTGCGACTATATGGACTGCCACCAATGGCCACCGTAGACGTGGGACAGTGGGATATAAAGGGCTAATAAAAAAATAAAATAATTATTATATTAGCAATAACTCCCACATCCATGTAGGATGTCAGAGTTATTGCTCAGTTAACACCAGGTTTACTAAAAATTAAACCTAGCTAGATCGAATAATTCCCCCCGAAGCCCCACGCATACTAAATTTCATGAAAATTGTTGGAACCGTTTCAGAGATTCTATTTATATATATATCGTTTAAAGCTATTAGATATATAGAGGACGGTGAGCTAATGTTAATATTTTTATTTGTGAAAAATTTGAAATTGTGAAAATAAAACCTCACGCACACCAATGCCAAACGATTTACGCACACACGTATACATTTTCACTGTAAGATTGTGTCAAAGCGTAGTCATAAAGATGATAAAATATTTATTGTCATGTATTACAATGTCATTGTACAAAGAATTGGAAATTTTCTTATATATAGCTTTGTATGCAAATGTAAAAATTCGTAGCCAAATTTCGACCGCCAGGCGAATTCTATTATGAAATGTTCTATCTTTTGTAATATGTTGTTACATATTCTATTTTTTTCTGTTTGAAAAATGAATTCTAGGTTTACTTTAGTTATATACCTTAAAGTTCTGTTACCGCTTCTTCTAAGCGCTAAGATTGTGTCAGGTACGGATACAACAAAAGCCCAGCGACATCGAGGTTTGAAACGGGTCTTTACACGAGCTCAATGAGTTCATAACTGGCCAATTTTTACTGTATACCAGAGGTAGGCAAGGGCCACATCTTTAAAAAAAATAAGATGCAGGAGGGCCATTTCGTTCCGAAACTAGATGTTGGCGGGCCACACTTGTATATTAATTATTTCAAAATAGGTGTTTAATTATCTATTTAGATACGTAGACATTACAAGCCAAACTTTAGTACATCACGACAAAACTTTGCGCACGTGTAATGTTATTAATATTTATTTATACAAATTAGAGTTCCATTTACAAAACAGTCGCGGGCCACAAAGAGAGGGATCGCGGGCCACATGCGGCCCGCGGGACACACGTTGCCGACCGTGCAGCTTCTGTCCGTGCTTATGTCAAGATATTTGTTATAAAAAAACATATTATTTAATATGTAATATATACTTAAGTTATATTTTTGTAATTGTTTTTGTATCGTTTGTAAGACTGCGCGGTTTTGTAGCTTTTGATATTTAAATTTGCAAACACAAAACTCACTTAAATAGAAATATATATTAAGTTTAACATGTGGTTTTATTTTCGTACTTCTAAAATCCATTTAGGATGTGTGTGTGAATGCTTTTACTGTATAATGGGTAGAGTGCGAGGCTCTCAATTTACAGGACCAGTAGAATTTATAGGATCAGAAACGTCTGCTTGAAATCTCTAGTGCTCCTTTGCTCTTTGAGTAATAGACAAAAAGTAAGAAATACCTATAACTAAATAAATTAAGTTATACTTTCTTTTCACTTTTTATGCACAAGTTTACTTAATTTACAATTATGCTTTTCATTTTAGAGCTCTTAAATAAAGGAATTACTCTCTTCTATGTTCACGCTATTAACGATTAGAGTGTAGTCATAGCAGGGCCTCCCTCCTATATAAACCTGTTATTTATTAAGGGAGTAATCTAAGGGCCTTGTTATAAGGGGCACAAATAAAGTGTTCAGCATACAAACAAGTCGTTTCCATCGATCAGTTATTACAAGAGCAATTGTACCAATTATGTAGAGAGCATAATCAGACATTTTAATCTCTTATATAATAGATTATAATAAATTGAGCTCGACTAATAATTTATAGACTCTAGACACGTGTATTTGTCAGAACGTCACTACAGCACGCGTGTAGTTTGCAGCAGGATGTGACAAAGTGGTAAAGTTTACTCCGAGGAGCCCGTAACTGCCTACACTTCCGGCATCGCAGTTTAGAAAACGAGTTCTGTTGTATCTTCACTGATAAGTTCCTAATTGCACTTCGCTTTACGGAAATGGGGAAAATGGGGTGAAACGGGAAGCGATGGGCGGACACGTAGCCGTCGTACGTGCCTGAAATATAGCAGATTGTGTGAGAATAGAGCAAAGGCACCGAGCGGAGTCTGAAACAAAAATAAACTTAAAGCTGCAGCTTTGGAATTTTCAAATACTTGATCGCGTCTGGCGATACGCTGTGAAAATTCAGGAGAAGCAGAAAAAGTTAAGTTTGTATCAATCCACGCCTAGAATGGAGGAAAACGTACCGGTCTATTAATTTTGTGACTGTTCATAAGAACATACATTTAAAAACAAAGTATATACCTCATTAGCTGGGTTCCAACTGAGCGAACAGCCTTGCGAAGCAGCCTCGGGCGTTTACCGCGCAGCATTTTTCGTTGGAAGCATGTGCATTTTCCTTGGGCGAGGCACGTTCTGATTGACCGAGGAATTTGCTCGTTCAGTCAAAACACGGCTAATGATGCACTGATTTCATAGTAGAACTACAATTAAATGCGGTTAGGTTAGAAAAGCAATGCAGGGTTGGGATTTATCTTTTCTTGAAAACCTTACGTGGATTAACACAATTATTTCATAAAGATATTTTGTAACTATAACACTTGGCAACGAAGAAAATTATTTGTTTATTCATATAAATATTTCAAATTCATTAGATTTCCTATAAATAGTTAACTCCAGACGCGAGCGTTCAAGTGTGGGAGCACGATGAAGGACAGTTCCTCTTCCACTCGGTTGCCCATTATCCATAGTTATCTAAAGTGAGCATTTAGTTTAAGAACGCTGCCTTACCGAGGCGCCATAGCGACGTCGCCGGCTACGTGTCCAAACAAATCATATTAAAACTTAGGACAGGTAACTCACTTTGCGACGGTTCGGCGACGTCGCCAGATTAGAAGCGTAGCCACTTCTACTACTGACTGCTCTATTGGCAATCGCAGGTATCTATGGCTACGTAGCTGGCGCCGTTGTCATGGCGTCTCGGTAAGGAAGGGCTCGATAGATCTGAAAATATGAGAGTTGCTTTTAACATCTATTTTAAATAGGGAAATGACTAGGTTGTTTTTCTTCTATTCGGCCTGAAAGAGACTAGAGTTGTATGTAGACCAATAGTTATCACAAACTTGTTGGATAGTTGTAGCCGTTACAAGGTTCTATCCCGCTTAAAAAGGGGTGTAGATGTTTTTACTGCAATTAAGCTATAAAAATTAGAATGCTAATTAATTAGGTAATCTTACTGCGATCACTCTTTGAGATCTAAATTAGTTAAAGATTAGAGAAACTTTGTCGATCAACTGATTATTTAAAGAAAAGAGGCCAAAGGAGTACCATTTTTGAAACAAAAACATTGAAATTATAAATTAGGTAATTTGAGGTTGAAAATATATATATGTTGCCTAGTTCGAAACTAATCTGAGAAATAATATTCGCAAGTTGTCATAAGTTTTTAGGTAAAAAACGCCATCTATTGCGTTACATCATGTCTGAAGAAAATGTACGGGTACTACTAAAGTCACTTTTTCGTAGGTTCACATTCAAATACTTTCACTGTAACGTAGTTTGCTGACTCACCGCTAGGTGGCAATGTATAGCAAAGCGCGAAGTATTTAATATTTAATATCAATACAGCTCTCAAGTCAACAAAAAAAGATAGCAAAGAACTAGTCTTTTAAAATGTTTGCGATTGTTTATCATAACTAAATACATAATAACTAAATGGCGCTGAATTTTCGACCCAGCATCCTCGAAGACAGTTTCTTTAATCTTATTTCCGGTTTCTACGAATTTATAACAATATGCAAAACAACTAATTACCTTAAATTTATGACACTTTCGATCTTATTTTAAGAGGTTAACGATCCACTAGATAGGTATTCAAGGGCACTGTATAATAGTTTTTTAAAGAATATCAGGCATATTTTTTTAGGTATGCCTAATATTTCCGTTTCCCTCTTACTAAGCTTAAATTAAAAGTTTGTTTCAGGAGTAGCTGCAACGATACTAGAATGGCGTTGGGTGTTGAACAGGGTACCTTATGGATTTCAGTCCATCTCTTGTACCACTAATCTAAAGGCTCTAAAAATAGATACTGCCAGTAGATTTGTTTTAAATTAAAAAGTCTGACTGATATGGATAATAAATTATTTAACTGATCTGATTAGTATATTAGAAATATAATTAAATATTTATTATAACTAGGGATTGCCGGCTGGTCGAAATTCGCCCACAAACCTATTTGCGCATCACATGCTCAGTATAACGACGTATTATATTGTTCTGTTCACAGAAAAATAAGATTTGACAATTAATATAACATACGGTTGTCAACTCAGATCATAGACTATTTCTATGATCTGTGGTTGTCACGATTACGCTTTGACATCAGCCAATACATGTGTGTGTAAAGGGTCAATTCGTTTGCGATTGGAGTGAGTGTGGTTTCATTTTAATGTGTATAAATAATGCGTATTTTATAAAATTATTAGCGTTCGCACACCTTCCTCAATATATACTATAATTGTGCCAAATTTCAAACTCACCCGTCTGCGCAATATTCGTAAAATGGTACCTGAATTTTTTTCTTCACGTATTAATATATAAATAATTTAATGCGTTACTCCCCTAACCAATAAATTTCTGGCAGAAATTGCAATCTAAATATGAAGGCGCTCTATTGGATAACATTGCTGTCATATTTTTTTAAGAAATAAAACTTAAAATATCCAAAAACAAGTATCATTCGAGAAATCTAATACAGTTTTATACTTTATTTAATGCCGCTCCAACTCATCTGACGTTTAACTATTCCCGCCCAAAAAACCTTTTTTTAATTTGACAGTTGGCCACGGCTAGTTCCGTTTCAATTTACACTGACACTTGTTCTACTAGGTTTTGTTCAATGTATTGGATGGTAAAAATATTCTATGTATCCATCAACGCAACGCAACACGAAGAAACATTCAACAGCGACAGACTCGAATCTGCATCCATATCAGTTCAATATATCAACGGCCATAAGTATATCATCGTTTTGGATTCGACTATCTTATCTATACAATTATTCAAGAGACATACCAACTGTTTCCCGTGTCCATGTAAAATTGCGAGAACCGTTAGATCTGCTTAATTTGGCCCTATCAAGAATCCTTTCTTAGC
>JANCMC010050420.1:490118-516098 GCA_024363005.1 Charaxes varanes | reverse complement strand
TGTTTCCCGTGTCCATGTAAAATTGCGAGAACCGTTAGATCTGCTTAATTTGGCCCTATCAAGAATCCTTTCTTAGCAGATGTCTCCAAACTCTTAACTACTTCCTCACCAAAATATAAATGTACATCCCGCGGTTTTCGAGATTTCGCGATAGGCGACCATTTTATTTTATACATATAATAAAACTCCTATTTAAGATTTAGTACACATAGCACTTTAAAAATTCTTATCATCATTTATGTTTTTTTTTTCTAACGGAAGTTTTATTGTTTTACTATTGACAACGTTTCAGGGTCAAATATGTGCAATGCCAACATGAGAAACTTGTTTGCGGATTAATCCCGTTACCATCTCGAAGCGATGTGACCAAACGATGGCTAATCACTTTCACCTAGATTCTCTGCAGGCCCGAGAGCATCTAGAATATTCGAGAACTATCGATCATGGTAACACTTTTGTTTTTCGAGCACAAGTTCATGTTCGGTTTCGATTCGGGTCAACTATATATAGACTATAATAACACGTGTATCTACTAATACATAATGTATTTATAATAACATTGACAATGACAGTGCGAAAATTGTTTAGCAGCCTCGATCATTCGACGGTTAAAGACAAACATAAATCCATAAGGTACTCAGTTTGTGGTAAAACCAAACACAAGCTTTTAAAAGAGAGTTAACATGATCAGTAAGTGAGAATAGTGGGCATGTCTTAGTCAAAGTATTTCTAATATTTAAAAAAAATGTTTTTAAAGAGAGTTTAATATAATTCATCAGACAAGAAAGCTTAAATCTGTCAGTAGAGTGTATAAATATACCTCATGACACTGGCAGAATATTTAACGCCTAGTCAGCGCAAATTAAGCCATAAAAAAAGAAAATAAATAGATAGGTAAATAGTATTAGAATAATGCTATGAACGTACCATTTATAATTAGAAGTTGGAATATATTAATAAAAGGAATAACTCATATTTAACTGTGCCAGTGCCATTAAGTAAGGGTAAGGGCACGTGACTTTGCAGATACCCATTAAACCTCAGTAGAGGTCGAACAATGAAATTGCTTGTATTTGGTAATTGAATGTTGTAAATTATAGCTACAAACGAACTACTTTTACTTTTTATATAGTCTACTCATGGAAGTCATGGAAAATATATACCAAGGATTATTAAATTGAATTTTATAAAACATTGAATATGCAGGTATTAGATGGCATAAATATACAGCCATTAGACATCGAAGTTTTTAAAAAAAAAAAAATTAAATTAAAAATAGCAAATACCATTCACTATCGTAACTTCAAAACAAAATGTTTATTTTTTTATGTTACAAGGGGGCAGACGAGCAGGCAGCAGGCACCGATGTGCCTACCGGCGCCCATGGACATCTGAACATGCACGACCAGAAGGCCAGGAGATGCGCTGCCGGCCCTTAATGACGAGTTTAGGCCACCGGGAAGTCTCACAAACCGTATGTCTTACATATATTACAAACAAACTTATCTGTGTCGTCGCTCAGATATCTCCCGACAATGTGTTTTCTAAACACTGGCTCATGTTGCACCGGATTCGAAACATTAAATGATGTTTTAAAACTAGTAAGAATTTTAGGTACTTTTTAATTTTTAATCAAAATTGTTAATTTAAATTTTTATATAAATTTTAATTTTGCTTGACTTTTTATTGTTTATATGAATTTTGTTTTATATGGGTTCTAGTCTGAAATAAAATGATTTTATTTATTTTATTATTTTTTTATTTATTTAATTATGTTAATGTAATTATATTGCGAAAAAAAAGTCTTTCTATTTTTAACTTTTTGAGACAACCCTAGACCAGGGAAAAGAGAGACTAGGAGATAAGGTTTTTTGTTTTTACTATAAGTCCCGGTAAATACCCAGAACCTGGGTTTCTGCATAAAAAAACGAACTGTGTTTTAAAAGGCCATATCAATTAACAGGCTGCATTTAAAAGTTTAATAGCCGTGTTTATTGTAGCTAAAAACTACAACTTTTTTGGCATTTCGATTCGAACAAAATCTATATACAAATAATATGGCCAAGAGCGTGTTAAGACGCACTTATATACAAGGGTTCCGTATCTAATCCACCATAAATGTATTTACATACATACCATATCAATATGTGATATAATCAAATCAAAAAAGCAATTGAGTTATCCTACTTCCGAATATAACGACTAATCTCTCACTGCATTTGCACTATAATGAAATATTCTCTATGCCAATTTTCATAAGACAATGCACTCTCGACGCACCTGATCGCGCCATAACCAATTAGTCCATCCACTTCAGTTACACATTTATACGGCAAAGAGACTAATTTTAAAATAAATAAATGTAAATATATAGAGGCCTATATGACACACGGACGTTTAGTCCTAAGGTAGACGACTCAATACCTGTGTTATAGGTAACAGACGTCTGTTATACACAAATAGTTTCTTTAGAAATAAATATTTTACAAATATATAAATACATACAAATACACTTTAGACTCAAGGTGCGAATTGAACCCACAACCCACAGTGCGGAAGGCAGGGTCACTGACGACTGCGCCAACGAGCCAGTCGAAAGCCATTTCTTAAATAACTTCAATAGTAGACAATAAACGTATTACAGAAACACAAGGTGAAAATCTAGCATATGAAATCAACTTAGTTTCATACGAGGATATTTGTTGCCGTTCTTAAAGTTACTTTAGCATACTTACGAGATGGGATCTCTACTTTGAGGCACTGTTTCGCAACTCAGGTTGACCATTTGTATTACGGAACCCTAAAAGGAGGTATTGAGTGAGAAAATTTGAACTAAGTATTTGTTCTAAGAGTTTAAAGTATTCTAAAGATTGCTTTATATCCTCCAATAAGCTTCAATTCCGGGAATAAAGCAGATTTCATTCTGCACTTCTGCACGATCAGCTATTAAGACTTATGGAATACATATTGGCAAACATAGCAGGCAGCATGCACCTAAGTGCCTACCGACGCCCATGGATATTTGCACGATCAGAAGGCAAACAGATGCGTTGCTGGCCTTTAATGACGACTGCCACTTTATGCCGATCTCATGTGAGAAACAGGTACTGGTACCCGGACGCGCCGGCCCAATTCGGCTACAAGCGTGGCGCTGCCTGTAATTAAACTTTACTTACTTTTACGTTCAAAATCGAACGTCAAATAAAACATTATTGCAACTGTTCTACACAAGTTAGTTGCCAAATATGCTAGCAGGAATAAAATCAGAATTCACACGTATAGAATCCTTGACGTTACGGTCATGTAAATCGTGTAAAATCAAAGCACGAACCTTCATTTGACGTTTCGTTTCGAACGTAAAGGTAAGTAAAACTATCGAGAATGTTCGTGCTAGGCTTTTTTATAATATGCAATATAAATACATTAAATTATTTAAATAAAACCACACGGGCACTAATGCCAAACGATTTACACACTTGTATTGTGGATGACGTCAAAAAGCAATCCTGACAAATATATATTATATTAATTGCCAAATGTTACTTTTCTATAACAAGTACAATACGCAATAAGGTGTGTGGGCGAATTTTAACCAGCCGGTGATCTTTAGTCATATATTAAATACATATAATAAGTTACCCCAAATACAAAATTAATAAACAAATCCATAATAAATGTCCTTTATATACAATAAAATTCGTATTTGTACACGATTATTCCTCTAAGCTGCAAGTATGACCGATAGCATCTCGGATTCCTGTCGGCTGGTCCTATGGGACTGGGGAATAAGAATGTAAAGCCGCTTACCTATGAGGTCAATAGGAATGTTGTGATCGCTTGGTCAATACCAGGAATTAATGACATCGAAAAATAACGGATGTAACATTTTTTTAAGGATTCTTTATTGGCGTTTAGATAATATTTTGTTCTTTGAGGAGGTCGTGGCCTAATCAGTGGTCGGCAATTGAGTCGATCGCTAGATTAAGTAGCTCTTGCTGCAACCGGGTGATAGATGGGTGACCCATTCTATATATGTCGGTTTATATTTAATATCCGAACTCCTCCGTGTTTCGGAAGGCACGTAAAACTGTGGGCCCGATTTATGTCACTTTGTGATATTAGTCGTAAGGTTGTAGAAGTCATAGGGGTTCCGAGGATGACGTCAGATGGCAATCGGTCATCTTAACTCGCCACACAGCCACATCCTCAGCAATCTAAGCGAACCCTGGTACTTAACCGGTATAACGCTAGGAAGAAGAAGAAAAGATAATATTCCGTTCATATTGATGTATAGCCGATGAGAGGAGAGAAGGTCATAGCTTAATCAGTGGCCGGCACTCGGTCGCTAGGTTAAGTATTTCTTACCGCGGCCGGGTGATAGGTGACCCATTCTAACACCGGTTTTGAAACATGTGATCTCATCCCGTTTCGTTCGGTTTGTGAGACTTCCCGGTGGCCTAAATCATTAAGGTAGGAGTGGCTTTCAATGTTTAGCCAGACATTAAACAAACTGTGCGAAATATCCCCAAGGGAATGTTGGATTCATCACTCTTTTGTCGTTCTAGCTCTCAGTATATGAACACGTTTATTGGTAAAAGAGATTTTCTCTGATAGAAGACAAATTAAATCTAAAATTTATGTTTATATGCTGCTTGAGTTCTTGAGGCCACAAAGGTTGTGATATGTATTTTAACAATTTTAATTAAAGATATTACGATAGATATCTCTTGAGCGCTGTCTTTTCAAACATATTTTCGTATTGGCCATGATTGTTGTCTAAGCCTAGCAGTAGCCGATATAAAAAAGACGTTATAAAAATTCGTATAATACGACGTTGAATTTTTAATTCGTTCGTGAACTGAGATGCCCTTAAAATGCAATAAATGCAATGTACCTAATTAGCTGACGTAACCTGTCATATTCTCAGATTGTATGTATTATCGGATTACGAATTAAAATTACGTGCATCAATTCAAAGCAGTGTTCAAAGAGTACTTCCATAGCTTCAGTGTACCTACGTAATAAAGTTCGACCTCCGTTTAATAGTTTTATTTTTATCTTTCACGCGTTTTCAATTGAAGCCAATAACTGCCCGCTCATTTTTACAGAGATTTAATAACGGCTGATGGATATTTTTGAGTTGGTCAATGCGCATAATTCTTGTTACTTGTAATATTTTACATTCTTAAGTGAATATGCTTAAATACTGATTTCACTGGCGCTCTTAGAATTGATCTGTATAATTGTTCTGATAATGCGTTTACTTGGATATTTTTTCTATGCTATTTATTACATAGTAACCTATACTTATGTTAACTATCGCGTAGCAAAGAGATTTCTTTTTAATATAACAAGGGGTAAAGAAGTAGGCGGTATCCACAATAAGTGACTATCGACGCCCATAGAATTGGCAAGCTATCGTTAAAAAAATAACAGCTTCTTCTGACAATGTGGCTACGTGTTGACCACGGCTGCTCTACTACCAAGAGGACATCGTAGAAGAAGACTTATGTCTTATATTATTATGTAATATTATAATCTTAGAAGTATATATTAATGGACGGTTAAAAACAAGGAAGGCTATATATCAAACATGTTACCGTATTTGCGTAATTGCAAGGATATAATTGTTTTTGAATTGCACCAGTTCAGCATAATTTACTTAGCCTGTGTCCACTCTAATTTGGTAATTATTAAGGAAATAATAACGTTATATATGTGTTTTGAACGTAAATACAGTGTTTATAGTTTATGTTTGTGTGTAAAATTATACGGCTCTTGAAAATGAAAATGAGCGCCTCATAGAGCTTGACCGGAATAGAGAAGAATTGAAGGTCCGACCTCCAGTGGCCTACATTTCTAATTACGTCGGTGGTATTTTAACAGGCCCCAAGTGCGCTCGAACTTTTTCCCACAAGATCGGATATGCTAGTCACCAAAGAGCACACCAAAGGGTTGTGGTGTAAATATTGTGCTTGTAAATATACAGTCTGCGAGAAGTTTAAGTCAAGTTGGTGTTTTATTGATCCTCGTCAATAAAAGTCGGAAAAGACACCAACGTGTCCGTTACAGATATATTCGGCTGTCCCGAATTCACCAGACTCAGCATACTTACAGTAAGACGATTGGGCCGATTTATATCCGGTTCTGTCAACAATAGGAACGCGGCCCCATTCCCCAAACGGGCACCCCCTGCGCCTTTCCAATAGCGGCACCCACGCAAAGTATCGCCGTGACGTCACGTTGATGTCGCCAATACACAAATTCACATTTTTTTTATCCAAGCACTTTTAACACTAGGACATTTAATATTCCACACATCTTTTTTACGTTACGTGACTATCTGTTGAGTTATTTTATATCGTAGGTGATTCTTTTATGAAAATATAATATTATTAACTGTGGATAAATAATACAAATATTTCGATATAAGATTCATTTTATTTACTATAAATATTGCACGTCTATAATGATAATACACATGGTATAATACAGTATAGTCCGCACTGCATGGTATGGTATCATGTTGTATTGAACTGTATTGTATTGTTATATACCAAAATTTCCATTCGTACGCCCCCTGGCAATAAATCATTAAATCATTTTGCCACTTGTTTTACGAAATAGAGAAAGTCCACAGAAAACAAGAAACAAAAATATTGGTACTCTGGGAATGCCGACAGAAGTGAAAACTTGAACATAGAGAAGTGTTGGTAACGGTAACAGTCGTAAGTTCGTCATAATTTTTTTCCATCTCAAATAATGTCGAACGCGCTGAAATTAAGAAGTTTTCATTACAAAAAAAGCGCACTTTATGTAACTAACCCTTTGGCGCAGTTGGCTGTAGCCCTGCCTTCCGTTCCTGGGTTGTGGGTTCGAATCCCACCTTGAGTCTACGTGTAATATCTATATGCGCGTATTTATACATTTATATGTAAAAAAATATTTGTGTTTATGAGACGGCTGTTGGCATGAAGTTTGTGAACCTTAAGAACAAACGTCCGTATATAGTCCGTAATATAAACGTCCGTATGTATATATTGATCAAAGAAGAGTGGCAAATGTCCTAAGTATGTACCTAAAAAGTACAAAAAAACACCCAAGAGCAGGTAGCGGTACATTAATATAAGCAAATAATTATAGATACATTGTCTAGTTTTTGAATTAGACCTTGAAAAACTGGTTTCGCCATCAGGTTAATTTGTAAATTTTTGTATTTTGTCTTAAACTAAAAATCACTTTATTTGCTCTGAATATATATATTCGATGTTCGGAAAAATCACTTTTCATGGCATCTGTAATACATATACCATTCATCGGGCGTTAATGTCTGAATCTATCAGCAATTTGTAGTGGATCCAATTTTCCACGAATTTCTGTAAAGTGCTTCCGAGTTGAATTTCTAATCCCAAATCTGGACGCTGCAAACTGGAATTCAATTAGAAACGTGGCAGCAATACTGTCACATCCAGTGATGGTATTGTTGTCGCGTTTCGTTCGGTTTGTGAGAGTTCTCGGTGGCTTAAAAGGCCGGCAACACATCTGCTAGCCTTCTAGCGTTGCAATTTTCCATAGGCGTCGGTAGTCACTTATGTGAACCGAATACGAATATCGAATACACTTTTGGATCCACGCTAATGCTTGCATATGCGCTGCCGGCTTTTGAGAAATTAGTATTTTTTTCTTTTTTTTTTGTGTAAAAAGTGACAAACGGACAGGCGGTTCACCTGAGTGACAACCGACGCCCATGGGCAACTGCAACACCGGAAGAATCGCAGTTGCGTTGCCGGCCTTTGAGGAATGAGTAGGCTCTTTTTGTTGAAGCTCTTTAAATCGCATAGGTGTCGCCAGGCAACACTGAAGCCGGAAGTACCGAACTTGTATTTAATGCAAATTAAATAGTTATCCTTGCTCGTACAGGATTTCCGTAAATTAATTCAAATCTATATCGATTATGATGATAATGAAACATATTAATAAGGACTTTTTAATACTTGATTGAATATGTAAAGCATTTAGCAGCAATTTCGATTTGGGACCTTCGTGTGTAGGTATATATTCTTATACTTTATATCAGAGGTCAGTAACCTTTTGGCGGGCAAGGATCACATAATTTAAAAAAAAATGGCCAAGAGCGTGTCAAGACACGCTTATATAGAAGGGTTCCGTATCTGATACGCTATAAACTTATTTGTTAAATAACTTCAAAAGTTGTTGTTCGCTTTCGTTCAAAATAATTTTCCTAGTGAGTTTTGAGCATGGAAAATTTCAAGAGTCTACGTCTAATAGTGTGTTATAGTGGGGGGAGGGGGGAACACCTTACGGGCAGGCAGAAGGACGTATGGACGGACGCAAGGATGTACGGACGGACAGAGCGAAATTATAAGGGTTCCTTGTAGTATTACGGAACCCTAATGAGATGAAGGCGGGACACATACTTAATACATCAGATGGTGGCGCGCTACAGATGTGAAATAATTATCTGAACAGTTCTTTATTTCTATAGTAGACATTATAAGTAATATTAAAAACGCTAAGTTTTAGTACAGCATAAAAAACCTTTGCGTTCATGTAATGTGATTGTTTTTGCCAACAATTCTAACATCCTCTTTCGCGAGAAATACTGGCAGAACGGGCACATAAGAAGTACATTGTCGTCGAAGATATAAAAAAGGAAAAAGAAAATTATGGAATAATGGCGGGAATTGGGGCTTTTATCTGTCAACTGTCAATTATATATGTTATGTTAATAGAAGAATTTGTAAAGGAAATAAAATAAGAATTATTGAATGAATTAATAATCTGAACGATAAATTGTTGTATGACGGAGTCAAGCCAATATTCTTGACTCCGTCATACAACAGGTGTCTGAGATATAAATTGTTTCCTGTGTTTTTACTAATCACTTTACGAATAACCTTTGTAGAGTCTATCTCCTGACATATGGATAATACACCCAGACTCGAGGTGGAATCGAACCCACGATCCCCGGTGCAGAAGGCAAGGTCACTGCCCACTGCGCCAACGGCCCGGTCAATAGTAAGTAACCCAACCTTCAGACAGGACAACGATTGTTGTGTACGCTAGTGATATTATAAAACAAAATAACCAAATTAAAAGTTTTTTACTAAACGTAACATATGTCAACTAGGATAGGTCCTATGAAGAAAATATTTTTGTATACTACATTTTTAGTTCCACCGGGTGGGTCTCTGGCATTACCAGACATGTATAAGAAAAATGTGTGTGAAATAATTAGTAGTACCCTAATGAGCATTTTTAGGGTTACGTAGGACTACAAGGAACTCTTATAATTTCGCTCTGTCCGTCCGTATGCCCGTAAGGTGATCCCTTCTAGCATTTCCAAACTATAAGACGTAGAGACTTGAAATTTTCCATGTTGATAAAACACGCTTAAAACTTATAAGAAAAATTATTCTGAACGAAATCGGACAACAACATTTGAAGTTATTTAAGAAATACGTTTATAGCGTATTAGATACGGAACCCTTCTATATAAACGTGTCTTGACATGCTTTTGGCCGGTTTATTTTTTTATAAATTCACAGCTGACTCACAAAGCTCTACATTTTAACACACCGTTTCTTTACCCTACATATATGACATAAAATCACAATCGAACACGCGACCGACAACAGATTTCCCCAATAGTACCCGGACATCCTTACCCCACACGATGATGGCAGCGAATTTATAAAATATTCACATCTCCAACCTTATTTATGTGCCCCTTTATACGGGAAACAAAAGCGTTGCGTTCCAAATATCCGGCCCGTAACAAAAATAGAAGCAAATGGATACGTTGTTTTAATCATTTCGTATGTTTTATTTTTTTCTCTCCGTGTCTTTATGACGAAAGTTTTAATGAAAAGCGCGTAGTACATAGTAAAACATATATTAATCGCGCTCATGATAAGTACTTTTGTAGGAAAAGACGAAATAAAGTGTCTTTCTTTCAACTACTCAGTAATATTATCGTTAATCACTACGTATCCGATCAGGAACGACGCCTCTCTGGTTTAGAACCAAACCAGTGCGGTAATGTTTTATTAAATTTCATTACGGCACTATTTTTTATTTTAACATAAACTTGCCACAGAGGTTTAATGTTAAATTAAGTTTCATCAAAAATAATCTCCCATTCAATTTCATATAAAATATGTGAATTGGATCTAAAAGATACTGGCTGTAAATAATAATAATCGACCACAATATGGCAATCGGAACCACAACCCACGAAACCGAAGGCAAGATCACTGCCAACTGCGCCAACGGGCCAGTCAATATCACTGCAGAAGTTGAAAAAAGATTATATTGTTAGAGTAGCTTCCGGTGGCACCTGCGCAGTACCGGATATGTCAACTGCGCATGAGCAAGTTATAGCATAAAAGTCGGCGCATCTTTAGAATCGCAATAGACATTACTCCGTTTATTAACCTGCTTAGTAAAAGTATATTTGCGTTAGTCATTTTCTTGATGATTTTATGTAATATACCATCTGAGCGCTGTTTTAAGTTTTTGTGTCTGCCTGTGTTTATATAGTTTTCGAAAAAGCTTATTCGATTTCGATGGAATTTTCATTCGAAGGCAAAAGGAGGTCATGGGACTACAAGAACGGTTTCTTTTCTGAAATAACATATTTGATGTAATTTCCAAGTAAGTATTAAAAATTCAAATGTAAATTAATATTGAAAATAAATTCCATCCATACATTTTTATTTCCGAAGGCAGCCATTTTGGTGTTACTCAACCTTATTATTGCAAATTGGGAAACAATAACGGGAAAACCGATACACAGGAATTCTCTTAAAAATACAATTCTAAGTAGGTATATACGGCCTCGGAAAAAATGAGCAGCCATACTAATAAAAATTCGTAAAAGGAACTAAGGAGGGTCGCTGTAAATAAAACAATATAGAAATGCCGGCCATTTTCTCAACGACCACCATTTTGTTTTTGGGCCTCAATCCGTTTATTCACATGATTGTAGCGTTTGGTAGAATGGCGTTAAGCCCTAATTTGCGATGAAATAGCCTAAAATTATAATATATTTATGTGCTTACTTTTAGTTGGTAGGTAATTTATCAAATTAGTAATTATTAGCTTCTATATATGATAGGCCGTACATAGTTTTACTCTAGAGATTTTCATTCGTTTTTTTAAGGTGGTTATATAATTCAGTACCTCTCCAGCATTGCACTGATTTTTTATGTTCATTAGCCGTGTCCTGACTGTAAGAACAGCCGCGCGAGGCAGCCTCGGACGTTTGCAGCGCAACGTTTTTCGTTTGGAGCACGGGTCTCTTCTACTTTTATTATTTAAATTATAATTATAACTAACAGTACATTATGTAAAATTAACGTAAGGGGCTACCAGCATTATTCCACTAGGTATAAATAGGTAGTTGGATTTGAATACGTATTTAAACCAGCAATATCTAAAACTTTGACATACATCCCACATAATTACTTAACACCTAATGAAATAGTGATATAGTCAAAATATTACAAAGAAAACAGTATGTATTAATAAATTAATAATTAATAACCGGAAAAGAAATCAGAAAATTGCGAAAAACAGATTTTTGTGACCTTTCCTTTATGAGATATTACTTTTTTAACTAATTTGACGGGCCTATTTGATAATAGGCCGTGATTGACATGAATAGGACATGATAATAGGAAATGACATGATTGTCATGAAATTAAACGCTAACTTGAATTCCACACATTTTCAAATGTAATATCATTAAATAATTGTTTATTTACAGATCTATTGATCTGTAAATAAACAATAAACATATTACGTCACTTAAAAAGAAATTACTGTCGTTGATAGAATCAGGCGTTACTTTGCGGAAATCCATGACATGCATGAGAAACTAAACTACTTTGCTTTAATCCGCATTCATTCGCGGATTAAAGCAAAGTAGTTTAGTTTCTCATGCATGTCATGGATTTCCGCAAAGTAATGCCTGATTCTGTCAATTGTGACTAATTTTATTAAACTAACTTATCTAGCCTATCTCGACAATATTAGGCACTCATATAAGAAACGGAATAGCCTGCGAGCTACTGTAACAGCTCCGGGAAGGTGTTTTCGGTGGGCTATAATTGCAAACATTTAGTGATTTGTGGATAAAAGACCCGTAAAACATAAGTCGGTCTGGGCGCTTGTGGTCATTTCAAAACTATGCATAATATAGAATGTGCAATATAAAATCTAACGGAAAACATGATATTGGCAACTTGGATTTTTTATTATTTTCGATTGCACGGTGTATACAGTCTAGTTATAAACAAACCAGACCGTTTTGTCGTCTTTATAATACAACCCGAGCGCTTTGAATGTTAAGTCGTCGTCATCCGAAAAAACTGCTCTACCTATTTTGATAAAAAATATATGGGTTCACATCTGAAGAGCAGAGCAAACTAATCGCAAATCGCCCCACATCCACATCTTCTGCAATCTAAGCGGATCCTGGTGGTTAACAGGGATAGCGCAAGGAAGAAGAAAAATATGATAGTCGAATCGTAGTCGTACGATATAAAAGTTCCTTAAAACAAATATCTGGAATAAGTCGAGGCCAGTCAACAATTTGACGGTATTCCGTATTGATTTTCCTCAATATCACGCAGACAGAGGTCTCAATCCAGGATCGTAATCTGATCCGTGCTCACCTTTTTGTTCGTATGATTTATTTTAACATGCCTTTATTCTTTTATACGTATACAAAATAAATATCGCTATCTTTAGTCCGTGGCTTCACTCGTGTTACTGTGCTTTTTTTACACCTGGGGTGTACACAAAAAAGAGGATTGTTATAAGTTTGACGTGTCTGCTTGTCTGTCTGACACCGTGTGTGTGTGATCATAGCTCCCGAAGGGATGAAGCGATTTCAATTTAGTTTTTTTTATATTAAAGGTGACATATGTGCGATTGTTCTTTTACATGTTTGATGGAAATCGGTTGAGCTGTTTAAAATCTGTGAGGGGGGAACTCAAATAAACGATGGGAAACGAATATATATGAGTTGGGTATCAAATGAAAAGGTTTGATTTGTGTTTTACGAAATTGTGTATTTGAAAAGGGGGGGAGGGATTAATGGTTTACTGACTACAACTAACATACCCGAGGTTTTTTAACTCTCAAATTTAATGTTGTCAATATAAAAATATGCCCCTTTCCGTAGTCCTGACAGCGTAGTTATTAAATTAAATACCGTTTGGTTGAGTAATTGGGACTTAAAAAACCACTCAAACCCGTATTTAAATACAAATGTGTACTTATTACGAGTAGCAAAAATAATGGCAAATATACAGTTTGGTTACTTTTCCCAAAAATGCATATTTTTTATTTATTTTTCTCGAAGTTGTTTTTTACACTCTACTGAGTGATCGCTTAGATTGCAGAGGATGTGGCTGTGGGGCGAGTTAAGATGACCGATTGCCATCTGACGTCATCCTCAGAACCCCACGATTTCTGCAACGTCATAACTAATATCCCTCAGTAACATTATTCGGGCTAACCCACTGTTTTACTAATTACGTGCCTTCCGGAATACGGAGGAGGTCGGATACTAAATATAAACCAGTACTAGAATGGGTTACCTATCTAATTTCCGGTCGCAGCGAAAGCTACTTAACCTAGCGGTCGAATCAAATGCCGATCACTGATTAGGCCTCGACCTCCTCTGTCGGTTGATACACACGCTTACATAAAATTATAACAAAACGGTAAAACAGGCTCTGAATCGTAACATCGTTTGATAAGCCCAAATAAATAAGTACAAAAAGTGAAAAGCGCGGGGTGCACGTGTGGTGCTGAGGAATACAAATAAACACACAAATACAAAGGTTCAGCCACGTGGCTCTTCCGCTCCACTCCTTCCACCTTTATGTTTTTGTGCCAATAATGCTGACTGGCGAGGGCGTCTTTAAGATTTATGCGCGTCTCAACTGCAGGACTAACTTAACGTTTATTATTACTTTAGATTATCTGTACGGGTTGGTTGCCTTACAGAGATATTTATATATGGTTGTGGTAAAAAGAAAGACGTCTTGGAGGGTTGATGGTTGACGACCGACTCAATAATTTATTATTTATACTAAACTGTTACCAATGTAATGTACAATATCTGAACATATGCCTGTGCGGTGCTTTGCCCGTACATTATCACTGTTTTCTTTAATGTTATAAGTCTTCTCTGCTATGTATTTAAAGCTTTTGAAATATTTATCTTTCATTCGTTATAAATCTGTGGGATTTATTTATTTAATTTTTACAACAACTAGATGTCTTTGATAATTATCTATTTAACATTGAAGTGTCTCTTTGTAGCGTTGAAATTAAATTATTTTCCCAATAGCATTTGACTATATATCGGGTACTATAACAAAAACACAAGTAAAAAAAATGTGTTCGTCTGTCGGCCTGTCTGTCAGTTTGTCTTGGGTTATCTCCAAAACGGACGAACCGATTTCGACGGGACTTTGGCAGATAACTGATGTTGCGAAAAGTAACATAGACTACTTCAGTGTTAGAAAAATAGTTACGGTTTCGCACAAAAAAAAAAAACTCCCAAAATGTAAAATTATCTTTGAAATCACGCGGACGAAGCCGCGGGTTACAGCTAGCAAAAGATAAAAGTACAACTACAAATCAACTACAAGGTGTCGCAATCGCAAGTTAGGACTTCGCACATAAAAATAAAAACTCCCAAAACGTAACAAAATCACTAAGATCACGCGGACGATGCCGCGGGTTACGGCTAGCAAAAAATAAAAGTACAACTACAAATCAACAACAAGGTGGTCTGTCCCGACCTTGGTGAGGTTCTCAATAGAACTCTTGGCGGACTCCCTCAATTCGTCGAAGCCCTTGAACGAGAATGGTTCCTTCCTCTGCAACGCGATGGACCCGGCACCCGCACGGTGAATTCATGGAATGCTAAGAAATTCGTCTCTAAGGGATAGATAGTTAAGTTTGTTATTTAGGTACACCAAAAAAATAGGTGGTATAAACCAGCGGTGGGCAACGCGTGTCCCACAAGTGGCCCGCGACCATACTTATTGTGACCCACGCCTATTTTATAAACTACAATCTTATTCCTATATATAAAACATAATTACCTTACTCTAGAGCTTAATTTTATAGGACGTAAAAAATAGTAGCACGTTTACTAAAATTTATTATTATTAGTGAAAATCGGATATTAAGGATTCAGGGGTTTTTTTAAATTACTAACAGAATCTACATTCTTTTATAAATATATGTAATAGTAAATTAATTTCATATGTAATTCTTAGCGAAATTTGACTATAACATTTCCTTTCCTATAACGTCTCCCACAATAAAGAAACAAAAACTTATTTGTCTATTTGGACTTGAAAAGAGGTTTCATAAAAACATAAACTAAAATTTTATTTATAATATGGAATCGATAGACAATGCATCAATTTTGCTGATCCGTTGACTCATTTGACATTGACCCTGCCGGAAGGGGTTGGTGGTTCGACCCCGCCTCGAGTCTAGGCGTATGTTTTATGCCTGTACGTATTTATATAATAAAAAAAGTGTATCAGTCAGCTGTTACGTATAACACAGTTACCTTAGGAACAGACGACTTGTGTTAACAGTTCTATGTATTTATCCATAAGTAGTAATAACGCCCACAGATGGTGGTGGGGGTACTCTTAAGTGTTTGTACAATTTTGTCCTTGAATACTACAAAGTATTACAAAACTTTGCGCAGCTACATAAAGACCCCGGCCACACTATATATCATTCAAATGAAGCTAGCGTGGTTCCGGCATAAGATTGTGTCAAAGTGCAGACATGACGACGATAAAAATATTAACGGTCAAATTTCTTTGTACAAAGAATTGAAATTTTTAACTATAGCTTTAATTAATCATTATTATATTATAAAGATTTGTGGCGGAATTTGGACCACCAGGCAATATCTAGTTTAAGTAAAAAGTTCACTCGGTCTCTTTATAGATGAAATCTGGAAACCTCCCATGATGGGAAAATGGGTTAACCGTTTCCAAAAGATATTCCACCCGGCCTGGATGGACTACTGCGACCCCTACCACTGTAACGACTATCACAAGATTGCTTGCGGGCTCAATAGAAAAAATATGAAGTTTAAATGGTTTCAAAGCGGCTGTCATATACAACTAAACAACATGTGTGCGACTTACAGAGGAAATCTTAGTGAGTTTTACAAATTTAATGCCCTGAAGATCACTAGACCTGATTGTAAAATAAATAAATACATAAAGTATATGACACAAGGACGTCATAATCACTATATACGAGGTGGAAAAGACATCGTACCGGATACGCATTCCATGGGTTCAGTACATGATTCTAGACTCCCTTCAACCTTGTCAAAATAGATCAGGGATGGTCGAGACACCTAGCAGATGCATTTCTGGTCTTAAAATAAGTATTTAGGTCACCAGGAAATCTCACAAACAGCATTACCGCCACTTCACATCGATCTTATGTGAGAAGGAGGTACTGATACCCGGACGGGTTTGCCCAATTCGACTGCAGACCAAAAGGACTGCAAGCGTGGCGCTACTTCTGATTATACGAGATGATTGCCAATCATATTTTAATATTGATTTGTTATCTTTAAAGTCCAATAGGTAATAATTGTGAATATAGCATATTATAGTAGTGTATGACTCTGTATATATTTCTCTCCAGTACTTGTTTCAAATTTCACAATGAAAAATCTGTAGTAAGTTTAATCGTTAAGTGTATAATGTTGTAATATTTCTGCCTTAACTTAATTTGGCACTTCGCCTATCATATTATATGTCTAAGATTTAAGCAATTATACAAAAGCATTAACTATTTATTTACAAATATTAATCTTGTGAGCAAAGAAGGTAGTGTGTCATTATTATATTTATAATTCTTATTCCATTATACTCTAAAAAAAATACCCCCCGCATTCATAAAAATATTAAACGCGTTCCAAATATTATTATGAATAGAGGTACACATATAAACTATGTATTATATCTATTTACATATAATGTCATGTTAATGTGCTCTGCCACAATTTTATAACAGTTTGCAAAGAGACAGTATCACATTATCTGATATTCTGTATCAGATTGTCTCTTTTTTACCACTGGATATTTTACATAGGAAGCTATCCTATTAAACATTAACTTGATTAAACTTAACTAAAGTTAATCTTTAACTCTAAAAAAATAAGAAATTTATAGAATATAAAAATAAAATTTCAAATGAGATATAGCACATATTTACAGCTGAACTATGTTTCGCTTAATTCAAAAAATATAATTACGATATTAAAAGCTGAACTAAATTCAGACTGAAGTTCAAAGGTTGCGAGCAATCTGTGTAACTGACATTTTTTTTTGTATAAGCAACACGGGGCAAACGGGAAGCCAATTCATTGGAATAATAACCAGCGCCCATGGACAATTGCAACGTCAGGGGGCTCGCAGATGCGTGACCAGCATTTGAGAAAAGAGTATGATCTTTTATTGAAGGTCCCTAAGTAGTTTCGCTCTCGAAATACCGAAACAGGTAACTGATTCCATAAAGGAATTGTGTGAGGTAAGAAGTTTCTAGAGATATCGAAGTGACGATGGTGAAATCTCATATCCTGCCGAGATGTCCTGTGGTGGAATACAGCTACCGGTATTACGCCGAACAATTTCTCAGAACACTCCCCGTGATACATGCGGTAAGAGATGCAAAGTTAACCAACATAATATTAGTTGGAGAAAAACCTGCTCGAACTGGCTGTTGCCTTTTTACATACATTATAGTGGCGAAGTCTAATTCTATTTAATTACAATTTTAGAGATGTCAGCTGGACCTTTAAGTGGCTCTAATTTTAATACGGGTAATATAGAGTACGTATGTATATCGATCGAATGGAGCTTTCTAGCGAACGGCGTAAACCCTAACCTACAAGTATCTACGCCTCTGGCGTGTGTGGGCCATTTTTCAAAATGATTAGTTTTATTTTACTTTTAGTCCGCTGTCAGAAGTTATGTTGGTACTCGTATTTTTTCTAATTTAGAATCCTTTCTACGCTCGGGATTTCACTATAGAATCTTTCGCTTCGCTCTGAATTCAAAATCATACCCTCGGGGAACAAAATTTAGTTTTGTCCCTATGTAACAGAACAATAACTATTACCCAATGTATTACCTAAATCCTTTTTGAATTGGATAGTGGATAGTGGAACGGAATGGATAGTGTAGTGAAGGTAGCATAGTATATAATTATAATATAGGTATATAAATATAATATAGGGAGCATAGTAACTAACTTACTTGTAAATGGCAGTTGGAAATTGATGTTTGGTCAGACTGGTTGTCGTCTTTCTACATATATTACAATCTGAAAGTTATAAGTAAAAGGTTTGGGTTAGTTGAAGAAAATATTGGAAATATGTACTACTTTGATCAGATGTTGATTAGTTAAATACAAATACATAAAAGTTAATATTTTATGCTAATGAATTTGAACAATTCAAGAGGTGTCAATTAACTATTTATATTCCTTATAAAATCACAATTTTATAAAATTCTAATCCTTAGAAATACCTAAATATTCAACGCAAAAATAATAGTAATTTTGAAACTGGACTCATTTTTTACTTGTGTACTTTGTCTACAGATCAATGAATACTGTAAATCTTTACTTTTTCAAAAAGTTTTAAAACAAAAAAAAAAACAATTTATCGCAACGTGGGTCATTATGAAATTGTGTCCGCGCCCTATATTATTATACCTATAAAATACCCACTGCATAATGTATGTACAATTGTGTCTAATTAAAAGCTCATAGTAATACAACTTTCCTTCTTCAAAAAGTCAAGAATGTCTGTTAAATACGAACATTATATTTTTTTACTTAATTTTCAGAGTTTCTAGATAATTACAACAATTTGTGACTGTAACTTATGCTCGAGAAATAACGCTTGCGTGTTCTTAGATTAGATGTTTATTTTGTAAGGATTTCAAAAGTAATCGTCTACTTTCAACGAGATATAACATTTATCTTTTGTCGTTTTACTATACAGTTTGAAAAAATTGTGCGTGTTGTACAGTGAGAGTTACATATAAAATTTTTATAGCCTACACAACTACATAAACAATATACCAGTATACAATAATACAATACATATGCAATGTATTTAATACACATAGAATATTTTTATTTCCATTTTTTCATAAAAATAGTTTTCATCACATTAATATTTAATCTACTTTAAAAGGGATCATGTAGCGCTCAATATACAAGTTTGTCATATAAGTAGAAGTAATTCTAATCACCACCGTGAACGGATTATTTTCAATATTATAAAAGATATGATTTAATTTTTAATTTTCATAATATATATGTATAAATAATATCCTATTTAACATGTAAGATGATTAGATCTACTTGTGTTACGAAGCTAAATTCTATTGAAATTCGTAATCTAGAACCGCCTAAATTTACACATACTAAATACATCCTGTACTTTAGTTCAGGAGACATAAGTAGGTACATATAAATTCTATTTGTAGAAAAATATGTTTTCATAATTTTAAAAACGATGAATAATTATTAATAAACAGAGCTAATACATATCCTTAAGGTTACAAAACCGTTGGAGTACGGTAACTTACCTATACCTCGTAAATTTTAGTTTATGATAGTTAGTCTTTGGGTTTACACTAAGTCATCTTCGTATCACATAACGTCATTTGTTGACACCCGGAGCAAATTCGAAGGAAGGTAGTGTAGGGGGCCGGAATCGTAAGCATTTGGTTCTTGTGGCTGAGGGCTGAATTCGACGCGGCATGTGCGTCTTGGCACTGGCGGAGTAGGAGCACGATGTTAGCTGCCTTTCGTCACCAAATGACACGGCGTGTGAATGGTAGCAACGCTTCCCACTTCAGTTCGGCCAAGCAACTCCTCCGGATGATCGTGCTCACGTTGTCTGCGTTTCTCTTCATCCGTATAATATTGTGCGGTACGACGTCTTGAACAACATAGAGCCGTTGTAACTGCAGCAAGAACCGATACGCATAAAAGAATTAACCCTGCAATTACACTGATTTGGGCCTCGTAAGTGGTACCGCATTGTTCCAAATTTTCAAAAGTCAACTCTCTGAATTCTACAGCGTGTAACTTTAATGGCGTGTGACATTTCAAGTGGCGAATTGTTGAATTTAACACCGAGGTAGTCATAAAAACGAGCATAGCACTGACTGAACACTGATCGCATCGCCAGTGATTTTTCGATAAATCGATTCGCGATATAGCTTCCAATCGTAGTAAATCGTCTTCATCCAGGGTTTGAAGTTTATTTCGTGATATGTCAAGGATTTGGATAAATCTTGTCCTTGTAAGAACCTTACACGGAAATTTTGTTAGTTTATTCCAAGATAGATCTAAAGCTATTAAATTCCTGGAGTACATTAACAGATTTGGTGGTATTTCTTGTAGAGATAAGTTCGCCAAGCCAATGTTTTGTATGTTTGGTAATATATGTAATAATGCTTCAATCTCCTTTATAGGTAAATTGTTGCCACTAAAATTTATACTCTGCAAGGAATCCACTGCAGGAGTAAATGTCTGTAAGTGGAACCGATCAATTTTGTTGTTGCTTATATCCAGATGAACCAACCTGCTTAAATTAGTAAGGGCAGCAGGCGCCAGTAGCGCGAGACGATTGCGTGCCAATGAAAGCACACGTAAATCTCGATTCATTCCGAACATATTATCCACGATTACTGGCAATTGATTTCCGTCCAATGATAGTTTTTTGAGTTTTTTCAAACTGATGAATTCATCTGCAGTCAAATATTTAAATTGATTTTGACCCAAATCTAGTTCCTCCAAAAGAGGCACTAAATGATAAATTTGCGTATTGACTCTTCGCAACTGACATTGACGACATTTAAATTTATTTAGGTGCTGAATATCTTTAAAAACTTCTGGGTTTAGATCTTCTATGGGGTTATAACTTAAATCAAGAAATGTTAGCTTCGCTAACATACGAAACAGGCGAGGTACTAGAGTAGTGATCCGATTGTGTGCCAAATTTAGTGTTTTCAAAGCTGTCAAATCTCGAAAAGTCTCACTTGGCATTTGTTCAATATTGTTTTGATCAAGATTTAACTCAGTTAGGTTTATGAGACCACGAAAGTTGTCACTGCCAATAGAGGTAAGGTTGTTGCGTGAGAGATTGATTGTCCTTAGACTTCTAAGGCCCCAGAACGAGTACTTTCCTATGGAAGGAATGTTTGAATTAATGATATGAAGTTCACGTAGATTGACAAAGGGCGTTGGATTAGTGAAGATAGGCCCAATAGTGAGATAATTGGGTCGGTTCATTGGCGCGGAAATATAAATTATTTCTGCTTGACGGTCGAGAAAATTGATGGGGATAGAGTGCATATTGCCCTGTGAACATTCCACACGCAGTAAACTTCCGGCCTCGATGTCAAATATGAAGCGGCATATGCACTCCCTGGGGCAGGGGGCTTCGGCTCCAACGCAAGCGATAATCAGGGAAAGTACCCATAGTGTCTTAAATTTGGTGCACCTGCAACAAAAAAATCTAATTAGTCATATTAAAAATGTGATTTGTCAGTAAAAATGTATTCATTTTATTATATACTAGCAGACCTAACAGACGTTGTCTTGGCCGATTTATGGTTCATCGAGAGCGACCAACTGCATTTTTTAGTATTTCAAAAACGTTCTTTTGAGTTTTTTCTATCTTTCTTTTCTTTTAATAATTTCCTAAAATAATGTAATGTTAAACAAACAAAACGGACAACCCAATTTTGGTTACACACCGACACCAGCAGCCACTTAACAAGTCCAGTTTCTCTGCAAATCATCTACAAATCTTTTCGAATATACACAAAAACATATATCCTAATGGGTCCAGCTATATATAGAAGGAGTAAGGTGACATAGGCTTGTACAGTCGATTTCTATTTATAAAGATAATAAATACGTAATTAATGTAAAATGAAATTTCAAAGTCTTAATTCGAAAGTTAATAATATTTTTTGTTCTTCAACAGCGGACAACAAGCTGATTAGTCCAAAACTCGAATCTGACGTCTCGAACATGGATCCGGACGTTCTGATGAACTCTATGGAGAGAATAACTCTCCTCTACAAGGTTCTGCGTCAAGTGAGACGGGTAGAGAACAAGAACATAATCGCTTCGGCCCTGAAATACTTCCTGAGGGAGACTCTACCTCCCGCGGCGACTCTAAGTAGAGTAGTGATAGAGTATCTAGAGTGTTGCAAAGAGACGGAGAAGAAGAAGATGGCGATACTTAGCGAGAGAGAAAGGTGGATCGAGTGTTCGGTGTTGAACGCCGAGGTCGTGTTTGAGGTGAGTTTTTCCATAACTACTGCCAAAGTTACTAACGATACCCATGGACATCTGCACAATTAGGACGCTCGCAGATGCCTTGTCGGACTTAAAGAAGGGGTTTGGGCCCCCGGGAACTCTCACAAACCGAAAGATATGCGCGAACAATCCTGAACAATCAGTTGACTTGTGGACGAATTTCGACCATCAGACAATCTCTAGTATTTCAAAATTTATCAAATTTTCTTTTTTCCAGGTGTTCGAAGCGTCAGTATCTCAAGAGCAGCTTCCCGTACTCAGCGGATGGATATTCGAGGCTCTATGCCATCTGTTGACTGGAAAAATTTCCACGCAACTCCTCCCGTACTGCCTTTTAACATTACTGGTTTCCGCCAGTTCAAACCAATACGTGCGATCCATATTTCCCCTATCGAATCACATTTTCCGGTTAGGCCTGCACAGAAACAGAGAGACCGCTCAAAATTGGGGGGTTTTTGCCGATTTTGTCGATAAAAGCGGTGGTAGCATGACGTTTTCGGATCGTCGACTGCTGTGTGTTGTGTCCGTGCACTCTGGTTTTAGTATGAATCAGTTGGAAAGGTTGAAAGAGTTATGTGAGGGCAACGAGTGTCTGAATGACTTAATGTCATGCCTGTTGGCTCTTTAACCTCTTTTAAAGAGGTGATTCATCTCTTTTGAGTTGGCGGTTAACATCTTTTGAGTTAACGGTTAACCTCCTTTGAGTTGGCGGTTAACCTCTCTTGACTTGTCGGTTAACCTCTTTTGATTTCGTGGTTAACCTCTTTTGACTTATCGGTTAACCTCTTTTGAGTTGGCGGTTAACCTCTTTTGACTTGTCGGTTAACCTCTTTTGACTTGTCGGTTAACCTCTTTTCACTTCGTGGTTAAGCTCTTTTGACTTATCGATTAACCTTTTTTGAGCTGGCGGTTAACCTCTTTCGAGTTAAAGTCCGCGAATTGAGAATTAATTGAGTAAATTAAAACAAAGAAATACCTGGACAATAAGTAAGAACATCTACTAAGATTTAATGTGATTTTGAATGCGAATTACGAGACAGTAATTTTTGATGGAATAAAATAAAACAAAAGAGAATTGCAAATGGTATATAAATTTGTTAATGGCAGAATGTTTGAGTGATATCACAGCGTTAGTAAAGTTGTTTACGCCTCAATTTGTAAGGATATCGGTTAAAGGGAACGCCAGATTGTTGTCTTCATGACATAATTATAAAATTATTAAGCCGATTATTGCATATGAATGAGACAATACAATTGATGTTAAATGTTTACTGCCCAAATAGCAATCAGATTGTCCATATTTTATAAATATCATTACTCCTGACATGTTTACTGCATGATATGTAATATCTAATTGTGTATGTTAGAACCTTTTTAAATATTTGACTTTTTTTTTAATTTTATCAAGTTATACATATCGCACGCTTAATCATACACTAATCGATTACGTTTGAGGTCTGAAGTGCATCGTAAATGATACAGGCAGCCTCGTTTTAACGTCCTCTTTCTGCCAATCTAAGAATAATTTCGACATCTCCATCCGAAACGGAGATACTGTTATTTTTGTCTTTTTAACTGAAATAAGTTTTTAGTTAAAAAGGCAAAGAAACTATAAATTATCATTAAAATAACATTTCATTAACTATTATTAAAACGCGTAATTTGTTACAATAATGCCGTTTTCATTTAATTAAAAGCGTAACAGGTCGTAAGTGACAAAACGTTTTTTTGCGATTTCCCAAAAATCTACTTTTTCGTGTCAGGTGAGTTCATGATTAGGCGTGCGATGTTATAGGAACAAGGAAATAGAATGATTATTTTTGACATTGTTAACCCCTCATTAGCACTAGAGCTTTTTGCCGCGCGTTAAAAAAGCGTTTAAATAGAACATGTGCACTCACTAGTGTTTGTTCACGCGATAGCGCTTTTATAACGCGACGCTTTTTTCGATCGAGCAATGTTCTATTTTCAACGCTATATTACATAGATATACGCTATATTTTTGTATAGCCATCGCTAAAAAAGCGCCAACGCCGAGATTTAACGTAACGCTTTTTTAACTCTCGTGCGAATGGGGGCTAACATTTTCGTTTCTTTTAAAAAGCTATTACTAGGGAAAGGTTAAATATAAGTCGATTAGGCGCATATTTATTCAAGGAAGAAATTAGAAGATAAGAAAGTAATTATTTTTAGTACATCCAATAAAAGAAGACTAAAAATCAAATATGATAATATAAAACTAGTAATCAGAATTTTAATCAAATAAAATAAGAAGTAAACTAGAATAAAAAATGACTTCAATTCAGACAATAAATATATTAATGGCAGTTATGCAGTTTGGTTATTCTTCCCTAAAATGCATATATATGTATTTTTTTCTCGAAATTGTTGTTTGCACACCAATAAGAGATGTCCGATTCCTCACAAAACCGGTTAATTTTGGGGTTGTAAAATTTTCTAGTTATAAATGCTACAATAGGGCATTTCGACGTTAATGTTAACATTAAACACATAAATACATGCATTTCTGTGTTGAAACAAAACAAAAAACGTCGCGAATCGCGAATCGGCCAGCGCAATCGCCTGTCCGTTTCTAACCTATCCGCTATTACGTTTAGCGCGGACTGGTTGCCTCCCCCGACGGAATACCACTCATTAAAGTGCAAACAAACGATACATGCATCATTGGGTGGAGTAACCGAACTGCATAACTACCATTTTTATCAGTACCCAAAATACAATTATGTTATTTTTCGTAATATTATTTATTTTACGTACAAAATCCTTACACTTTCACTTAGCACTTAACTCTTCTGTGACTTTCTATCAAGCTTTCGCAAGCACGACGCACTTTTATGTCTAAAAGTTTACTTAAGTACAATGATAAATATCCGTGACAAGTGAAATGTGACTCGCATATTATATGACAACAATTGTATCACACGTACAATTTTGGAAATCGTATCATAATAGGGAATTATACATACATATACAAATATATGTGTATTGCGTTATAAGGACATGGTAGGCAGTCACTGTAAACGGTTCTAAGTATTTTCTAACTTTATTACAAATTTGTTTGTAATTTTGTAATGGTCACCCATTAGTCTACCCAATTTATTTATGATAAAATAATATCACAAATTAGTTTCTGTAAGTCTCTATAAAATATATGTTATATTTTTTTTCTATCTACCCTCGGTCTTTGCTATCTAAACGCTGCTCTAAGATAATAATATTACTCTTTAATAATAGTTAAATTAATAAATAACATAGACCTGTATAAAAAAAAAAATTATAGACGTCTATGTAATTTTTTTTCAAATTTTTAAGACGACGAATGCCCTTCAAATAAAGACATACTTAAATAACGTAGTACAAAATAAATCGTATAAGTAATTTATGAGGCCTTCGCCAGTTAGCAGCTGTTTATATTGCTTGTTGATATATGATTAGATTGTATATGCCCTTCTGTACTTGCAAGTTTCCATATAATTTTTCATATAAAATTTTAAAACCTTGGTTAAT
>JANCMC010050420.1:386267-485102 GCA_024363005.1 Charaxes varanes | reverse complement strand
AATTACTCATTCATTCATCAGTTTTTCTAACAACAAATTTATGATATTCGGAATTTTTCCTATATTTGTACTTCCAAATACAGCTTTTGTCAAATTGCATAACTGTATGTCAACGGGAAGTACCCTATTGGTTTTGATTCCTTTTTCGAATATACCAGTATGGGAAATGCGACATAAATGACCATACCTTTTGATAACATACTTCGAGGGCTTATTTTTTACCTAGCTTCAAGGGACCGTAAGCTTGAATTTGTAAGCCTGAATGACTTGATTGAGCGTATTTGGTATTACTTTCAAGTTTATACTTGTACGCGTTTCTGAGAAAAAGGGTCTTAACAGACAAACAGGCAGTCGGACAACGAATTGATCCTGATATAAGGATTCCTCTATTTCCTTTGGAGGTACGGAACCCTAAAAAATTAGATGTAATGATCACGGCAACGATAATGTTACATATACATCAATTTAAGTTTTACTCGTGTAAGATAAAATTGAGGCATATATGGCGGATATTCAAAATCTAAAGCCTAAAGGTAAATGCATGCTCGTATATCTGGCATGGGTCACGGGACAAATGACCAATAAAACAAAAGCTAACAGATGCTCCCAAACAATCAGTGTTATTGGTATTGCTACGGAATGAAATAACGCGCACACAAATTTGGGCTGCGATTTCCTGTTTTCATTCCAAGTTACCAAATGACAGGACATTAGTTTGGGTTGCATTTGCATTTCACATTCATTATAAAGACATTAATGTTGTGTTAAAATATTCGTCTTTTATAGGTATCTGTAAAATCTTATTTTGGTCTCCGTTAGCGTCTTACTTTACCGGACTAAGAGTGTCAAATTTTTTTTCTGGACTTTTACAGTTCTTATGAACGTTATATATATTTTTTAACCACTTTGGTAATAAAATTTACGACTTAAAAGCTAAGCTTTATGAGGGTGCCTCTCGCTCTGCACTAAGCAGAACGCGTAACAAACTCAGTCGGGTATTTTTTGTTATCACCATTTTCGCTATAATTCAGATTTGGTTAGAGCAATCTATTTCCAAGTATTATTTATCATCACTCAAATAATCATTTACATTGTAATAGATCTTTGAATGAGTTTACTTTTCATAAAAGTTTTATATTTATCCAAAGTATCGTAAAAGAGTTTTTTGTTATTAAGTCATGTACAGCTACACCTAAATATATAAATCATTTCGTTGCATACACTTCTGGACTTTAAGCTATATTGCTTGCTGTCCTTCAATTGTATTGTGTAAAAAATTCATTCTTTTTTTGTATCCTTGTAATATTTCATCTTTATAGATGAACAAATATAATCCGTCTAGCCGTTCTTCAGTGACACGCTTACCAACGAACATTATTCAATTTACATTTAAATAGATTACTCGAATCCATAGTTGTACATTCAAAGGCAGATACGAACGCTAATACGTATCTACATTTAAATGAAATTTTAAATGTATTCCGAATTCTGTTTATTGAATAATACATCGTATATTCTGCGTTAATATGCAGTAAAGATAATGTAATTTAAATATTTTCCGATAAAATATACGCTTTGCCTACTAACTGTATCAAATTTATTATTTTACAATTTTTCCGATAATATTTGTCGCTTTGATAAATTGTTTTATAGGGCCAATAATATACTAGGTACTTTAATTAAAAATCGGGTTTCAGGCTAATTGTTGCTCACGACTTTACTTGCGTGGTTTAAAAGGTCTTTTAATTTGTTGTTTTCACAGTTAATTAAAGATCTAACGCCTATTTTTGACAGCTTTAAAATTTTGCTGAACTAAATATCTATAGTTTAAAACTACCTTTGATATCGGAGCCAGACATAGCTCAGTGTTTGTACTTTTTTGACCTTGAAGTCCACAAAGTACTACAAAACTTTGTACGGTTACACAAAGTCCCCGGCCACACTACATGATCATTGAAATGATGCTATATCGCGCTCCGGCATCACATATTTGTTTGTAGAATAATCTTTTTTTCTACAAAAAAAAACCGACTTTAAATTGTCAGAACTGGAACTAATTGAAATAGGACCACACGAGAAGCACCAGCTTTCAAATAAAAATAAAAATCATAAAGATAAGTCTATGCTACCAAACTTCACAAACTTCAATTTTTTTTTTGCCAATTGCCAGTTGCTATTTTTCCCATAACTCTTTTTATATATATAATAAGAGGCAAACGAGCAGCCGGCTTTCACCAAAATGACTACCGACACCCATGGACAACTGCAAAACCAGGGCGACCGGAGATGCGTTGCCGGCCATTGAGAAATGACTATGCTCTTTTCTTGAAGGTCTCCAAATCGTATCCGTTCGGAAATACCGAAGCGGGAAACCGATTCCACAGAGGAAGTGTGCGAGGTAAGAAGTTCCTAGAGAATGGCACGGTTGTGGGCTTTAGGATGTCGAGCTGATGAGGGTGGAATTTCAAATTTTGACGAAATGTCCCTTTGGTGGAATGGAGCTGCCGGTATTAGTTCGAACAATTTAAATTTGTCCCTTTTCAAAACCATGTCAATATCTTAAAAGACTACTAAGAGACTTTCAGAGGATTGGTAACATCAGTCTTTTTTGTTTCTGATTTGCAATTTGAATGTTTTTTTTTAATAAACTGGTTATACCATCTAAAGAATGATTTAGCATATTTTTTTCTTAATAATTTTTAATATTCTTGTTTTTTATTTAACAAGGGGCAAACGAGGAGGCAGCTAAATGCTCATATTCAACTAAGCGCTGAGTTTACAATTAAAGTAATTACGAGATAAATTTAATTTAAAAAAATGGCTTCGACTCGGATATTGATGTAATAAAGACAAAGATTGTTTCGCAAGCAAATATCTAAGTGTCGGGTCCTCGGTCCGCAGCATCCCATCACTCGGGCGCGTTTAATATTTTGAAAATTCATCTCACGCACGGCACTCAACGGCCGCTCTGATTGCCGTTAAATTGAACTAAAAACTTCTAAAATGTTTCAATTATACCAAAACACTTGCTTATGCCCGTAACTTCTTATCGTCAAACCTGTAGTATGACGGGGCTCGCTTTCCCAATTTTTTTTCCAATGCTCTAACCCAGTCATCCTTTTTTAGGAATTAAAATGCTTAAGGTTTTCAGTTCTTATTCTATACAACAGGGCAAAGAAGCCTAAGTGACTACAAACATTTAACACTTATTTATTTATTTAATTTTTTTGGTTTACACATTATATATACATTTGCAAATTCTTATACTAAATTCCTACTATAAAATCAGGTTCTGAAGCTGAACTAGGTAACCCTGTGCTTCAGCTTCAGTGCCTCAACCCCAGAGAAATTTAATTTAACAACTTTAAGAGTTAAAACATAGTAACGAAACGCATTGAATAGAATCTGTAGGCAATACAATATGCTCTCAAAGCAAAATTCTGACGTAGATATAGTTTCATCTAAAATATTAGTTTATAATCGTAACACAAGCTTTTAATTAGGGGAAAAGGGAATATTAGACATACCTAAAAAGTATTCCTAATATTATTTAAAAAGAAAAAAGTTTGCTATAATATTTTATTAGATAGATTATCTGATGTCGGCTAAGGTTACAAGGCGAGGGGTTATTCTATACCTAGAACATAACTTTTGTGTATGTATGTATGTGTAATATGTCAACATATTTATTACTTAATAGTGGTATTCGCAGATATTGTCTTGCCCGAATTTTTGGTTCATCTGCTATGAGCCAATTAACTTCTTTACGTGTTTTCCATATAACGTGACACAGGCCGAATGAATCTTTGGACTTTTCCCTTCGTCCATTTCTCTTTAGTTTAAATTATGCCCAGTAGGCATAGACAAGAGCCATAAACCAGAAGATGAATTGAACTTTCTTTAGTTCCACGTTTTTTAATGCCGGTGCCAGACACAGCTTCATAAAGCCCCCGGCCACACTACATGATCACTGAAATGATCACTCAAATAAAGCTATATCTGGCGCTGGCATTAGACATAAACCTTTAAAACATATCTTAATTTATTACACCTTCAATTAAAAATGCCCCCCTAGTCCACTGGCAGAGAATTTGTACAGTTTAAATTGTTTAGTTGCTTAATATATAAAGCTAAAGAGTTTGATTGTTTGTTTGGACGCACTAATCTCAAGAAATACTGGTCTGATTTGAAAAATTCTTTCAGTGTTAGATAGCCCATTTATCGAGAAGGCTATATATCATCACGCTAAAATTGAATACTTTTTTTTTACGAGAACGAAGCCGATGGTAACAACTAGTCTCTAATAATAAGCAATTATACATAATCGCCACAGATTATAGCAGTTCAGTTCGTGACTGTATCGTAAATAATTCCGGCGCGTGTTGTAATTATCGTTTTCTAATAACAAAAGGATAAACAAAGCCTGCCCTAACTAATGGATGTTAATTAAAAATTGCAACTAACAATGTATTACCTCTGTGCGCAAATTTCATTGTTTTTCAGAGAATTGTTACAAATTAGATTTGTCGTAATAGATAACTAGATCGCGTTTTATGCTTTTACTTCGTGCTTTTTAGGGTTCCGTAGCCCTATAAGAAACCCTTATTGGTTCACTCTGTGCGTCTGGATACGGAACCCTTCTATAAAAGCATGTTGATACGCTTTTAACCACTTTATATATATTGCGCTTTAAGAGTATTTTCGTCAGCAGGGCATTAACTAAGAGATGCCTGCCTTGCGAGTGAAAGTTTCTAATGAAAAAAAACTAATTTATAAGAAAATAATAAAAGAGACACAGATAATTAAGTGTACCTTACGTAAACCCAGAACAAGGAGAGGAAAATTTAGCATAACTCGTTTGTCCCAAATTCCATTAACAACCTCTCCACTCTCCGTCTCCACCCATTTGAACATATCATAGAATTTAAACGGTTGGGAACTGGAAGAATTTTCGTTAGCTGCGGGTTTTGGGGTAGGCACGATGGGCAACCCCACCACCCTAGGAAATAAATAAATATATGCAGGACTATATGATACACGGAAGTCTGTTACTAAGTTTTGTGTTATAGTTGTCTAACTTAATGACTGTGTTATAGGTAACAGACTGTTATACACAAATATTTTTTTACTTTACCGGCAGAAGGACGAACAGAGCTAAATTATAAGGGTTCCTTGTAGTACTAGGGAACCCTAAAAAAAGGTAATAATGCAGGTTGGTTACTTTTTCCAAAAATGCATATATTTTTTTATCTTCAAATTGTTTTCTGCACTCTAATGTATATATATACATATATTAGTATATATGCATGTATTTCTGTGTTAAAACTAAAAAAAAAAATCGCGAAGTCTGTTCTCTTCTACTCAGTAGAGTAGACTAGAAGATCTACCCAACAGATTTTAAGTTTCGCACGGAATGTCAGCCTCCCCAGAAGGGATATCAAATTTTCAAAATCAAATGATATTATACTCAAGTAGACTCTTACAAGCTCTTTTGAATCGTCAAATATTTTAAAAGCTAACACTGCTTCGGAAGAGTCCACGAGAAGAATCAGCAAGAAACTCGTTAGCCACTCTTTTAAAAATAGTTCTTACAGAAATGAGTTTTTCACATTTTTGCATGTTAACTATCAAGTACAAAGCTGGAGCGACGCAACTTCAAGCAGTTTTATATATAATATAGTCTTCGACAGTATAATATGCTTTACGAATAAGCGTGTATTTAAGATGTAGTTTAAATTTCACAAGAGACAAATTTAATATTGCACCTGGAATTTTGTTATAGAATCGTATAGTACCATACCCTATAAATAAACATGTTTATTCACAGGGATCAAACGCGCGACTTAAAATTAAGTTCTATATGCTCTAACCACTTGTTCGTAGCAGCTTTTTCTAAAGAAAATATATTTTTCATCGAATATTTTATTAATCATTATATTTTATGATTAATAAAATCACGCCGAAAAAATAACTCAATAAATTTATGATATGCTCTTATAAGAATACGGTCTATTTAAATGCAAATATGATAAGTATCTGGAGCCCCTTTAACTAGTTTTCTATCGCCAATATAATCTTTACTGTATATTAAAAAGACGATTATTAAAAACCTAATCAGGCTTTACCATTTTTGTTGGAAAAATTTACTATAAATCGCACTACTTAAGAGACTAATATCCATAAATATAAAATGAAATAAAATGGCCAAGAGCCTGTCAAGACACGCTTATATAGAAGGGTTCCGTATCTGATACGCTATAAACGTATTTGTAAAGTAACTTTCAAAGTTTTTGGCCGATTCGTTTAGAATAATTTTCCTAATAAGTTTTAAGCATGTTCTATCAACATGTACAATTTCTGGTCTACGTGTAATAGTTTGGAAGTGCTAGGGGGGGTATGGTCTTTTACGTATTATAATTATTTTCCAACAAATTGGATTTAAAATAAATTTAATTTGAGTTATTATCTCATTAATATGGAACCACACATTGGTTAATGCAGCTTTATAGGGGTTTACTTCAATAGTAGAATTACAAAATAACTAGGTTGGGTGTAAGGGGGGGTTAGATTGTCGTAAACAAGGCGGAACGTATCATACGCAATTTCACGCCTAAACGCGTGATTCGAGACGCGCACGCGCCTCGCTGCTCTGTGGTAAGGGATAGCTCGAATGTTAAATGTTTCTTTCGTATGGAATTTAAATATGAGAGTAGCTGACGCGTTTTATTTCCGCTTGGGTTCATTAACTGTATTTAAAAAAAATTATACTCTTCTAATATTTATTTTCATATTACTACAAGGAACACAAAGCTAAGCGAGTAAACATTACCTGTGGCGTTTTTGTACGATGGAAGTATTTTTCCGATAGGGTCCTTTAATAATAGCGAGAAATTTTGTTATATTCCCTAAAGCTCTTAAATGTTTCCGGAATAAAAATAAACTCTTGAAACCGTTTAACATGTGTGTAGCATTGTCATCAAAAACCTTTGCTTATTTATGAATGAAAAACAAATGTTACAATGCTACTATTAACGTTTTGATGAAACTTTGTATGTTTATAAAGGTTAAAAAATTAATCCAGAAAAACCATTTGCATTTTATCAATTACAAAAAAAAACCATTGGTTGACTGTTCGCTTAAACCCTGCTTCCGTATCGCTTGCCACTATGCTTCCACCCTCACGCCTGCACGCATGGCTCAGGTGGAACGTGACAACGAGTCAAGCTATTTCTTGTGTGCAGCCGGCGTTCGTAACATCGATTTGTAAGGTATATATTAATAATACATATTTAAGTTAGATTTTAAAAAATAATACTTATTTAAAATCAGGTTTTTGCAATTTTTTTAAAAGTTAATTAATTATCTGGGGTTGAGGCAGTGAACGTGAAGCAGATGGTTTCATAGTTAAAATTCAGAAGCTGGTTTTATAAGATAATTTTAGTATAATAAGGAAATGTATTTTCTGTATATAAGATAATTAAATAAGCGACTGCAATAAGATATGTTTTAACATTCATTATGTTAAAACATATTATATTGCAGAAGTTATTTTCTTTCGTCCTTACAAATTTCTATCTAGAGTTTATGTTTAATATTTGGCACTGTATGAGGTCGTGGTGTAATCGCGTCGGCATTTGAGTCGATCGCTAGGTTAAGTAGACCTTGTTGCGACCGGGTGATGGATGGGTGACCTATTCTAACACTGGTTTATATTATATAACTGATGTCCTCCCTGAATGTCACGGTACTGATAAGGACAGAAGTGCGTTAATCGATATGGAAGATGAATTGTAACATCTGTAGAGTGCGTTCAGTCTAAAAATGCACGGCCCTATATTAAAATCCATTAGTTAAAGTGTGAAAGTAAATATTAACTGCAACACTTGCTTGTGTGTCTTCAGCCATTTTATTGTAAACTCAAACACACATTGTAAAGTCAATTATCGGTTTAACTGTTTACATCAGGTCCTCCCGCGTACAGGTGGCAGGGCAGGAAGAACACGATAAAAGATGCTCCATTTTCTGGGGAGCCGCACCACACAAACACCAAAAAAATTTAGTTATTTGCAATGCTCTACTGTAAAGCTGGGAATTTGGTGTTACGACAACTTACCGACTGAGTTTGTTGCGGGTTCTTCTCAGTGCAGGGCGTGAGGAACCCCTTTAAGCTCTAAGCTTTTAAGTCCTAAATTTTATCACCAAATTGTTAAATTATTTAAAAAAATTATATTAACATTATGCATACGTTCATAAGTGCTTATAAAAAAGTCTATATGAATAAACGATTTTGACTTTGATATTACGAGGTATCGTTTTATAAATGTGAAAGGTCACCTATTGTGAAATCTCGAAATTCACAGGACGTACAATGATGAAATTTGTGAAGAAGGTAGTTTAAAATTAGTAGAAATCCACTAAGAACAGATTTTTCGGTAGGGGAGATTAAGGAAGCCTAAGGACTCTTGCAAGAATAGTTTCGCGGAAGAAGATGCGGGAACCTACTATTTCTGAATATATATGAATTTAAACTTCGATTAATAAATTAGTTTTAGCTTAAGAATGTGGGCTCCGCCCATAGGAATTTCAACCCCCGAAAATTTGTACAAAATTAGGGAATTAAACGCAGACGAAGCTACGGTTAGATATTATATTACCTATACTCTATACTAATATATAATGTTGAAGAGTTTGTTTGTTTGCTTGAACGCGCTAATCTTAGGAACTACTGATCCGATTTGTAAAATTCTTTCAGAATTAGATACCCCATTTATTGAGGAAGGGTATATAGGCTATATACATATCACAACAGGCGAATATTGAACATTTTTTAATTAATTTTATACGGAACAAGTCGCGGGCATAGCTAGTAGGTTATAATTTATAAAGCTATCATGAAATTTGTATCACGTAATGCGAATGAAGTCGTGGGAACAGCTAGTTTCAATATAATCGAGAACATATATTTTCTTCTTGGTTTTATATTTTGTCATTTTAAAATCCTCCTTTCACTTCCCTTAAGATCCCGGTAATTTCAGCACGAAATTATAGTTGGTATAGGCAATAAAGCGGGAATCGAACGTAAACCCTGGGGTATCATGCGACGCGTGTAATTTATGTCCGTCTGTCACTCACATATTAGCCGCTAGGGTTGTCAATCATCTGTACATGTAAAGTTTGAGAATAGAGAATATATGAAAAAAATAAAACATATCCTTGAAATTTTTTGGCAAACGGGCAGGCGGTTCACCTTATTGACAACCGACGCCCGTGGATGACTGCAACACCAGAGAGCTCGCAGATACGTTGCCGGCCCTTGAGAAATGAGTATGCTCTTTTCTTGAAGGTCCCTAAGTCGTATCCGTTCGGAAATACCTATGTAGCGGCCGCTACATAACAAGATGGCAATGATGTCGAGTGGAAAAGGTTACACCAAAAGCAAACTAGATGGCGCTGTCGGACGGACTGATCCTGACTGTCACTAGTACGTAACATAGCGAGCGAGATAGGCACGTCTTGTTAGAAAGAGACGGCGATAGTGCCATCGCGCTCGCGTAAACACCAAATGCTACTCGTGTAGGGTGCGTACAAGTGTCAGCCTCCATTTAATAGATAAGGTTGTGCCAAATTGTTGGACGGCACGTTCCCATGACGTAGTGATTGTCCGTTGTAAATAAAAGTACTTTGTAAATACAGTCTACGAGAAGATTATTGGCAAGTTGGAGTATTATTAATCCCCAAATTAATAAAACCCAGAAAAGACACCAACGTGTCCGTTACAAAAGCAATACATAAATAAATCACAATCAATATAAAACATTTAGAGTATTCATTGGGCTGTCGCGCTATTGTACTGCTTCTAGAATGTTTTTAGAGGCACGTCTCCACTGTTTTTGGGCCAATAACGGGCTAAGAGCTGCCTCGTTTGTTCGGCATGAGCGCCCCAACAGTATTCTGAAAATGATAGCAAGCAGACTAGACTGTACTATTCTGGACTACATGGTCCCAGTAGTTTCAATTTTAACTCTTTATTCGTAGGCAGTATATTAACATACATATAAATTGTACTAACCATAATAACGAGATGTTATTTCTTGAACTAAATAAATTATTAAAAAAATATATATTATAAAACATCAATCATTCATACTAACTATAAAGACTGACAATGGAAGATACGAAGTAACTTTGTATACCATAAATGTCCAATTATTTAATTAAAGGCTCACCTGAGAATCGAACTGCGGCGGTTCATCGCCCAAAAATCGTTCCAATAACGGTTTCGCCAGATCTTGTAACGCCGACAGCAATACTTTGCAGCTCTGAACTCTAAGCACCATCCAATCCGGGGGAAATACCTAGCAGTAAATTAACCATAGCATAAAAGCAAATAATAAACATTTGGAAAATATAAAATTGAAATCTTACAAATAGCCAATACATTGTCAATTTTTGCAGCATAAGTCGTACCACGTTCAATTGTTAATCATACTAAAAACGTCTTAATAATCACAAGAAATTGCAAAATTTGGAAATAACTTACGTCCTGTTCAATCAGGTGTCTGAACACAAGGAAGGCTCGCATCAAGAAATCCTTCAGCGGTTTCCGGTCGTGAGGATGCGGTGCAAGGTGACTCCACAAGCGCTGGTAATGCGCCGGTTTCAACAGTTCCATAACCCCCAAAAGACCGGCTACCATTGAACCCTAAAAACAAACATAGATAAGGTAATTGTAAATACGCCACATTCTAGAAATTCCTTACGTCGCATAATATCTCAGTGGAACCATTTGCCAGCTCCTATATTTCAAGCGCACCGACTTTCTCTAACTCGCAATTCATGCATACATATTATACATTTTATTTTAAATAAGATCAATATTCTTAACAAAAATACTAGGGAATATGGTTGCCAACTTGGGAGATTTCCATTCTCTTATTTTTTACTTCTTTGTGATATTAGTCGTAAGGATGTAGAGATCGTGAGGGTTCCGAGGATGACGTCAGACGGCTATCGGCCATCTTAACTCACCCCACAGCCACATCCTCTGCAATCTAAGAGTACCCTGTTACTTGAACGGCAAATAACTAGGAAAAAGGAGAACAAGAAGCTCAACTTGCAAATACATTTTAGGAATAATAGACTTAATGAGCTTTTAATCATAGGTGAAATGACATTCAAAAATTTTGACAACAGATTAAATATGTTAGTAAGTGACAATAATAAAGAAAAAAATAGTATACAACATGCAAAATGCAAGGAATAGAACTTAATCTCAATGAAATTCATATTAGTTAGGTATTTAAGTTGAATTTATTCTTCATTTTTTATTCTCAATACTGCTCTTGAACGGATATAATTTATTTTAAGTAGAAACTTTACTGGTATAGGCATATGCTTATATAATATTATGTTCTAAGTGTTGTAATTGTTGTTTGCTTCTCAAGTAAAGATAAGATAAAAAAAAATAACTTTAACCAAAAAAGAGAAAAAGAATAGATAGCTCTCTTTGGAATGTTGCGAACTTCGTAGACTGAGGGCGGTTGTAGTTTAAATTTAGGATTATGTGTTCATGACATATTCAGAGGACCTAGCACGAACATTCTCGATAGTTTTACTTACTTTAACGTTCGAAAAAGTGAAGATTTATGCGCGTTTCTTCGTCGGGTTAAGAAAAAAAAATGGAACGTTAAATGAAACATGAATGCCACAGTTTTACGCAACTTAGTTGGTAAATATTACTGGCACTAACGAAACAGAATTCGCACGTATCGAATATTCGACGTTACGGAAGTGTTAGTCGTGTAAAATGGAAGCACGAGCATTCATTGGACGTTTCGTTTCGAATGTTAAAGAAAGTAAAACTATCGAGAAGGTTCGTGCTAGGCCCTCAGATAAATTTATTAAATTTACAAGACATGTAGGATTTCAAGTTGTTAAGTTAAAATTACGATCTAAGTCGATACTACAGTTCACAGCGCATAAGAATACAAAAGAAGGTAACAAATTTTATAGATTAAAATAAAATTCTCTTAAAAATAACAGTAAAAATAAAAAAAAAATCTGAATCTTACAAATTACACAATACTTTTACGTTACGTTAAGTTACGTTGCGTAAAAAAAGAACTTGTATGCGTCAGAGAGAGTTTATATGGCTGCTCTATGACGTACCAAAGAGTATAGTGCTATTTTTTAATTTAATGCCATGGACGCCTGGTTGATTTGTGTTGTCTTTAACTGTAGTACTATGGAGATGTCAAGGACAAAAATGTACAAACACTTTGAGCTATGTCTGGCACCGGCATAATACCATGTGGACACAGATCAGAAATTAAATTAATATTTAGAATCTCTCTTTTCTCATTTTTTAAAAGTCGGTTAACAATCAATTCTAAATGTAATAAAGTCAAATTCAACGCAAAATGTCCAATAAAGTATTACCCCCGGGTGAGGATCGAACTCACGACCTTAAGATTATGAGACTTACGCGCTGCCTACTGCGCTACCGAGGCTTGCTTATATTCGTAGAATATAAGAAATGATACGCTTTGACCTGTATGATAAATAAGTAAGAGAGCAAATGAGTTGGCTAGTTTATGACAAATGACTACAGGCGCCCACGGTGCAAAAATAAAATATTTGAATAGAGAAAGTATATAGAGGCAGTTTTATCAGATACAACAGCAAGATATTAAAATAAACGAGAGCTATAGGTGTAGTCGACCAAGGAAGTGCTTTACCATTTTGGATGACAGTTCCTACTTAAAGAATGTTTTGCTAAGGGTTATTATTAGAAATTAACGTATTGCATAGCAAGCAAAAATGAGCCTTTTAACTAATTGAAGTGCAAACGACATTCGACCTTAGCGTGGCAAACAAATTTCTTGGTCGGCTATACATAACATATATTTTAATAGATTACCATTCTCTTATTTTAAAGTATTTAGATTACAGGCTATAATAATTCATGATCATTATTAGACTTAATCTGTAAATTCTCAGCTATAGTAATAAAATTTATATCGTATAAAGTGGAGATCTACCGACTTGGCGACTTTTCTCGGTGAGTGAACACGGCGTATAGAGAATGTTGCAATGCTCGCTAACGTGATCTGATGATGGAGGCTATCTTTATTGACATCCTTTGATCGGCTACTAACAGTTTTACGAGGCAGGATTCGGCATGGTTTTCTTACAGTGCAGAAATTTATTAGTATTATATAAATGTAACAAATTCTTGCTGAGCTGGAAGGCTCAATAGTAACTTTTTCTCAAATAAGATCGGCGTAAAGTGGCGGCGGTGCAGTTATATCAAGTGAAGGTATTGTTGTCGCGTTTCATTCGGTTTGTGAGACTTTTCCGGTGGCCTAAATTCGTCATTAAAGGCCGGCAACGCATTTGCTTGCCTCCTAGTCGTGCAGAGGTCCATGGGCGTCAGTAGGCACTTAGCTGCCTGCTGCCTCCTCGTTTGACCCTTGAAACAGAAAAAAAAATCAATTACTTTTTTAAAATCCCCGAATAGAAATACGAGCGTAAAGAGCGCAATACCATAACTTGAAAACTGCACCACCAAAACCACTACCAAAGCCCAGAACTACATTAACTTTCTGTCATGCCTCAATACACGTATCACTCCGAAGCCGCAACATTATCAGGAGATAGACTCTGTAGTGTATACATAAAGGAGTTGTTCATAAGGGTATAAATACAGAAACAATCGTTTAAACGAGGCAGTTGTGTTACGACCGTTGACTTGGTAACAATTATCTAAGTATTTTAAGATTGGTGGGAATAAATAACGTGCATGCTCTTATATGGTGGGTTATAATTATAGAGAATATTTGTCAAGAAAGTAAAAGGCAGCATAAAACTGGGAAATCGAATAAAGAAATTTCGACTTTGACGTTGTATGCAATTTAATTTCTTTTGCGTTTCTTTACGAATAACCTTTGTAGAGTCTATCTCCAGATGGAAGTTAGTTAATTACATTATCCATGGAATGCTAAGAAATTCGTCTCTCTCTTTCTCTCTAATATCACTCAGTGACATTAATCGGGACCCACAGTTTTAGGTGCCTTCCGAAAGACGGAGGAGGTCGGATATTTGTGAACTAGTGTCAGAATGGGTCACCCATCTATCACCCGGCCGTGGTAAGAACTGCTTAACCTAGCGATCGAATCAAATGCCAGCCACTGATTAAAGAATGACCTCCCTAAGCGACTTATTAATTAGTGCTTTCTATCCAACTTAGTCTAAGTAAAAGTTCGTAATGTAAAGTTGTATACGTCAAGTCTCTTTAAAGCATACAGCAAAACAATGTGACGGCTTAGCAATTTATATTCTTTACTAAGTAATATTTAATCTAACTTGACATCAAAGTCTACTTGGCTTACTGTAAGTTTAGAATAAGCTAATTTTCTTGCTACCTGAATTCACCTTATAAAGTTACCGTACCGTGGACTTTTTTATGGATTAAGGTCAGATAATAGACGGTAATTTCTGTAAAAATTAGATCAATCTACTTAGTTATGTATTTAAGGAAAGAGTTATTGTATATTAAAGCGCGTATGTACATATATTGTATATAAAAAATCCATATTTTCTAAAAATTACGACTTACGCAGTTTGCCATTGGCGTTTAACGCCATCTCTTAGAAGGAGTTCAGTACCTAATAGTACGGTAATGCTCCGCTAGGTGGTATGTCCAGCTGTAATTTAGTTTTTCGACGATTATAAATAAACGTTACCGAGCTAGACACCCATTTTCAATAGAAAACAACGCGCTGTAATTCGGAAGCTAATAAAAAAATAACGTGGTAAGTTGTCTGTTTGGAACGTGATCGTGCCAGATCCACACACACAGACAGCTGGGCGTCTAAGGAAATACTTTTTAAATCAGTTTTTTCTTACACTTTTAATAATAATAAACTATTTTTTTGGTAAGTAACCCTAACACAGACATTAATAAACTAAAAATAACTAATCTAAACACTTACAAATGTATATAACTAAATTAAATTCCATATGGATTAATAATATAAATAAAAAGAGAGAAAAAATAAAACAAATAAAAAGAGATAGAAATTACGGTTTTTGTGTAGGGTCCACAATACCAAAAAGGTCGATGCTTCAGCATAAATGCTGTAGTGTATGGGTCTACCATGCAGCGCTGTTTTTCGAGCATGACCTTTAGTGTGACGTCACGGAAGCTGCGCCAAAAAAGGCAAAAGTTAAATAACAAGGAAAAGTACGTAACAATAAAAGTAAATTAAATAAATATCTTATAACATAATCTTAATATTAAAAGTACGGAACGCAAAACACGTCATGCCTTTGACAGTTGTCATTTGTGACGTTAAATGTCATGGCAAAACGTGCTGTGCCACCTCAACACTAGAGTACAGCAATTATTTATTTATTGATGTAGAACTCAACCACGCTCTGGAAGGTCAACTAAACGCCAAGGAAATTGAAGACATTGCGTATATTGCGTCTACACACTATTTTGAATGTAGATGTGAATGCTTTGGAGGGGCGTTCATTTTTTTTTTTGACTGAACGCACTCTACCTGGTGAACTGCAGAAGCTGTACCAGTTCATCAACTTCCAAAGCATCAAAATGTAATTATATCTTAATGATAGTTACCGTTGCTATAATTACCAATACAAAAGACGTAACGCTCTCTTGGAAACACTAAACACGATAATGATTTATTTTTAGCACCACTACAATCTAGTCAACCATTCCAGAGGTCAATGTCCCTTTAACGACATAACAGTTTCACCTAATATAGTCCGAATATTTGGTTTTCTCCAGTGGTGATATACTTCGCACGATGTGATGAAAAAAATCTCGTTAAGCCCCCGTTAAGCTCTTTGAAAAGTTTTTTTTTATAATAAAATGTTCATTGCGGTTTTTTTATTTTAATTATTTATGGTGGGGCCCGCACTGCCGATACACTTCGATCCAGCTGGATCTTTTGTGCTCGACCCTTCCCTTGTTCCTCCAGCTACAAGGCTTCAAAGATCCAGACGAGCAGTTCCATGATCGACTGAAACCTGAAGGAGCCGCAGTCTGCCGACCTCGGATAGGCCACGCCGAAGAGATTCATTCTCATTCTGGCCAGCCCATCGCAAACGCACAGCAAGTGCCCGATCGTTTCTGCTTCCTCATAGCAGGCTCTGCGCAGCAAAACTTTGCGCAGATACACATAGTCCCCGGCCACACTACATGATCATTGTAATGATCATTCAAATGAAGCTGTGTCTTGCTCCGGCATTACAAATCACAAACAACCAAGGTGAGACCTGCTAGTAAGTATGAAAATACCTGTATCAGAATTAGTTTACCTACCATAAAGAACCCTTATTCCTGTGTGTTTCTAAATGGGCTAAGACGGCTCTGTCTATAACAATGACATGGGTTTGAAATTGTCTTGTGTAAACGTATTTAAAAATATGGCGTTAGGCACGTTCTGGATCTCAATACGTATACGATTTAGGCACGTTGCGATCATACCTTATCGTACACCTTCAAGATCCGGACTCGGTTTTTGATAAATAGTCCAAGATACGAGCAATCAATAAATTTATTACTTAATATATCCGTAGATAGATCACATTTCTAAATTATCGACTAACCACAATTATCGAATTAGTGATGTTTTATAAATTACTTTTAAAAGGTGATCAAAAATATTTTCCAATATTCAATAAACCATGTTATTTGTAAACAAATTGAAGAGTTTGTTTGCTTGAACGCGCTAATCTCAGAAACTGCGGGTCCAATTTGAAAAATTGTTTCAGTGTATGATAGCCCATTTTTCGAAAAAGGCTTTAGGCCTTTATCACGCCAAAATTGAATCTATTTTTACCTAATTTTATGCGGACCAAGTCGCGGGTAACAGCTAGTGCTTAAATCGCCGATCTCATGTGAGAAAGAGGTACTGGTACCCGGACGCGCCGGCGCAATTCGGCTACAAGCATGGCGCTACCTCGATTACGATTAATATCACAAAGTGACATTAATTGGGTCCCACTGTTTTACGTGTCGTCCGAAAAATGCTAATCTGGACGTTATAACTTAAATTTTCGTACGTGGCTGGTAACTGAGGAGTAGCAATTGGTTTCCTCCGTTTGGCAGATGGAAGACGGAGATTGTACGATGATGCGAGATGTTCAAATTTGTGGTATCTGCTCAAAAGAAGTATAATATTGAAATTGAGACTTTCATAATGAGGCAAAGGTCCTGCCTCAATATTTATTTTATTGCAATGGTATTCCTTTAGAAGTTACTGTAATTTGACAAATCTTTTCCAATAAACTATTCGCTGGGTTGAGTTAGAAATTCAAAGACAATTTTCTGCAGGTCGTAAATTAGAAACTTTGAGACAAGCTCAAATCTGGCTCGCGCGGCGAACTACAATTTAGTTTGGCAAACAGTTTTTTTATGACAAAGTTACGAGTTGAATATGCGAACGATTGAAGGTCACTCGCCATGAACAAAGAGTACGAATACAAATCATTTATTTGCAAAAGGTTTGTAGGTTTACATATGAATTACTGAACGTTACAATCAGCCACACAATGGCATGCAATTTATATAAAGTTACATTTATTACAATGATGATTAAATATTTACATTTTTATTTCAATTAAATTGAAAAATAATAAAAACATAAACATAAATTGTTGACTAATAACTAATTAACTCTCTACATGCTAAGTAAATTGGAAGAGATGTGATGCGATCGCGTACAGGACACAGAAACTTCGGTAGACCACCAGCAGGATGGCGCGACGTCATCGTAAAGGCAGCGGGCAGAAATAAATGCACTTGGCAAACAGCGGAGGCACATGTCGTGCTCATGAAGAGGCCTTAGTCCAGCAGTGGACTGAATCAGGTTGAGGAGGAATGCTAAGAACAAAATCTTTTACATAGTATAAACATTTATTTTGTAGGCAAAAAATAATTTCCTTTTGAACGTTATGATAGCCAGGGGTTTTTATTGTAATTTTTATAAACATTGAGCAGCTGCTTTTTTTAGTGGTGGATAGAGTACAGATAGCAGATTCTTATTATTAGTAGAAGTGTTGGTAGAAAAATAGTCTTTGTTGTGTAAATTTAAAACAATATACGAGACTCGCACACTGATTAGTTCTTTCACCTCCCAAAGATTAAGAAAAAAAAATGCGGTGCTGACTTTGCATTTGTTAGTCGGAGGGACACGCAAAAAAGAAGTAGAAAATTCTTCTAGATTTCATATTTTCTAATACTAAGTATACTTTTAAGTGTGCTTAATATACCTAGGTACCTATCCAATGAAGGTTTTAAAAACATGTGCCAGGAGAGGTCACGACTATACCCTAATTTATTCGCCACGGGCTAAAGGCCCGTGCCATTGTTCTTTTATTATCTACTTCATTATTTCGTTTTTCAGTGTTTTCCGTTCCATTCAACTTCAGTTTAGATACAGAGTTTTTTTTTTTTTTTTTTTTATTGAAGTTTAGACCACCGTCTATTTGAAAGAAAACCAACTTTACAGTTTAACCCGCCCTTTTATCTTTGACCTGATTAACTTTTAAATTGTCTAACGTGAGTAGAAAACAAGTTTTCTTGTCGAATAGTAAACAATCCCCAGCTGGTTACTCTTCAGTAGTATTCATATTGCGTCCATTGCAACGCGTTTCAAAATTTGGAACTGCGACACCCGGTGCCTGGCGTTTAATAATAAATCTGCATCTAAACAACATTATGCAGGGACTGCTGGGTCATGCGTGTCAATTCTACAGCACATTGTGATACTTCTTATTTATTACTAGCGATCCGCCCCGCCTTTGCGCTAGTTCAAAGCAACACATATATAAACCTTCCTCTTGAATCACTGTTTATTAGTGAAAACCACATTAAAATCCGTTGGGAAGTTTAAAAGATCAAACCGTACAGGGATTTGTTACTATGTATAGATGTGACAAGGGACAATTTGATTATAAGTGATTATCATATTGTCCACAAATGACTATGATAAATTAGTATGCCTTTGAAATGAAGATCCTTGGAATTAAATTTGGTTATGGTATAGGAAGTTTTTAATTAATTTTTAAGTTATAGGGCAAGTTGTGTTCGTTTTGCGTAGGTAACAGCCCTATACCAAATTACTTTTTGTTGTAAAATATAGTTTTCGTGTTTGCAACCAGTTTAATAAATCTTTTAAAAGAAGAAAAAAATGTGTAAGTGTCAGTGTTAGAATGGGTCATCTATAACCCGCTCGCAGCCAGAGCAACTTAACTTAGCGATCGACCCAAATGCCGACCACTGATTAGGCCACGACCTCCTCCTATATCTATTCTATGCATTTATACTAATATATAAAGCTGAAGAGTTTGTTTGTTTACTTCAACGCACTAATCACACGAACTACTGGTCCGATTTGAAAAAAAAAATTTCAGTAGTAGATAGCCCATTAATCGGGGAAGGCTATTGGCTATATATCATTTCGCTAAAATTTTTCACCTAATTTTACGCGGACAAAGTCGCGAAACTAGTGATTTATTAAACGTAAATGGTTTTGAAATCCAACATTGTTAAACGATATAGTGATTGACGGATTGAACCATGAGATGCTGAGTTCAAATTCCCGTCCCCTCGTTTTTTAAATAAACATCTAAACTTATAATGATACTGAATTGAAAATATACTCTGAATTTTGATATTAATATTTGTAATTATGTTAACTTAGTATTGTGAAAAAGAGCAATTCTTAATATTTTCCAAAGGTAAAGGTACAACTTTAATTAATGATTTAAAAGTCTAGACATTTTTGTTATTATTAAAATAATAGAGGTTGAAGTACAAAAGACTTTGATATTTGATGTCATAGATAAGTTTTGCGAATAAATTGCTAGCAAATATTTGTTTCAAAACGGCGGTAGTTAGGCATATTCAAAATGTTATATACTTATTAATTAATTAAATGAACAAAAAATTGCACTTAAGCATTTAAAATAGCAAAAGAAAAAGAGAAACATTAGTACATAGTTTATTTAAAACCTAAAATTTATTATCTTGGATTTATATAAAAAAAATATTAATAGCAGAACCGTACAGATATTGATAGTGTGTCTTATTCTGTCTAGGCGTTATTCCGGTCTAGCACCAGTGTCCGCTTAAATTGCTAAGGATGTGACTGTGAGGCGAATTAAGAAGACCAACTAATGTCTAATATCATCCCCGAAATGCACACAATCTTTACTATCTCACGACAATTATCACGCTGTGACATTAATCTGGACTCAATGATCCACGTGCCTTCCAAAACACGGAATAGATATTGATAGTCCGTAAATTACAATAATTTGTCATTATTAAACTTTGTTACATTTTATTAAAAATTAGCGGACCCGGCAGAAGACGTCCTGCCCGAACGTTGGGCTACTTACTATTTCATTCTATTTTCCTATAACATTCCCATTCCCTTTCTCGTATTATTAGAAATAACGAATGACTACGAATCGTTTCAGCTTTGTGCAGCGGTAATACGGTGTAAATGGAATCTTTGACGTTAAGAACATACCTACATTGCTTAGACAACAGTGAGTGCTTGTAATTGAATATGAACTTTATTAAGTAGAAATAAAGTTCAAATTGACTCTACATTTTAGTTAGAAAATGTTTGTACGCAAAAAAGGGCTGTTTATAGGGTTTTCCCGGCTAATTTTTCTCGCCGTAAAAACTATCCTTGGACTACAACGAATATTTTAAAAAAGAATTGGTAAAATTGATCCAGGCGTTGTTGAGTTAAGCGTTTACCAACACATTTTGCGATTCATTTATAAATATATAGATGTGTGTCAAGCTCGCCATTATGGTGATGATTGAAAAGAGTTCTAAATGGGGGAACCTGAGGTGCAAATATATTGTGCTTTATTAATCATATCACGAAAAACCTTCGCAGAGTATATTTCCTGATAATGGTCCGCTTTTGGAACGAAGCGTGCGTTGAGTGCGTAACAGAAAATCAATGCAGTTTTTCACCATGATTTAAGTTTTTCCGTTTGTCTCTGGTATTTACATGTATATATATATAGAGAAGGGTGTGCGAATGCTATTATTTTTGTAAAATATGTAAACTTTATCTAACTCGCTTTTCTACTTTTATTTAACATAAAGAAGAATTAGTACACTAAAATACTTTTATTACTCAAACTAGAACATAAACAATATTTGAATATTTATTAAAATTAAATTCTTTTTTGACGGGAACTTCCTTAAGCAGACGAAAAACGCCCCGAACAATCATGAAGCACCCAATGTTGCCAGCAAATATGCTTTTTCATGTTAAATTATTAGAATAAAACCTCACGCCAATATCAAACGTTTTACACATTCTTGTATTAATTTTACTGTATGATTGTATAAAAGCGTGGTCATGACAACTGTATATATGTATATTAATTGTCAAATATAATAATGTCGTACAAAGAATTAAAATTTTGTATATACATAGTTTTACAAATAGTACGCAAATCTAAGGATTTGTGAGCGAATATCGACCAGCTGGCGAAGTCTAGTACTGTTTTATTATATGAAACAATATTAAAATATTTGTGATAAAAAATCATAAGGCTATTATTTTTTTTAATGAAAAGTGTGTCCTCAAAAATTCGAATGGGTACTTTATTTCTCATCTTTCATTCCCGAAATCTGTAAAATATAGCCAGCTTATGTCTTAACATATTCCACATAAGATGGCGGCAATCCTGTCTCGTGAAGTGATGGTACTGTTGTTGCGTTTCGTTCGGTTTGTCAGAGTTTCCGGTGATCTAAATTCCTATTTAAAGGCTGGCATGCATCTGTTAGTCTTCTGATGGTGCAGATATCCATCTGCGTCGGTAGGCCTGCTAGTTTGCCCCCTTTGACATAAAAAATAACATAAATATCGCACATCACCTCGTTAAACAACTAATGCATCACGCATTTTATGGTTCTATACTTTTGCTCATATTGTCTTTAATACTTCTTGCCTAAGGATCTAAGTCGAACAAAGTTCGATCGAAATATACTTTACCTGAATCAATGATGATTGATTGATTGATTGATTGATTGTGTGACGTGTAGATTGTGCGGTGGGATGATGTTGATGACGTCATCCTACCGTGTAACTGCTGTGAATCGGATGTCGTTTGCCCATCTGATTGGTGGCGTGTCTCTAGGGCGCTTGCATCTCCATTTTTGCTTATGTTTTATTTATTTCAGGATAACCGACAGTAGGTACACACACAAAAAATTATAAGATACAATTAGCAAAAGAAAATTATTACATATATGTCCTACTAATTATGAGTCATCACAACATGCTTAACAATTATAATTTACATCAGTCACTTTAAAAAACAAAATACATAGATGCAAAACAGCTTGATTATAGTAAAAAAATAAGTCATTACAATACAATAATAATGAAATTGAATGTCTGTACAATAATAATGAATTTAATTTTATCTGGTGATCTACCTCATTAGAAAATAAGAGAAATCAAAGAGAGAAGTTTTTAGATGATCTTAAAGATTTGCCCTATGATCAAGAAAATGAACGTTATATTTAACGTTACTTTGTGGCTGGTTATTTATTTTTTTAATTGAAATAGGATCGAATCTGCAAGAGTATGTATATAGTGCAGATTGCCTGTGTAGAATATACTCATATAACGTTGGGCGACTTCAAATAACATATGGCGATATCGTGTAAACTTAATCTATTTTGAATTAAATATGGACGCAACTCAATGTAATCTCAAATAAACACTCAATGAATCCAAATATTATGTCAGGCAGTGGTTCTCAACATGTTTGCGCTAACCCCGGTCGCGGTGTTTATTTAGCGCTGGTCCGGACTCCACTCGGCTCATTTCGGTCACGTACGGGTTAGATGATTAGGCAAACATTCTAATACCTAGGCTTGCATTAAACGCTTTATTATATCAAATATTTTTAAGTAAAAAGATAATTTAGTTTAAGAAACACCACCGAAATAAAAAGCAAAAAATAATTGGTACTTACGCTTACTAACGTGTTGAAGTTGGTACCAAGATAATTTAATTTAAAAAACAGCAACGAAATAAAAAGCACAAAATAATTGGTACTTACGCTTACTAACGTGTTGAAGTTGGTACCAAGATAAGTAAATGATCTATTTTTAAAATAATGGCTTATTCTTCTCGTGGCTCAAATTTTCCTAATCAGTGGTAGCTTTTAAAATATTCAAAAGATCACGGAAATGGCTGCCCCGAAGAAGGCTGAAAACAAACTGGGACTATAGAAGATTAAGTAAAATCGAATATGACGATAAAACAAAGAAAGAAGAAGAAGATAATAATGGCACGAGTCTTAAGCCTGTGGAGCATACAGTGAAGATAGAATAAAATGTATATTCAAAAGAGTTTGTAAAAGTCTTGAATAAAACATCTTTTGATTTGATTGTATTTGAAGCGATGATACCCAAGTATACCACGTAATATAGGTATTCAGGAAGAACAGAAAGCTAGGCTAAACACTGGAATACCTAGATTTCAGTAAACGCTGTATCATAAAGCATTAAGAACTATGTTTGATTATAAATGATCTATTCTACTTTTATAATTTGGTGTATTGAGCTTTTAATTGAATCCAGTCCTAAAAATTAAAAACATGTAAATGTTTTGAGAGTACAGTCACTAGACTAGACTTTTACAGCAAAAATCCGTCGTGGGTTCGATTCCCGCCTCGAGTGTGGGTGTATTATATATGTGTATGTATGTATGTGTTTATATATTTCTAAAAAAAGAATTTGTGTTTAACATGTTTCTGTTACCTATAACACAAGCATTAAGTTGTCCTCACCTTAGGAACAGACGTCCGTGTATCATATTCCTGTATATACATATTTATTTGACCCAACCCCTGGGATATTGGGTCAACCATTTATTGGGTAACCTAATAAAATTCAAAGATAAAGCTAAGTACCTGTCTATTGACTGATGAGATGAGATTGGTGATCTTATATTTATTACTAGCTGTTCCCCACGACTTTGTCCGCGTGTGCCACGCTTAGTTGGATGGCGTTATTGATATAGTATTGCAATTAATTATCAACATCGATACGATACAAATGTGGTCATGTATATGCAGTACAGGTTCGCTGAGGCAACGCACATTTCACTTGACTCGTCCGTGCCTTGGGGCAGGTCGGATCAACATTCCTATTACCGTAGACTTTTAATAAAATACAGACACGACATCTCATTTGAGTAATATTAAAGACTAGCTGTGCCCGCAACTTCGTCCGCTTAAAATTAGGCACAAGAATGGATTGAATTTTATCGTGATGAGTCTTCCTCGATAAATGGGCTATCTAACACTGAAAGAATTTTTCAAATCGGACCAGTAGTTCTTGAGATTAGCGCGTTCAAGCAAACAAACAAACTCTTTAGCTGTGAGAGGTATTGATTTGTTTACTTAATTTTATGCGGACGAAGTCGTGGGCACAGCTAAGATTTAATTTTGATATTTAAGCTCTATAAGTTTCTATATTCTATACATATTTACTTTCAGCCTTCAATTCGGTGCACGGATGTTTAAAAAAATATATAAAAAGTCGAGCCATATAGAATTGATGCAAATAGATGTGCTATCTAACAAAAATAAAAATATATGATCTCCAGAACAGATTTTTTAAATAATATTACACCATTGCTGCATCTGGCCGTATCTAATATTCTTTGAGGCCGTTACGTAATGGAATGTATTCAATGCAGTTGAATTATATTGGTAGTGACGCAAATAACGGGAAACAACATATCCAACTGAATTAGAAATTACCCAACAGAATTGTGGGTCAATATAGAAATATAAGGTCTAATAAGCGTTGACTGGCTCACAAAACGAGCAGGTTTTTAATTCTATTAAAATCTTTAATTGTATAGCATACTTAATATCATCGATGGTTTTAAATTATATTAAGATGCATTTTTGCCGTTAAACTGTTTAGGTGCTGATACAGGATTAAACATATATGGAGGAAGCCAGAAATAACGTCACCGTTAAGGACATCTGCAACATAAGACGTTCCGATGCGCTGCCTGCCTTGAAGGAACATATGCACTTGACTTTTAAAAGCATTCAAATTGTATGGCCTCGGGAAAGCCTCAGGAGGAAAATTGTACTACAATTGTACGTGTGACAAAGGAAGAATCGAGAATAGATTATTTAAAAAAAGTTTTTCACGTACAGTTTAACCCAGCTACTATTAAACTTCTTATACAAATTTACAAGCCCTCTTTGGGAATTATTTTATGTATTCTCTCTCACACATGGGAAGACGAAAAGCGGAACAACCTTTTAACCTTGATAAAATTTAACCGTATAGTTTAATCGTCAGTACCGTAATGAACACTTAAAATTATTACATAATAAAATTTCACGTAAAACCCTCGTAATCTACGATAGTGGCGTTTGATAACCGCCTTTACAGAATTTAATGGACACGTAACGTAATTGTAATTAATCGCGCACACATTCGCGTGGATTTCGCAGGCGAATAGATGGTTCTTACTGCCTGAAGTAATAGGTTCTTTAACTCTAAATGAAAAGTAACATAGTTAAGTAGTCTATACATTTAATTTTTTTTTCAGCATCAGCAGTAGGAGCGGAAGTCGTCGGTGAACAGCCTGCGATAATGGAGATATGCTTAATAATGTTAAATAATCAAGGCAACTTCATACCTGACAACAGGAATTTTGATTTTTGTGTTTGTGTAAGTAATAAAAAATATTTTGTATAATTTACGCTTACAAGCCTTTTATATTAACATTAGTGAATTTATTTTTTAGTGTTCATGATAATTATTTAATTAATTTATCGTACATTATTGCACCGAGCGCAAAGTGGGTCATTAATGCACGAATGTTATATTAATTAGCCTCAGTGCATTAATTACTCACTTCAGCAAGGTGCGTAATATACTTTTCTTTCAACTAGATCGCTTTCAATTTCCAATTTTAAAACTTTTGCTGCTAAATATGTAGTATCAAAGTTTTACTATGGTGAAATTTGTTTTTTTTTTCAATATTGCAGTCGATTTTTTTCCATTTTATATAAAAGTTAATGGGAAACATTAAACCTCTGTCAAAATGAAAATAAAAAAAAGCTACAGTAATGAAAAACAGTGCAGTAATAAAATTTCATACAACTTTACTGCACTGCGTTGGTTCTAAGCAGAAAATGCGTTTTTTCTGACCAGTTCTATAGTAATTAATGAGAACGTGACTGTGTAGTTGGAAAAAAGAGTATTTTACAAATTTATACATATTTGTTATAAAAGTTATAAAGAAAGGTGTAGCTAGCACCTTTATGTTGCTATATATGTATATGTATAGCTTATTATTTACCCACCAATATTTGTTTATGTTGCTACATTGGTAGGTAAATGATGATTTAACAATAGAAATATCACAGTGATTACACGGAAATATTGTAATTTAATTTGCTTGTTATTTGAAAACTGTATAATATTAATAATTTTGTTGTACATTCAGGTACTGATGCTGTTAATAAATCTGGTTCAAAACAATGATATCAACACCCAAAGGCTACTCAGCGTGAGAATACGTGTAGACAACGAACATGACATAATATCGCGGGTCGTATCTGCGCTAGACCTCATCGTAGACTTGTTCCACAAACGGGAAGAATTAGCTAGGTGGGTAATCAAATCAAAAAAAAATTAAGAGTATATTTTCCGTCACGTAAAATGGCCGCAAGTATACAGCGTGCTTTCCATTCTGAATATGATAGTAACTTACGGAGATTGTTTGTTTATGGTCACGTTCCTCAGTAATGAAGGAATGAGGAAGATGAAGATGGCCGCGGAGCGATCGTAGAGGGGATGAGTTTGCACATGGATAGTCTCAAGCCAAAGCATTATAACTAAGCTTTTTTTTTTTTTTTTTCCAAATAAATTCCTATTGTAGAAAGAAAAAGTAATAGTAAATGTAAGAATAATTATCTGATTTATATCTATAATACATATATGTTTTCAAATTCAAAAAATTGTTAACTTTATATTGGATGTGCGTATTTTGAATTTTATACATTAACTCTTTTGCCGGAGCCAATACGCAGCACGCATAGACCATTCGTTAACAGCAGATTTGCAAATCTCTTGCAAGTTGTAAATAAATTCCCCTATAATTAATAGTATTATTCAAAATCCACATGTAAAGGGAACTGACCATTTTCTAAGCCGGAAACAACACAACTGTCTTATCAATTCTTAAACGACGATAAAACTCCCTGAAGACAGAGTTATGAAATATCTTTACCAGTTTTATAATTAGAGATCTCTAATTAAAATTTAACGAAACATTCGGCAATAACTCTTCTGTTCAGAAATTATCAGAGGAGATGTCTTCCCGTTCCGCGGGGAAATCTCTGTGTAATATTGCTCAAGATGTTTTATTAAAATATTAATGCAATTAATAAACGAAACCTCGTCTCGACGTACTTTATTTCTTAGTGTACTTTTCTAAATTCAAACCCTATTATATAACGAATTCTAGAATACTTTGGGTAGTCGACACCTAATAGTATTTTTTTTTAATGTTCGTTATTGTCAGGACAAGGTTTGTATAATTATGAATATATATTATACAAACTTTAAATTCCCCTCGCAATTTTTGAAAACAGCTAGTAGATAATAAAAACAACTACCTTTAAGCCGAGCACGTGTTGTGATGTGGCAAAAATTTTACGAACTTCTTTATGGCTACGAAATAGGTTATTTAGACGAAGTTCACTGTGAAATTAATTCTAAATATCACTAAGAAAGAAAACCAATACTTCATTGAGAAGCAGTCATACGTGATTAATGAAATTGCGAAACGAATTCTGAAATACTTTTTTGTAATAACAATCTTAAAAAAGAACATCTTATTCGATTCGGTTAAACATTGTATTAAAATAGTACATTGTTGCAGAGGTGCAGAAAACGAGCAATTGCTGGACAAGTAGAGTTTAAAAATATGAGTTAGGAAATTATTGTTTCTGCCGAGGCTTATATAGTGCTTTCTCAAAAAATTCAAGGAAATAAATCAAAATTCTATAGGAAAGTTATTTATAATTTTATTAATATTAAAAGTTATATTGTGTTCGTTTGGTTTTTATAACGTAACGGTAACACAGCCATACAGCCCAAAAGGTAAAATAAATAATAATAGTAAAATGAAAGAGAAACGAACGTGCTCATTTTTACGTTTATTTTACCATTTTTCACTATTTTTTTGGCCTAGGGGCCATAAATATAGTGAAATAGTGCCGCCATTTTCGGAATCAATTTTTCTTTGATAAGTTGTGTCTCCTGTTCGAATTTCAAAAACAAGGCAATAATGAAATTTCATATACCATTGCAGGAGCGTTTCTTTTCCTTAAATTTGTATGGTTTATTACTATTATTTTTTTATGTTGCAAGGGGGCAGACGAGCAGGCAGCAGGCACCGAAGTGCCTACCGGCGCCCATGGACATCTGCACAAAAAAAAAGAAAATACATTTTTAGAGTTAAGATGCGAATTCCCCCGTGGTGGGCACGATGTGCCCATTGTTAGAGTCATCATTAGGGTGGTGAGCAGGCATGCCCATCACCCTAATAGACTTGTGAATCTCAGAAATAGCTGGACCGATTTTAATGGGACTCTTACTAGCAGACGGCTGATGTTACCAAGGAATAACAAAAGCTACTTTACTTTTCGAGAAAAAAATAAGAGTTCCGTACAAAAAAAATAAAAACCATAAAATTTTAACAAAAGCACTGAAATCATACGGTCGAAGTGGTAAGTTAAAGTTATATTAAAATCGTAAGAACAATTTTTAGAAGAGTGGCTAAAAGTAGTTTCTTCCTGGTTCTTCTCTAGACAGAACACGATTAGAAAGAGCTCGTAGAAGTTTATTTGAATAAAACATCTTTAGATTTCAAAAAAAAAAATTTTCAGCTGACGGAACTTTTGGAATTTTTTCATTGTTATCAATGCAATGGGCCTGATAATATAAATAAAAAACTAATATAAATGAAACTTTGAAGTTTAAAATACTTAAAAACAAAGACTTCATACATAACTTTGCATAATAATTTGTTTTATATTATTAATACTTGATTCATTATTCAAATTTGAAAAAAAAAAACTTCTGACTTGAACGTGTTTTTCAATTACTATGGTCGTTTATAATAAGAACATAATTCCAAATGTACTTAGAGATACTGCTAAATACTTCAAAAAATGTACATCAAATAAATAACAAGATTTAAATCTCTTATCAGGCGTAGATATGTATATGCTAAACACTCAAAATTATTTAATGAAGATCTCATACAATTTCAATTAAGATATTTATGTCAATGTATCAACTCCTACAAAAAATAATTCTTACTCAATCAACTATAAATAAATTGGCCACCACTTTTATGTCACTCTTGTTCTTAAGTATTTGGACTAGAATCTTACATGTATAAATTAAAAACAATGACAACTTAACATAATCACTAAAACAAATTGAAAAAAAAAATAACCAGAACAACAAAATCGCCGTACCGAGTCGTAGCAACGCACAAAAATAAACTTCACAAACGAGACCGAACACAAAACAACATTTTCTCATACATTCTAAACACGATCACTTGCACCGGGCACGAGGGTACGAGCCTTGAAATTTCGTCCGCGCAATCCCGAATCCGAGCGTATGGCTATATGAAATGAGACTTACGTGTGAACAATTATTCCGTCAATATGCCATGTGGCGGCGTCTCTCGGAGCACGGGAAGCTTGGCCGGCAGCCAGGCGCGCCTGGTTCGCCCGGGGTACAGCGCGAACGCGCGGTATCGAGGAAGTCCGGACGAACTGTCAACTCTCGTGCGGAAATCGGGCGGTGGCGGGGCCGAGGGCGCACGCGCGGGTTCAAATTCTAATTATTCTTTATTAGGGGGATTACGGGCTGTTGCTCAAACAATTTCTTATGAAGTTAGATTAGCTCAAGATTAAGTGGATGCTTTAAAACCGAAAGATTAGCCAATTATAGGAAAATCGCATTAGCTTTTATTGCTTAAAACAGATTCGGGAAAAATTAAATTACCTAGCATAAATGCGTGAATAAAAAAATAGAGTGACTCTGCCTTTGTATTTCTGTTCTGCCTTTTTTAAGTATAATAAGAGAACATTGAGAATGCGGTTCAGCTAAGTATTTATTGACGCCCAAAGACAACTGCTCTACGAGAAGACGCGAAGATGCGTCGCCGGCATTTAAGAAATTACTAGTTGTTTTCTTAATGATCGCTAAGATATATCGGCTCGGAAGTACTTAATCTGAGAGATTATATCATATAGTAGGATATTCGAAATATATTTTGCAGATTTCTTTGCTAATCATATACCGTAACAACGTGGGCCAAATATTGCATATCTATAGATCAAAACGGGAAGCAGAAACTTTGGGTGTTATTTTACGAAAATTGCGTGATCGGAGGAGTATGGAATTTGGCACAGTTACAGTTTCTGTAGAGGACGGTGTACGAATACTAAAATTTAAAAAATATATTCATAATTTAAACGTTAAATGATGAAATAAAACCTCACCCAAATGCCAAATGATTTACACACACATGTATACATTTTACTATAAGATTGTGTTAAAGCGGAGTCATGAGGACCGCTTTTACATTAATTTATTTATTAAGGATAACCAACAGGCTACAACACAAGATTTACTGAAATGAAATTCAATTATGCTTAAATTATAAATAATGTATTGCAGACCCATTTACAGGTTCCCACAATTTTACAAAAATACTATATAGTCAGACGATATTACAAAATTATTAATATAAAGTATTGACGAACCAGTTCAACGATTGGCTCTCTAAAGAGGGTTTAAAATACATCACAAAATGCTTAATTACAAAAAAAAAAACAGAAATTAAAATTATTAAAATTGCGAGAAACTAAAACTTATTAAAAATTAAATTTAAAGAACAAAAATATTCTAGAATAGCAAAAATATTCTAGAAATGCAAATTTAAATTACTACTAACATAAACAAAAGTAAAGTATTTATTCTACTAATATTATAAACACGAAAGTTTTTACTCATGGTTTTATGATGTATGTTTCATAGAAAAACTATTGAATGGACTTTAATAAAACCTTACAATAATATAATTTATACTTCAGAATAAAACATAGACTATAAATGATAAGGATATTGTATGAGTTGTCCAAAATATAACGATAAATATCAAATTAGTAGGAGAAAATCATGCCATTTGCTAGCTATTCTAGACAGCGCTGTAAGAACCGTTAGAGTTATACGTATGTATATAGCGTATGAAGGAAATGTTTACATTAAGTAGTTTTACAAGAAAGCCCGCGACAGCATACGTATATCTATCTTCAATGAAAAAATATAGCCATTAACTCCAAAGTACTGAACCACTATAGAACGGGAAAGGAAACGGGAACGGGAACGGGGATGGGGAGTCTAGAATCATGTACTGAACCCATGGGATGCGTATCCGGTACGATGTCAGATACACCCTGTATATATATTTATAAATAAATTAATAAATCCTTAATGTTCCGGTTATATCCGCACACACGAGGAGGGCATGCATTCAAATCTGCCCGGAAGCAGGCATCAGTACTAGATTTGTTTCAATTTAATAAAAATGGTATATCAGGAGGTTTTCTCTTTTTACTGTCAAACCTGTCACATTGTAAGATGTAATAATTAATCAAAATAATTGAATTACACTTGCGAACTTATGAACTTTTGAGGCTTTACAAATGTTTATTATTTGTCTTGTGCACTGACAGCAATGTGAATGATAAATTAAGATTTAGCAATAGAGTAAAATCGACGATTTAATAAGTAAACAAGTTGGTTTTTCGAAAGGTGTTGGAGATATGGCGAAATATCTACAGTTGATTGTAGCAAAAACCTCAATCAGTAAAAATGTATCCAGAAAAATAGCCTGAACAAAACTTCATACATTATGGCTAATAATCATCTCGATAATATGAGCTTTCGAACAAAAAATCCGCATCATAATCGGCCCATTCGTTTAACGATGACACAAACAGACACCTAAATCTGTCAATCCTTTAACATCCCTCTTTTTGAGGGTTAATGAGGGAACTGATTCAGGAAGACCATTTTTTATTGTGATGGCTATCACGCGACGCGTTGAAGTCTTTAGTACTGAGTTATGATAGTTGCGAGGCGGCGCGGCGGCCGACACGCGTCGCTACGCTTTCTTTGCTGCATTTACATTTTGATACTGCAAATTTATTGCATAGTTCACGGTACTTTTAATTATAAGAATATCGTACTGTTATATAAGTTTTAATTAATAGTACAATTAAGATTAAGCTTTTGCACGCGGTCACACTAGCGTCAAAGCTGTTTAAAAGACCGAGCTGTTAAAAGAGACGATCGTCTAAAAGGTTTTTATTGTTATTTTTGGTAACGGTACATTTTTCTTCTAAATTATTTTCTAAGCCCATATCTATCTAGGGAATTGTGATTATACAAATAAACGCATATCTGCATTTATAATGATAGTTAAAAATATAATTTAGATTTTTAGCGTTTTCTATTATACTATTATGCCCTTTAAATTTCGTCTTACTTTAAATTTACAAAATATTAAATGTTATGACGAAAATTATTAAAGCAAATGATAAAATATCAAATATAATTATAACTAATGATTATTATCACACATTAAAAAAAAACATGTAAACTCAATTAAATGAAAATTTAAAAAATAAAAATATGTTTTATTTATTTGCTTAGTTTTTGTTATTTGTGGACCACAATGTCTAAAAATGTGCTAATAATATTTAACTAAAACGGTATAGTCAGAACCCAATAAAAATCTAAAAATGTACCGCCTTTGTCCCTACTTTCACATTTTACCCAAACCAGGTAACCTTAAGACCTTCAACAATGGTTTACCCTTACGAGAAGGCAGGAGTGACTATAAAACCCTCATGTGCAGTATGCAAAAGGACACCATTTTTGAGCTATCACGTTTTTTAAAGAAATCTGAAATGCAACTTCAATTTTTTTAAAAGAAAGGATAAATTTAAATTTATTTTTGTCTTTTGAATTATTAAAGCGATTAAACATTGAGTATTAAAAACACTTATCTGTCCCAATTTAAAAATGCGACACGGAAAACGTTATTTCAATATTTTCTTGAAATTTTTTCCATAAAAATGCCCTAAAAACGAAAAATAAACGTTATGAAATTTTTCTTGTATGCAGATTTTTTAAAAACCTTACTGTTTTCTTAGCTTTTCATAAACGCCTAACAAGTTTTTAATAAGCCACTGACAATAAATAACTCAAAGGTGGCTGGGGGAAACCAGCGGAAAATTTTATTTGAATACTAACGAATTCGGACTTCAGGTCGCTCTTTAAGATTCTGACAAAATTTTTAACTCAAATCTAGATCCTGTATCTACAGACAGATTCCTCAAAATGTCTCATTCAAACACCGTTTTGGTCTACAAAAAGGAAACCTTCCAACTTCACCAATTTTATTAAGACCAATGAGTCTAATGTCTCATCTGTATAACCTTCATCAAAATCATTTTAAATCGTATAGCTAGCCTTCTCGATAGATACCAAGCACCCAAAAACGAGGTTTATTCACGGCGAAATCTTAATACGTAGTATGAAATGATACGAAAACAGATAAAATAGCTACCTCCCAAATATCTCTTCAGTTAATTCTGATTCTCCCATCAACGGTCCAATATGATTTAAAACGTAGCTCATCTCAGTCAATTCCAGGTAATTCTTTAATAAAGTTGTTTGGTACTCCGACATCGCCGAAAGTTCGTTTTCCCACTTCTCTATTATATTCTATTTGAGAAATAAACATTATTTTCATAAACAAAATATTAAACGTTATTCAATATAATTTTCCTCCTACGTTGCCAGCTAACTTGAAATATTGTAATCGGCCTCGCAATCAACTGGAGGTATAACAACATAATCCTCAGTAGCAAAACAACTCATTTTAAACGGTAATTTTCTTATAGAGATAGTAACAAATTATATAACAGTGGCTTGTTGTTGCTGGGAGTAAATAGACTATTTTTTACAGTTAATTTTTGCTGTACACATTATCGATATGTATTGGTATTAGCGTAGGCCGTATTACAAAACTATCGCAAACTAAAACTGTTTCCAGATAAATTAATGCAGACTGAATAGACACTTCGCTCACGAATTACACACAAGCGTATAATGCAATTGATCCGTACCGATCAATGTTTGAAACTTTAAAGAATGTGTCCGATTCTGAGTATCTACTTTATCTTAGGCAATATACGGAACTGTAAATATACTATATAAATAAGTTACACATTTTTTTTAATTAGCCCATAATGTCCCACTGCTGGGCAAAGGCCTCCCCACTCTTAGACCACTCTCCTCTATCTAGATAAATACCTATTGATTCCTCCTTTTTTATGTATTTAAACCTTAGGTGACTTTTAAAACATCCAAAAAGGAAGGGAACTTCACAGGTTCCTAGCATTGAACACTTAATTATAAACGATCCATAGGAAACCTTACAACCCCATATAGTGCAAGTATGTAACAGATTACTAATGTTCACTTCTATACACTTGGCTTAACAACACTTGGCTTAACACTTATTCCAACGAAACAACGCGGCGAACTAAGATCTGAATGCGTGCATGTTTGCTTCAATATTTGAACACATTTAACATCATCTGTTTGATATACGTGATTTAGTAATTTGTTTATAATATAGTTACCAGTTTGTGTATGTTTAACGTCAACATAACATATATTATATATAAGTTAATATATCACTTCAAATCTAGTCTATGGATCTCTACGTTATAAATATAGATTTTTCTTTCGTAAATTGGTGGATACTGTGAGGTGCTCGACTAGTTTTTTTTTTTTAAAGAACATTATATATAATAAAGTGTTGCTATATCCCAAAATCTGTAATTTTGGATATACACCCTAATACAGACATACCTCTACGATCGCACTTCACAACCTATATCCCAAGTAATTAAAAAAAATCTTTTTCCATTCCCTCTTCCTAACAATATTACGTTTCCAAACTTATCTGTCAGAAAGATCAAGGATAATCAAACCAATTTACTTTGTAACTTTCACACTTTCGATCTCATTAATAAGAAACAATTCTCAGTTTCTTTTGATCAAATAGAAGGTTATCTCTTGTGCCATACAATTCGTTTTCCATTAGCTGTTCCGATTTTCTTAGTAGGTTTTTATTAATGATACATATTGCTATTAATATATACTTTTAGAAACTTCTTAGTTAGGATACTCGTAATTCTTTCTTTTATATTTATACTCATCTTATGTTAAATGCGTTTGTAGATTTTTTACTTTTTATCTTTTATCTTGAGCTGAATACATGCCTTTTACATTGATTATACCTCTTTCTCACATAAGACGGCGTGAAGTGGCGGCAATGCTGTTACATCAAGTGATGGTATTGTTGTAACGTTTAGTTCGGATTGTGAGAGCTCCCGGTGGTCGAAACTCCTGTTTAATGGTCGGCTCCGTCTCTGCGAGCCTTTTGGTGGCGCCTATGTCTATGGCCGTCGATAGTCCTTTATTTAAAGTATCTGTCCGTTTGCACCTTGTAATATGAAAAAGAAATAATCCGAAAACGACTCTTAAGCTTGTTCTCCAAGATTTTTATTATTCAATCTCAATTTTCATGTTAGAAATACGGTAAGTATACAGGTCTCGTTAACGGTTTTGTTCCAATAAAGAAAAAGTTCCTCTATACTCCTTAGACGTTATACGATTGATTTAGAGTTGAGTCCTGTAATAAATAATTCAGGGGAACGTCAATAAACGGGTAAATGAGGGAATGTCGGCTTTTATACAGGTTTCTTTTCTGAGACGTCGAAAATACGAGTACATAAATGCGTGACTTCTTATTATGTTAGTTATTGGGGATACAGGCTGTTAACTTCAAAAAGGCTGTAATAATTATTTCAGTTGTAAGTTACTTGACATATTTATCTAAAATCTTTAAAGTGTATGCATTTTGTAGAAACTTTGTTTTTGAGTTTATTATTTTATTTTGATACTAAATATTTTTATTTGAGAAAAATTATAATTTTTTTTTTCACAACTTCTACAGCAACAAGCGTGCAAAGAAAACTGTCAGAATAAAATATTTTTGTGATAATTTTGTAAATGGACTATATCCGGAAATAAAGACATTATACAGCAAAAATATACTTTTATTATTACTTTTTTAAATAGCAGTTTTTATGACTGAACTCAAATAATAGATAAAGTCAAATAGGTTATATTAATGTTATAAAGAAGTAAAGTTTGTGAATTTGTGGGCGGTAATTTCTGCATACCCTTGTGGAAAAATTTCAGTCCCAAATCTTCAAATTAATCTGACTCAAGCTTTGGTCTCTTGATCGTAACGTACAACGCTGTGTAAAACAAATATTTCGAAAACAACTGTGAACACAACACTACGCCGCTATAGTGCCGCGCTATCTGTCCGTTGGTTTCGAGAACACTTCTGCGTTGCCACCACCTCGCTACCCGCAAGTCGAATCTTGAAGAGATCTTCGGCAGATTTCTAAAAGCGAAAGGTCACCTAACTCGAAAACCGCTGGATTTACAAAGACGAAATTTGGCAGGGAGGTAGTTTATAGGTAGCTAAGAAAGAATTTTTCTATAAGGCCAGAATGAGAAGATTTAAAGGAAAGTTAAATTTTACGCAGACGAAGTCATGAGAAACAACTAGTGTTATTATAAAATGTAGTGTATTTAGTTAAGGTATATAATTATGAATGTTCTCCCGAGCGAAGCTAGGACGGGCCGCTAGAATCCAAAATAGACATGTTGGGGCCCTTGCGACGACACTTCATATGCATCTGAAAAAAAAAAAACAGTGTGATGGCAAAACAGAAGCATATTAAAAAAAAATACTATTTCTGACATCTAAGTATCTTGATCATAATTCTATTAGATTGAAATAATTTACATTTAGAGACGGGATAACCTAGACTGTCCCGTTGGCGCAGTGGCCAGTGACCATGCCTTCCGCTCCTCAGTTGGTTGATCTTCCTCTTTATCGACAACTTGTCAGATCCGCAAGAAACGACCACAGAATACCCTAGCTGCAATTATATCTCTCTATATCGTCTGTGACAGTAGTATACGATTCCTTTTTCTTTCCGTAATCATTTATATCCTTTTACTACATCCCTTTCTGTACTCTTATCTATTTATCTAATTGGAGGTAGTGCCATGCTTACAGTTCTTATGGTCTGCAGCTGAATTGGGTCAGCGAGTCCGGGTACCAGTACCTCTTTCTCAAATAAGATCGGCGAGAAATGGCGGCAATGCTGTCACGTCATAGTATTGTTGTCGCGTTTCGTTCGGTTTGAAAAGTTCTCGGTGGTCTAAATCCCTTTTTAAAAGCCGACAAAACGTATCTGCGTGCCTTCTGGTGATGCATCTGCATCTGTCCGTGGGCGTTGGTAGTCACTTAGTTGAAGAGCCAGGCCATTTTCCCTTTGTAATATAAAAAATATCACATGCTGTGCAGGTCACCTCCTGTGTTTTGCAATGCAAATCCATCATCTCAATTATTCATTACCATCCACGTATTTTATAATTTGCAACAGTTTTGTTAACAATTTTTAGAAATATTTAATTGGCAGATTGTACAAGATCGTCACGTGAAGTTGGCCAACACTGCACTATCGATATATAAAAACTGACAGGTCACCTAACAAAAAATCTCGAAAACCGCAGGACATACAAAAATGAAATCTGACAAGGTTATAGTTAGAAGACATTTGGTAAGAAAGCAGTTTTCGATAAGACTAGATTAAGGAGGTCTAAGGGATGTCGCATTTTTGCGCGGACCAAGTCACGGGAAATACCTGTTATAATATACGCTAAAGTTTTAAGATATATACCTTTATTATTTTACCAAATGCATCTCGTCTTAATAGAGAATAAGCTACTTCTAGATTTCTCAGTGCACTGGTTTGAAGTTCTTTCAATCCAGAACAGAACAAGGCAATTCCTGCCTCGAGTCCCGTGCCAAAATCACATTCATCTATTGCTATACTGGCAAAAGTAATAACTGGCTGTAAATCTGAGAGAATTTTATCTTTCTCATCGGGAGTCTTTGCTTCTTGGAGTTGTTTGAACATCTTCTTTATATTTGCTAAAATTTTAGAAAAATCCAGTTAAAAATTACAATATGTACCTAACATTGATGCTTAAATATGAGTCAATTCAAAATTAATTATGAATATAATTTAACTAAACGCCTGCACTGGTTTCATACAGGTGCATTCGGCTGCTCCATTTCAAAAGCTAGTATGGACTTAAAACGAGATTTTAACGGAAATTGCATAAACGTAAAGTAGATCTGTCTAAGAAAAGTATGGATGCCTCATTTCAAATCTTAGTAAGGGACACTTTTGCACTGCAGACTCCCACCCATCCTCTCTCTGCTTTATATATTTGCCCTTGATTATAAATATTAGTACTTACATCAACCATTTAAAAACCTAGGAGATCCAGATCATTGCATAATGCTACTTCACAAAATTCAACTAGTGTTTATCATTTTTATATGGGGGGAGATATCACCAAAATATGATATTGAGTGAAGACAGGCAGGGCTAGTCAGAAGCTTTGTGATGTCACATGTCAAAGTTTAAAATTTTCGTCTTTTAACAAACTACGAAATTAAAAGAAATTGTGGTTTGTTTGATTAGGTGATGTCACACGAAATTGTTCGGACTGATACCGACAGCTGTATTCCATCACAGGACATCTCGCCAGAACTTGAAATTTCACCCTCACCACCTTGATGTCCTGAAATCGACAACTGTGCAATTTTCAAAAAACTTCTTGCCTAGCACAGTTTACCTGTAGGATCCATTACTAGCTTCGGAATATCAGAACTGATAAAACTTAGTGACCTTCAAGAAAAGAGAACCCGCCCGCCAGTTTGCCTCTTGTAACATAAACAAAAAAATTACAATTATAATAGCTTAAAATGTTTGTACCATCACTTTCAACCAATTTTCTGTAGCCAAGCTGAGTTTTTTTGTTGTAAGGTACCACTATGCCAGCACTGTGGAATGTTTTACACACAGTTTTTTGTATTCTTTTTTTCATGTTAAATTCTTCCAAGGTCATATTATGTTCATCTGCCCACTTTTTTACTTTATCCATCAGCTTTTGACATGCTATTGAAATAAATGGAGAGGTCTTCTTTTCATTTTGCAAAAACCAGCTAAAATAAGAAAATTATAATTTTAGTCTCTTCTACAAGCTTACTATGAATAAGAAGACTACATGTTGTACACAATATTTTAAATAAATTCTTATTTAATTCAAATTTAAAAAGCAAAAAATCATTAATCACACTTAATCTTTGTTGTGAAGACAAACATTGGTCTGTCTTTACATCAAAGAATTACTGTGATTTTATAAAGTAATATTAGTAATTATACTAAGATTACTTTATAAAGAAAGAAAAAATATATATTTCCACCTTAGCGTGAGATATATTTTTATATTAAAGTATCCCATCATTCCTTTATTATTTTCTAGCTGTTTCCAGAGACAGTAACTATAAACTATATCCTTCCCAAATGTTGAATGTCCATCTTTCACACATCTTTGTATGTACCACGATTTTCGAGATTTCGTATTAGGTGACCTTTTGCTTTTATGTATGTAGACTAAAAAATTACACATAAATTCTGCTTAAATCTTAAAATTAATGAAAGCATCAGTAAAATCTGTTGCATGGTTTAACAGATGTAAAGGTGCAATAATGTGAAGCAACTTCATTTTAAACCATGCTAGCTGTGAAAAACTAGATTTAATTTTAGCATAATGATATATAGCCTTCCTTAATAAATGGGTCATTTAACACTGAAACAGTTTTTCAAATTAAACCAGTATCTTCTGAGATGATCTCGTTCAGGTAAACAAACTCTTCAACTTTATATATTAGTATAGATAAAGATTATAATAAAAAACATTTCGAATAATACATACTACACTGCTCCAAAAATATTGTCTGCGATAGGTGTAATTGTATAGTTAGCGGAACTATCATTTTTTGCAAGAAATGCAGGTTTTTCTTGGGGATCGTCTCTATAATAACCTATATGGAATTCACTTTTTCCTTTCTTTTTTAATACAGTCTGAAAATAAATGTTTTGAAATATCTTTGTAAAAATGAACTATACAAGGCTGTGTCACCCTACTCCTCCTAAACTGCTGGACAAATTGGATTAGAATGTGTACATATATTCCAAGAGATACATGGATGGTTTGCAGAGAAACTGGTCCCAGTAAGTAGTGTTGCTTTCAGTATGTTGCCTAATTTACATTTTGTTTTCTCTATAACTGAAAAATGACAGGTCATATTTGACTCCTGTCAGTTTTCTTTTAATTCACATTATTTCTAGGCAGGTCTTAGGAAAAAATAGAGAAAGGAAACCTCAAAAGAATATTTAAGGAACACTAATAACTTCAGAATACTTCCTATAGATGTTATTTGTACTGGATCTTTCATCTGACCATAACTCTGGTAAGACAACATCTACCAGGTCCACAGACAAATATGCGAACTTACATGCACTACACAGCTATACAGGGGAGAGACTACTGACAGTGAAGTTGAATGTTAGTGGCCACTGAACTGAGTGCTCTTAAACCTACACCTGGGTCACAAGTCACTCAGGCACTGCTATGGTTACTTCTTCTACAATGCAATGGATCTGGCAACCGCGCAGTGAATTGATAGAATGCTAAGAAATTCTTCTCTCTACATAATATGTACAGTGTAAGTATTTGATGCTACCGGTCTTATCAAAAATTTAAAAATCTCATCACAAAATACATAATCTCTAAAAAAAAAACTAAGACTTTTACAAACTCTAATATTATATTACCTGAAATTCAGGTGGGTCGTAGAAAAATCTCCAATGAATCAAATATAAATCTTTTTCTTCCAGTTTTGGCAATTTTCCAATAAATAACTCAAATGGCCCAACAAGTTGTAAATTCACACTAGCCATCAACTTTTCTACGTCCTCTACATCATTTTTAAGGCACTCATAGAACTTAAAGAAGTCTTCAGGCATTTCAACTAGAAAACATTCTTTTAACAAAACAGGGTCTGCATCTTTATCATAATAAGAAACACTGTCAGATTTAATAAGGTAATCGGAATAATTTTCCATTTCTGAGGATACAGATGGTTGAATATCATCTTTACTCTCTTTCTGGACGGTTTTACTGCTATTGGCGTCGTCATTACTTGGTTCATTATCTCGAAAGGTGGTTTTATCTGGACTGTTGGTTTTAGGTTTTCTTTGCTTATCATATGGCTTGAAACGATGTTTCTGTCCTTTTTTTGGTACAAACGCTTTAAGTTTTGACGGATGTTTATACTGTTTGTGATGTTCTGGATTTTTTTGATAGCACTTCAAACCGTACTTACAAGCAGTCCTTGTATCGTTGTCGTATGCTTGCGATTCCTCAGACATTATAAAAGCAATCAAATACCAAGGCCCTTAATGACGAGTTTAGGCCACCGGGAAGTCTCACAAACCGAACGAAACGCGATAACAACACCAGCACTAGACGTGACAGCATTGCCGCCAAATTAAAAAGATAGTGCTTCCTTTGTGGTCCCATTTCAATTTGATCCCGTTCCGACAATTTGAAGTCGAATTTTTTAAAGAAAGAAAGATTATTTAAGCTAAATAACTTGTCACTTTTATTTGACAATTCAGAAAATAATCCCTTTTCATCCCTTATCAAATTTCACATTTACGATATAAGGGATATTTTTTCCACGATACATAAAAAATGATCAATACAATTGGGTGTGGATTTATAGGCGATTCCAGAAGGGACATTGGGTGTCCCTCATCATTGTCAAGTGGCCGAGCATTGGGCATTGAAAATATTTTCTTTTACCCTTCCACGTGACTAAGCAAAAAATAACAATTTTTTCCCCTTAAGCATGTCGCGTCCATGCCCGCTCAAAGCGTTCTTTAAATAAACAGCCTTGTTTAATATACATAAGATCCGTCTTTATCAACAACACCTAAGATATCATACGTATTCGGAAATAGACTGTATTAGAGTGGCACAAGAGTCAATTTAAAATTTTTTGATCCTTAAATTACAGTAGTGTCTTTGACGTATCGAAGCGTTGGTCGTTAGTCGTTGGGTCCTTACGCTTGAACAGGCAAGCGTGTGAAAATGGCACGTGTCAGAGAATTCCCTTATACAAGTCACATCTTCTTGACAATCCACGTGGAAGGACCGACGGAGGCAATTATTTCTTTATGTCTTCAAGATTGGCCAATCTTTAAAGTCTTAAACGTAAAACTCATTGATTACTTTAAACCTGGTGATTAGGCATCTTCTCATGATGTGATTTACGATATACATACATCTTAATAAAAATCCAATACCTTAGTTATAAATAATTTTCATTCCTAATCAAAAGTTCATTAAAGTGCTGAGAAAAACCTTGCTAAATTATTCATCGTATTTATTAATCGGGTTACATCAATATAAAGCTGAAGAGTATGTTTGCTTGAAGGCTTTAATCTCAGGAATAATTGGCCCGATTTGAAAATTTCTTTCAGTGTTAGATTAGACCATTTATAGTGGAAATCTCTAGGCATTACGCTAAAACTGAATCTGTTTTCTTACCTAATTTTATGCGGACGAAATTGCGGGCACAGCTAGTCTTACATATAAAATTCTCGTGTCACAGTGCTTATTGCCAGACTATTCCTAAACGGCTTGATCTATTCTTATGAAAATTTTTGTGCATCTTTTCTTGGTCCGAGAATAGGTCGTAAACAATTAAGGGTAGCTCACGCGGATCAAGTAGCGGAGTACAGCTAGTTTAATATAAGATTTAAATATATAAATTTTATGACCAATGTAATCTATTTTTTTTTAATGTTACAAGGGGGCAAACGAGCAGGCAGCAGGCACCGAAGTGCCTACCGGCGCCCATGGACATCTGCACGACCAGATTAAGCTTAGTAGGAGGGGAAAAGGGAATATTAGACATACCTAAAAAGTATTCCTAATATTCTTTTTTTTTTTTAAAAAAAGAAAGAAACTTAAAGCTTAGAATCTGTGTATATTTTTTATATTACAAGGCGTAATCACTACCGACACTAGCTGGTGACATCGCCATGGCATCTCGGTGAGGTAGTGATCTAAGGCTAAACAACAACTGAATCTAACTATACAACAATTTAAAAATCTAGTAAACTAAATTTTAAACTAATAATATGCAAAACAATGTTAGGACTAGGGCTCTTAGATTTCAGAATATAAAAGTTGTAACTTTTTTTAGTATTCCATGTTAATTTAATCTGTCTCCTTACGATACTGTCTACCTCGCTTTTGTTATAACCTTTCAGCGTCCGAAATGATTATGAATAAATAAATAAATAATTTATCAACGTAAACAATACAGAAAATACATGAAGAAATCATTTAGCAATGATAAAAATAAACACACATAAACAACATCCTGCAATAATCTAGCACTTTTATGCTAAAAATAGACAAGTGCGGCACATATGTCCTTTAAAATATGTAGGAATTCGCAGCTTATGTTTTTCTCTGCCGACAATCACGAAACGAATTGCAAATCAATCATTTATATTTATTAAATCCGAGAAGTTATCGCTTATATGGTCTCGAACTTCCGTCCAATGCAGACACGTCGCTGCAATAACTCCTGTAATTGGCCGTTTTTGACATAAAATATTTAAAACAACATAATTATCGACGCCATAATGTCATAAGAAAAAATGTCGCGCCTAAGATTTTGCGCTGACATTAATGACTTCAAAAATAAATTTATTAAATATATCAAAGCTGTTGTATTGTAGTCGTCTGTAAGTCTTCTGAAGGCCTAGCACGAACATCCTCGATAGTTTTACTTACTTTTACGTTCAAATCCGAATGTCAAATGATACATTACTGCTAAAAAGGAACCCTTATAGGATCACTTTGTTGTCCGTCCGTCTGTCTGTTATATATATCATAGATAACGTTCCTCTTAACCTTATTTTTAAATTATTTACGTCCAAAAACATCACTCATTTTAGCCTAAATAAATGCATGACCAAATATGTATGAAATGAAATTTGTCGGATGGATATATAGCAATTTAAAATTTTGGTTCAACCATAAAAGGTTACTTGATCCATACAGTGGCATTGTGTTCGTCAGAATTAAGTTAGATCACCTGGAATTAATGACGTAGGTATGTTTTTAGATACGGTGTAGGATCACCATATATCTCAAAGTATAATGACATAACGAGATATGTCGTTAGTTATTGATAAATAAATATTTTTCACATTTAAATCTGGACCTAGGCACAATGGGTAGTGATCCTGCCTTCCGCTCCGGGAGTCGTGAGTTCGATTCCTGCCTCCAGTCTGGGTGGATTGTCTATATGTATATATCTCTACAAAAAAATATTTGTGTATAACGGCTGTCTGTCATAAACTATATTATTGTAAAGTTTTATTAAAATCCATTCAGTAGTTTTTCCGTGAAAGAGCGTCAAACATAAATCCATATATCCATGTGTACAAACTTTCGCGTTTGTAATATTAGTAGGATTATTCGAGGGGAGTTTGAGGGCAGGACCGCAAGAAGTGACGTCACTTGGTCTCCGAGGCCAAGATCCAGCTTGGGTCTGCGCCATCGCAGTAAGTAAGTAAGTAAGTTTGAGTAAACGTGTGAAAAAATATTTTTAATGGTTTTAGATTAGCACCAATTTAAAAAGTCTTACCCCATAAACAAATCTTTGGCAATCGCTGTTGAGTGCCATAACCAACAGATTGTGTGTAAGCATCCAATTTTGTTTGAGCGTAATTATTTCAACTACAATACCACTCCTAGTGAGAGATTCTGGTCAGTTAAGCGCTGTTCTGTGTGCAAAAAAAAACACAGGTAAATAGCGTGTCGTATCCATCATGCACCATTTTTACGGCACGGATTTGAAAAAGTTTAATGTAATTTTATCACGAAACCGCGCCACCATTAGCGGGGACAATGGCTGAGCGTCCATTGTGTGTGAAATGAGTGTACAAAGCCCTGGGTTCTCTATTAAGATTTGAGTAATTGAAATGAAATGCAGTCACAGCATTTATTATGCTGCATTTTTTGTAAAAATGTGTTCTCGTAAAGAACTCTAAATGGATTACATATAAGTAATAACAACAGTATCTTTTGCATCTTTGTTTTTTAAACGAAGGTCGTGTTTGTTATGTGATAGGCATTGATGAGCTTTTCACGTTATATAAGATGAAAACCGTGTTTTACAGAAGTTTGGGGACCTTCAAGAAAAGAGCATACTCATTTCTCAAAGGCCGGCAACGCATCTGCGACCCTCTGGTGTTGCAGTTTTAAATGCAAATTTATTAATTATCAATAAATTTAACTACTAGCTGAAACACGCGACTTCGCTTGCCTGTATTGAATGCGTTTGTTATTTTTTGTGTGAAACCCTAATTACTTTTTTTATGTTATTTCCTGTAACATCAGTTATCTGCCAGTGAAAGTCCCGTTAAAATCGCCCCAGCCGTTTCGGAGATTACCCGTAACAAAGAGGCCGACAAATAAAAATGTTTTTACTTATGTTCTTGATATAGGTATCGTATATATGAAAGTAGTAAAATAAAGACACTTCAATTTTATTTATATGTACAGACGAGCTGTAAGGCGCAACTTCGCACACGTGTACTCAGTGATTTTATTAAATTATGGGGTGTTTTATTTTTTTGTGCGGAACCCTAATTATTTAGCGAATGGCAAAGTAACCTATGTTATTCCTTGTAAAATCAGCTATCTACCAGTGAAAGTCCCGTTCAAATCGAGTTTCGATTTCTAGGAATAAGTAAAAGTATCAAAAGTAACTTTGCACATTATTTTTCGAGGAGGTCGCGGCAAAAACTAAAGTGGGCGGAATTTGAGGTAAAACACTGGGACACAGGCATTAAGTTGTCTATCTTAGGAACAGACGTCCGTGTGTCATATAGTCCTATATATTTATTTATTATTATTATATATAAAAATAAATTCCTATTTCCTTTGGTCACTACATAACGTGTAAGCGGCTGGACCGATTTCGCTTATTATTTTTTGTTGTGTTTGTTATTGTCAGAAGGTTCATGAAAAAAATGGGAAAATGGCGCGGAAAATTAGAAAATTTAATAATACTTAAAAACCATATTAAATTGTTAGGAAAGGGAACGGAAGTGGAAACGTGAATGTGAACGGGACCGGGAACGGGAAAGGAAATGGGAATGGGAACGGGTCTAATATTATACGATAATAGAATGCAGTAAATAGTAAGTAACCCAACACACCTACCAAGACAACATCTACCGGGTCCGCAATTTTTTTTTTATATAACTTAGGCTTTTGAACATATAAATAGCCATTAAGTCTTTCATGAAAGATTCCTTAACAATAGCAGCGTATGATATATTATACTAGCTGTTTCCCGCGGCTTCGTCCGCGTAAAATTGGAAGAGCCCTTAGTGCTCCTTAATCTGTCCCTACCGAAAAAATTCTTTCGTAGCAGATGTCTACTAATTATACCCTACCTTTTAGCCAAATTTCATCATTGTACGTCCCGAGATTTTCGAGATTTAATATTAGGTGAGCCTTCGCTTTTATACATATTTGATTTATCGATTCGATTATTTTATTAGAATTACCAACAAAATCTTATAATAATAAATATACAAAATTCGTTTCATTAAGTAACCAATGTTAATTATAATTTTTATGTAAAGATAAATCATCATTCATAATTCAACATCGACAAATAAACGTAAAAAAAATTGGTAACAAATTAAGAACTAAAACTAAGCAAAGGAAAATAAACATTAACTGTGCATATCGTAATTAACGGGAATAACAATAAATTAAATTAAATTTCACTAACGTAAAAATAGTGAAAATAACACTTTGAGAAAATGTATCAGCTTAAAATAAAATGTGGCACTTATATTGGGTTTAGAATTCATTTTTTGAAAACGTTAAGATTGGCGTTAAATATGTCTAAACCTGTAATCATATAACGGATATCTTATCTACTAGATAAGAAGGATCCTTAAAGGATATTCTGAGCATCTCATATCCTGTTATAGCTTCAATAAAGTTAAGAGTCAAACCTCCTATCTTCCAAAAACAGACGGATAACATTCTGCTTGTTTACTTAATGTTGGTTTATAACACCAATAAAATATATCCTTCATAAGCTACCGGAGGCTTGTATGTTTGTCTTGCGTAGGTTTAGAACTAAATATTGTAATGAGATTACATCATACTCCAACATTAAACACAACTATTTTGGTAACAGAATGGTTTACTTTCTTACTTCTTTTTCTACCTAGCGTTAAATAAATAAATATATACAGGACTATATGACACACGGACGTCTGTTCCTAAGGTAGACAACTTAATGCCTGTGTTGGTTCCTTCCTCTGCAACGCGTTGGACCCGGCACCCGCACGGTGAATCCATGGAATGCTAAGAAATTCGTCTCTCTTAAATATTCTTAACTTTTCTAATTTTCCAGGCCATTTATTTAGTTTTTTCCTTTTATAAGAACCTCCTGACGATATCAAACACAACAACAAATTAATTAGCAAAATCGGTCCAGGCGTTCATGCGTGATGCCGTGACCAAAGGAAATAGGGATTCATTCATATATCTTAATATATATAAATTACGCGTCACGTTGTTTGTCCGCGATGGATTCGTAAACTACGTAACCGATTTTAATCAAATTTGCACACCGTATGCAATTTGATCCAACTTAAAAGATAGGAAAGCTTACATCTCAATTTATATTCGAAATTAAAAACGAGGCGCTGAAATGTATGCACGTGCATAACTTCTGGACGACTGCTCCAAATTGGATTATTTTTTTTTTTTTTGTTTGTTATTGTTACGACAAGGTTTGTATAATAAAAAAGGAAAAGGGAATGAATGACACAACGAAAAGGTAATGGAACGGGAACCGGGAATAATTTTATAGAATGTAGTAAATGACAATGTCTACCGGGTCCGCTATTATATATATATTACAATTCAAGCTATATGATATTAAACTTTTTAGTTTAATTTTATTTTTCTTTTACAGAGTTGATATGCTATTTTATAAAATCTCTTTTAGTTCAATATCAAAGTAAATGAGCATCGACTGTTCTCATCTGCATCTTTAATATTGAATAATTTATTTTCCAGGACATTCCAGTCTGCAAATTGCCAGTTATAAAACTTAACGATGGAAATGTTATGCCTCGTTTCGGTTTGGGCACCTGGCTCGGTCTTCAAAATGTATGTATAATGCTAATAGATATATTTACATTAGATATTTTTTTCATTACTAGTTGTTACAAGCAATTTCTACCGCATAAATTCAGGAATTTCGTTAAATTTTGATCGTTTTAATTTTTTTGTGCGGAACCCTATTAATTCAACTAAAAGTAGCGAATGTTATTCCTTGTGCAATCGGTTATCTACCAGTGAAAATCTCCTCCTAATCAGCCTAGCCGTTTCGGAGATTAATCGGCACAGACAGCCAGACAAAAATTATGTAACTTCTGTTTTTATTATTAGTGTCGTATTCGTATGGAATTAGTAAAAAAAAATATTTTTGACGTTACAAACAGACCCTTATAATTTATTTAAGATATACTACCTAGCCACATTTAAATTTAAACGTATAACTCTAAATATAATATTTATATATGATAAATAAAGAATAACAAATGTATTCGCTGGCAAGCAAGTATTAAAGAAGTGTGCTGTGAACAGGGTTTTTTTTTTTCATGGACATCTGCACGACCAGAAGACCAGCAGATGCGCTGCCGGCCCTTAAAGACGAGTTTAGGCCAACGGGAAGTCTCACAAACCGAACGAAACGCGACAACAACACCATCACTAGACGTGACAGCATGGGCTTTTATCTGTACTATATGTATAATTCGTATAAACCTTACTGCTTATGAATCACTCTAGCTATTATTGAAAACGGCATGATAATCCGATCAAGAAGTTTTTTAGTAGCGCGGAGGACTTTGTCTTCTAATATGTAAGTATTGTGACTATATTTTTTTTATTTCCATGTTTCTTTCAAAGCAAAAAATTCGGATTGCGATAGATAGTCGTTCCGCTTTAAAAAAATATTGGCCATATACACAAGGTTTCGCGTGTTCGGCTATTTGCTTAGGAGGTCGCGTCACGCAATGTCGCATGATTGGCAATGAACGTGTTAATGGACATAAATTGATCTGTTCCAGAGTATTTCAATGGAAATGCGCATTACGTCACAACAACTCGTGGCGCCCGATTATTGGTAGTTGAAGGTTTTAAGTTCCAAAAGCATCGAAGGTCTAGGAACACGACGCGATGGCAGTGCGCCTCCCATCACAAGAAAGGATGTAAAGCGTGCTTATACACTTTACAAGATCAAATTGTCAAGTGCAATAACATTCACATTCATGGACCGAATTGGAATTTTAAATAAATTGTTTTGTTTAAAATAGGTAGATCAAAATATCGAAAGCTTAGTCATAAACTGACCTAACTCAAAAAAGTTGATTTTTGAGAAACCGCAAAAAACATTTTGTCATTTACGACTCACTCCGATTATATTTCGATAAAAACTGCATTATAGTAACAACTTATATAGTTTCATAAAAGTTAATGACCTGATTAAAGATATTGAAATGTTATTTTTTATTATTATTATTTTTTTTTAACCAAAATAAGTTTTTCGCTACAATGACAAAAATAACTGTATCTCAGTATTGGATGGAGATATTGAAATAATTCTTAAATTCGCTAATAGAGGACGTTGAAACGAAGCTGCCTGTATCATTAACTCACTTTAGACCTAAAACCTAATCGGTCAATTTATTACTAAGCGTGCGATATGTATTTCTGACTTGAAATAACTAATGCATAACTTGAACGACTCGAAGACTTTTTTTTAATAAATTATCGGAGATATTTATAAAAAGTGTTTCTTCCATATGTTTGTGAGCTCGAGCCACGCGATATCGCGTGATTTGCAATGAACGTGTTAATAAAAATAATTGGCCAGTTGCAGAGTACGTCAATGCAGATGCAAAGTACGTCATATCATCTCGTGGCGCCCAATTACTGATATTTGAAGGTTTTAAGTTCCTAAAGCATCGAAGAAATGGGCCAATGATGCGATGGCAGTGTGGTTCCCATCAAACCAGGGGGTGCCACGCCTCCATGTTCACTTTGCACGATAACATTCTTACTCGGAAGTGTAATAACGTCCATAATCATGCACCCACATGGACCTTTGATCAAAACAGTTCTTTAACTTAATACTATTACATTTGTTAGTGTTATAAGAAAACATTTATTTTAGTCTCAGAAAGTATAACTTTACAACTTAAACTTTACATTTAACATTTTTAGTTGTGCTTCAAGATGCGTCTTGAAGAAGCTGCCACATTTAATGGTTCAGTCAACGGTAAGTACCATAAATGTTTTGGTTCCTCTTGCAAATGTATGGGAAATGTGACATAAACGGCCATATTTTTGATAGCGTACATTTAGAGAGTTGATTTTTTACATAGCTTTAATAAACCGCAGACCTCAGTATTTTGTACTAATTTGAACTTTGTAGTTTTATTCTTTTCTGAGGATAAAGATCTTGACGGACAGACAAGCAAACGGACGGGCAGCGAAGTGATCCTTTACTGGTTTCTTTTTTCTTTGGAAGCACGGATGCCTAAGAACGAATTTTATCTTTTTATTTTACTCGTAGAATCAGATAACTTTTAGTCCTACACAATATAAGACCGGACATTATTTTATGTCAAACAGAACTTTTCACAGCCAAACATAATTAAATTAATACGATTTATATCTAATTCCAGTTTTTTTCCATACGCCTTTCGCATCGGAAAATTAAAACAACCAAGAAACATTTATTTCATCGATTATATATTTATTTATAATCTACAGATATCTTATTGTATCTTAATTTCACTCTTAAGTCTCCCACTTTATAAAAGCAGAGTTAATTGTGCGGAAAATTGAATAATAACATACAATTATTTGGAAAAACTTATTATTAAACTGCTTTCAACGTACTATCATTAAACAGTCATATTGCGATAAAAATATAACATTCTATGGAATAACTCAACTAGAACAAGGCATATTTCATAAATGAAAAATATTTACTTGCAATGACTCAGAGATTAATCCAAAATTTAAAAGGTTATAATTTCAACACAATAACATAATATATAAACTATAGCAAATATTAGTAATAAATGCAAAAATTACTAAGGCAATCAAAAATAAGGTTTTCTACATTGTATTAATTCTTAAAAGCATAATGCTATAATGAAATTAAAGCTACGAGGAAAAATAATTAATTTACGCCTCTGAGAAGATTCCTCCTGATTTATCCGATGACATCTCCTGATTATGGTCCAATTTAAGAGCGAGTGGGACATTCAAACCCGACAGAATAATGCGGCGCTATGCATCGATATCGGTGTCATGATATGGTGAATCTAGGCTTTGATTAGAAAAATAACACCTGATTCTATACAACAAAAGCAAAACTGCATTGTCGTAAAATACGCACATAAATATCAATATGAAGGACAACACCAGAACTTAAGCAATAAAAAAATTACCGTTACCGAATATTAATCGTTTTTTACAAGTAATAATACTCTTGATCAGTCACAGTGTCAAGTTTGTCATTTCTCCGCCCCACCTCCGTCATACGTCGCAGTGTTCTATAAAACCATACCACTGGCAGTGATTGATATCAATTGACACTCAATTGTTCTACTAGACACACACAATGTTCTGCAAAGTGAGTAATAACAACTCCATGGATTAGAATTACTTTCCAACAATTACATTAACATTGACAACATAAATCTGTTTCAACGATACATTTCACCGATCGCAGAATGAAAAAAAACTATTCTACGTTCTCATTAATGAAGCAGGTTCATCCATCAGTGCCGTCTTGCTACGCTTAATTACTTATACATTCGCCACGGCCGGTAATCGCCGGCAAACGTTACAGGAAGTTGTTTGATGTATTAGAAAAATAATAATAAGCCTGAATTCCTTCTTACCGGAAGTAAAATATACATAGCCTTCAAATTCAGGTAGCTTATATGATAGTACGCGTTTTGATATTAAAGAAAACGCTAAAAGTCGGTTTACACGGTAATAAGTACAATATATAAATGTTTGTTTGAATAAAAAAAAAATAACTGTGCTTTGAAAGTTTATTTTTTTTTAGAAATGCTATACGTTATATTATTATTCCAAGCTGCAACCAGGACCAGAATATAACGAAGAATGAAAAATAAGTGTGGTAGATTTGGTAAAAGGGAAAACGTACACAAAACGATAACAATAGAAGTGCAGCACAGACGATGCAGCAGAAACACCGTGTTTTCTGGCGGGTAAGCATCACGATAACAACCTAAGATTATTGTGAAAGATCGAAGTGTGAATCTGCAAGAATAAAACGCTTTTGACTAAAAATTCTTCCTTACATCACTCATGTGTCAACTACTTATGTATGTTTTATTTGTTTGTTCTAATATCATTTGTGCATACGACGGTTGATATGATATGACGGTTGAACGAATCTCCACGATGTTTGTCATACAAATAGTTCATAATCTAAATTAACACCTTATATTTAAAGGTGCTTTCTATTTAAAGGCGGTTCAAATTCAAGCAGACGAAGTCGCGGGTACTAAAATAGTTATATAAAGCTTCACCGTAAAAACAATATTTTACTCACTATGCTAGTGACGTATAGTACTTTTCATAAAATGTTGGAAATGAATTAATTGTTGCTTTAACCAATGAAATATGTGTATGTAGTATTAATTTTTGATGAATCATCAATTCGTCGTAAAATAATTTTCCATCGGTACCAGCTGTTTAATAATATTTGTTTTTTGTCCGTATAAATATTCAATATCCAAATATAAATTTAATAGGATTTTTTGATTGACAAGTAGAATCATTGTATCTGTTTTGCTATACCTTATACAACTCTGTATACGATATAAGTAATTACCTAATTATGCATTAAATGAAGGGTGAATTCTTGTTTGTTAATCTACTCCATCCATCACTGCCGCGCTTCAGATGCTTGACTACTTATACGTTCGCAAGAAATGGATAAATGCTCTTAGAAAACATTAAAAATCCATGTTTCATTCTTTTTTTTTTCTTCTCTTTATTTCACAATTTATCATTACAAAAAAAAAACAATTTCAAACTAGGTGAACTTAATGCTAAAATCATTTTCTGTCAGCTGACCTAACCACGGACGTACGAGAAAAAAAAGTGCGACTATATATTTAAGAAAAGAAATCCTAAATATAAATATATGTGTGGAATCAATTACCAGCGTCAGTATTTCCGAACGGATACGACTTAGGGACCTTCAAGAAAAGAGCATACTCATTTCTCCAAGGCCGGCAACGCATCTGCGATCCCCCTGGTGTAGCAGTTGTCCATGGGCGTCGGTAGTCACTTAAAATAAGTACCGCCTACTCTTTTGCCCTGCTATGGTAGAAATATATAAATGCATACATATAGATAATACACCCAGACTCGAGGCGGGAATCGAACCCGAAGCCCACGACCCCCGGAGCGGAAGGCAGGGTCACTGCCCACTGCGCCAACGGGCCAGTCAGAACTGAGAAATGCATAGGTTTCCATAACTAAATTAATTACTTAAGTAGCTATCAAAACTACAGAACAAAACAGTATTTAAAAAAAAAAAGCAGTAATATAAAATGTGCATGTTTTATTTATTAACAATAAAGTTAAGTATAAATAAATTTTTCCAGGTACAAATATTCATTTAAGAATTACTTCGACAATATGGAGCGTTATAACGTCAAGACCCACGACAAACCAAAGTATACTAAAGAGGAGGTGAGTATTGATTTTGAACAAGATTGACGAAACATATCATCAATTATTTCTTTTGAATATCAAACCGTGCAGTTAAATCGTTGGCAAAAAAAAACTGTGCAGATAAATCGTTGCGAAAAAGCTGTGCAGTTAAATAGTTGCCAAAAAACTGTGCAGATAAATCGTTGCTAAAAAGCTGTGCAGTCAAATCGTTGCGAAAAATCTGTGCAGTTAAATCGTTGCGAAAAAGCTGTGCCATTAAACTGTGTAGTTAAATCGTTGCCAAAAAGCTGTGTAGTTAAATCGTTGCCAAAAAGCTGTGTAGTTAAATCGTTGCCAAAAAGCTGTGCAGTTAAATAGTTGCTAAAAAATTGTGCAGATAAATCGTTGCGAAAAAGTTGTGCAGTTAAATAGTTGCTAAAAAACTGTGTAGTTAAACAGTTGCTAAAAAACTGTGCAGTTAAATCGTTGCTAAAAAGCTGTGCAGTTAAATCGTTGCGAAGAAACTGTGCAGTTTAATCGCAACGATTTATCGATACGTGTGTGGCGGCTATTAGTGTTAAAAAAGTGCAGTTTAAACTGCACAGTTTTATCGCAACTATTTATCGATACGTGTGTAGCGGCTATAAGTCTTGAAGAGTATAGACATTTTTTATCATTTATCAAACAGGGCCAAATTTTAATAGAGCCACATTTTTTTTTACATCGCTGCAACATTTTCATTTCAATCAATCATTTTAATGATTTATTTATTATATGGCGAACAATATTTCAATTTACTTAAAGATACTCTAATAGAATATAGCTATGCTATGCTATGCTATAAGTATGCTATTTCTTTTTTATTTACGCACCACAGACATGAGGCCCGTGCCAATTGTTATGTTATGTTTTATTTTGTCTTTTCTCTCTTATTGTATCATTAACTCTCTGTTTATCGTTCCACATGTTTAATTTGTAGGCGGGATTTCTAAAAAAAACTATTTGTGTATAACAGACGGATGTTACCTATAACACAGGCATTTGGTTGTCTATCTTAGGAACAGGCGTCCGTGTGTCATATAGTCCTGTATATATTTATTTATTAACACATTGTAACACATTAACACATTGCTCGTTTGCCCCTTGTAACATAAAAAAAAAATTGCTTAATTACCAATTCTATATACCTACATACATGAAAGAAATACATGTATACGTAAATTAGGGGAATTAAAATTAATTAAATAAATTAGGGCCAGCCGAAGCTGGTCTCTCATTAAAATTGAGTAAAATCTCCGCATTAACATTATAATTACAATTTTTCCAAGTGAACGCACCTTTTTTCTGTTACAAAACATTAGTTATGGAACGCAAATTAATTTTAACCTTAATTGGCCTACTGTTGTGTTATCTTATGATAAACTATTTGATACGGAAGCAAGGAAGTTTGTTAATATTTTATGGGGTTCTATGTTAATTTGCAGTGTTTATAAAATATTTATTTCGAGAAAATGGGAATTTAAAAAGGTCCAAACAGTAACACAATCCCAAAACCTGAGCAGTTTTATGGTACATTTTACCGAAAACCATCACGCCTATAGCTTTGTGTTTTAACACAGTAATTAAACATCGTCTCTAGATGTGTTATCTGTCAAAAAAATATATAATAAAAAAAATAGTATGTGGAGACGTGAGTCCTCTCAAAGCTCGAGTTTTAGCTAGTAATAATATTGCTTAATTATTGATTCATACCTACAGCGGATGCATTACACGCCTATTTGACCTTGTCTTAATTAATTTAACCCAGATTGTACGTACTTCATTATCAGGGTAAATGTTTAAATGAGGCAAGGTAAAAATTTACATAAAAATCTTGAAATTAGGTTGAAAAATGTTTTTAGTTTTTTTACACATTCTTAAATTGCGATGTATGTAAAGAGTCAATCGCTGTTAACTTTTCTATTAGAATATTATACAACTACAATATCTTTACGCAGTATGATAGTGGCTGGACTCCGCCATACAACTATATTCAATCATTCTTATTTTCCTTCCTTTAATAATTCTTCTAATAACATAACAAATACAATTGACAGATAAAAAGCCCCAAATTCCCGCCATTACTTCGTATTGTTCTTCTTTTTTTATATATCTTTGACGACAGTGTACTTCATATGTGCCAGTGCTACCAGTATTCCTCGCGAAAAAGGACGTTAGAAATGTTGGCGACAACACGTATTTCAAAATATTAAGTAAAATACCTATCTATAGCAATTTTTTAATTTATTTTTTGTGTAATAATTAGGGAGGAAAATGGCGAAAGATACTCATTTGTTTTCTTTGCAACTTTGAATCTTTCTAGTAAAATACATGTTACTTTGGAATAATACAAATTTAGGGCTTAAACTTACATGTATAATTCGTGTATTAATCAATGTATTTTTCATAAATTACAATGTACGAAAAAGAAAACAAACAATGATAATGGTTTATTTAAACAATAATATTGCACTGTTTATTATAATTATTTAGGTAATTTATGATTAAGTATACTAAGAAAAATGTGTTTCTATTTACAAAAAAGGTTTCTACGATTCAATATCACTATTGCAATCGTCAGCCAGAACGTCGTCTGGTAACATTATTGATACCGTTTTTAGTTTCGCTCTTGATTTTTTATTACATGTTAAGAAGGATGCTGATTTAACCATAAAGTTATTTTATTATTATTAGTCCCAAAATAACAGCGAAAAATACAATATAAAATACACGTAAAAAAAGGGAAACTTGCGAAAGATATATGTATTCTATGTACTGTATTTTATTGAAAAATAAAAAAGTCCGATTGAAAAATACATGTATTTTAATTGTCATTTTCAACGCCAATAATAATTTCGTCCATATACTTTCTTCAGAACTCTTTTCGGAAGAGGAGTTTAGGCCACCGGGAAGTGTCACAAAACGTACGAAACGCGACAACAATACCATCACTAGACGTGACAGCATTGCCGCTACTTCACGTCGATGGTATGTGAGGAGTTACTAGCACCCGAACGCGCCGGCCCTATTCGACTACAGACCAAAAGGACTGCAAGCGTGGCGCTACCTTTAATTATATCCCTATAAATCTCTATTTAAATATTTAATTATAATGTTATTACTTTTCAGTGAAAACCTTTTATTACTTTAGATCGCTCTGCAACCAGTATAAGCGAATATTTCGCCTACAAGTCGGTCCAATGAAAGTTATCACTGTGTACAATCCAGAAGACGTTGAGGTATGTATTTAATTAACAAATATATATTATATTTTTAAAGGAGTAGACGGTGTTGTTGCTAGAAATCTGAGAAATAAAAATCAACTCGTAACGCAAATGACTAGGCTTCGTAAAATCAACACCACATTTATGTGTAATGGTGTTCGCGTTTATAATAAACTTTTATTTAATATTCAAGAGATGTCCTTTAATTTTAAAACCGTTATTAAAGGTAAGCTCATTCAAAAATCCTGTTATAATGTAAAGGATTATTTGAATGATGACAAAGCTTGGGAGTAAATTGTTCTAACCGACTTTGACTTAAATAATAGATGTATAGGCCAGTTAAATTAACCTAAAAAATAGAGATAAGTATACCTAATTGAGGCATACAGATCGAAAAGGCTTAAAAATAAACCTAAATATTCCTTATCGATCCGAGACTTCGAAAAAAAGTAATTTGAGGTCAAAGGTCACAAATATCGGTTTTTCGCGTTTTTCAATTAAACGGTAAGTTTTATCATAAAGTAGTTCAGTTCACACAATTATCTATAAAAATGTACCAGTATTTCTTTCCTAAGTGCCACCGTTTCTGAGATATAACTATTCAAAAAGTTGAAGATGTTTTATAAAATCCTACCAACTTTGAACTGTATGCGAATTTAAGCAAATTCAAGCGTCTAGATTGAGTGGGCTATAGAGGCATAGCGAGTTTTATTTTAATTATTTTAAAATAATATTAAATATAATAGTTTATTTATTTAATTCACACGTACAAAAATATTTTAAAAGCAATTACATCACCAGTGTAACATAAACCTATTTAGATTTTTCCGCAAACCGGCATTCGTCACCGCTTGTTCGAATGCACATTAGTGCATAGTGCAAAAATTAGTAATAGGTACACACAGCAGATAACTCAACAACTATTATTTATTTTAATATCTATTTATTTTTATTTTTTAAATTTATATTTTATAATCGTTACTTTTATTTGATTTTTAATATTTTTCACAGACTGTAATTTCCGGTAGTCGATACAACACGAAAGAGTTTGTTTATGATTTTATCGAGCCTTGGCTGAAAGAGGGATTGCTCATAAGCAAAGGTAAAGAGGAATTAAAAAAATAGTTCGGAAACAGCAAACGTATACAGCTTGTAACAATTCTAGATAGAGTTCATTCAGATTACCAAAAGAATCTTTATAATAGTTTAAACTAAAATAAATTTGTTCTATCGTCATAATTGCTTTTAACTTTTTTATCGTATATCTTATAGTGGAAACTTTATTGACTTAAAAACTATTATTATTTGTACAGCTATATATTTTTTAAGTATGTTGTTTCCCGAATATTAATAAGATAAAAAAAATACTGTATCAATTGTTTTTTTTTATTTCTCAAGATATCTTGCTACTTGTAAAACTTGTCAAATAGAGTATATTTCCGACTGTTTTCTGAGTCTGCTGCATTAAATATTTTTTTGAAGCGTAGCAAAATATCTTAATAAAGTAAATAAATTTAATATTTCTCTATTTCAGGTTCGAAATGGCATCAACGTAGAAAATTATTAACACCGGCATTTCATTTCAATGTATTGAGGAATTTCAAATCTGTTATTGAAGAGAACTGCCAAATATTTGTAGAACAACTACGAAAAGAAGTAAACGAAGCTAAAACTGACATAACGCCATATGTCAATGATTTAGCAATAAATTCAATCTGCGGTAAGTATATACGAACTGTTCGTCGTTAACCAAACCTGAATTTCGATTCTGCGCAGGCAAGTTTAATATACTAACTCACATCATTTTGATCAGCCCTACATCGCCCACCGCTGGTAGGTAGGCCTCCTTCCTCCGGCCTCCTTTCCCTCTTTTGTGCCACTTTCTCCTACCTCTTGCCAGTTGCATCCAGCCACCTTCTGTCACCCTCTTTATGTCACCACTTGCGTATTGGCCTAGACCATCTGACATCACCACATCTAGCCGTATTTTACGCTCGTATTTGTTACGACTTTGAATATTTATAGTCCTAGGAATACTTTTTTTAATTAGTCTGTTGTGTCCCACAGCTGGGCAAAGACCTCTCCCAAAGGAATAATTTAGATGAACTTAATTTTTTTGCTTCTCTTCCAAATAAGCGTATATTTTGCACGACAAAAGTCTATTCGGGTCGGGATTTTTTTAAATATAGTCCATGCTTTCTCCACTTTGACCTATTAGGGTTTATATGTATCGGCAAAGAAGCCCAATCGTTAAAAAATTACCAAATTTGTGATTTAAAAACATGTCTTGATTGATAGAAACCGCAATGGGAACAAGATTGCACGAGGAAGACAGTGAGTTTCGCAAGAAGTACAAAAAGGGTATATACGATCTAGGATACTATGCCACATATAGGGCGCAAAGGCTTTGGATGTATCCGAATTTCATTTTCAAACATACGACTGTAGGTCAAAAACAAGAAAGCACTTTGAAAATTCTCACCACTTTCCGCGATCGTGTTATTGAAAATAGACGGAATCTTAGTAAGGATAATAATAATGTGGAAAAAGAAAGCGAAGAAAACGATGGTGATGTAATGTATGTGAGTGGTAAAAAGAAAATGGCGATGTTAGATTTGTTGTTGGAAGCAGAAAAGAAAGGCGTTATTGATGCAAAGGGCATCAGTGAAGAAGTAGACACGTTTATGTTTGGAGTAAGTATATTAACACCTGAAGCAAAAACTTTCGCGCAATTTTATAAAATTTGGGACAACTGTAGTTTATATAGAGGATATTGTGCGAATGCTACTACTTTTATGAAATATGGGTTATATTAAATTATTAAAATAAAACCTCACGCACACCAATGCCAAACGATTGACGACGAACGCCGAACACATGTATACATTTTATTATAGGATGATGTTAAGGCATAGTAATGACAAAATATGAATTTATTTTGTTAATTATGACATTTAATATGATTAAATTGGCAAGTCTCGTTGTACTAAGAAGAAAAGTTTTGTACATAGCTTTAATTAATGCACGCACATGGTACAAAAATCCAAAGATTTTTGGCCGAATTTCGACCAGCCCGCGTTCTCTAGTAAATGTAAAAGTCTCTATAAAGTATATCAAGTTTATGATTCTAATTGAGTTGTGGGGAGAGTTATTTTATCGAAAATTATACTAATATTTCAGGGTCATGATACATCAGCTAACACTCTTCAGTTTACAATGATGCTGCTGGCTAATAATCAGGAAGCACAGGTAAATAATAATACTGTAAATACTAATCATAAAAACGGCTTTTAAACTCACGTGTTTGTTATATCGGGAATGCTCGACAAGTTTCGAACCCGTCGGCAACTGGCGGTTCGGTTGGACGGGTTCGAAACTAGTCAGGCAATCCCATTACCTAGTAGTCACATTGCATGTACCGAACACCCTGGAAACCTAATCCTAACCGCGACAATGTCACCCTGTATATAGCATAGATTTAGATTTCTAAATTATTTTTTTAATTTAACCTTTGACATATCGTTTACAGAACGGGAACGGGAACGGGAACGGGAACGGGAACGGGAACGGGAACAGGAAGGGAACGGGAATGGGAATAACAGTATAGGAAATTAGAATGTAGTAAATAGTAAGTAACCCAATGGTCAGACTGGACAGTTACTGCGAGGTCCACTAGTTCTTTATAAGTTATAAAAACATCCAGCAGTTTAAGGCAACAAAAAAATTACTGAATGTGTTGCGAGAAATTACTGGACTTGTTTAAATATTTCAATCCCTAATTGTAAAAAAAAACACTATTCCCTCTTCGTAATCTTAAAAGAAAATTAGAGGAAAATACAATTTAAAAGAATCGCGAGCACTCAGACAAAGGATTTCGAATACTTTTAATTACAAATTAGAAGCTCAGCACTTTTTGAGTCAGGTAATCAAATTTCTAGTATCCATTATTATGCAAATCTTCATTAACAAACGGCGGGCTTTAATGCCTACTGAAATACTGCGATTCCAAGTTGTCTTCTTTGAATAATATTGCTTATAATTATCGCATTAAAATGTTATTACATTGGAGAAATATTTAATTCCTTTCATTCATTCTTTTAAGTCTTAAGGTTTTACACGATTATTATATAGATGTTTGCGAGTAAGATGGACTCACCCGCACTCAACCATTTTGTCAGGGTGCTTGTGAGCAATAGGGAATCATAATAATGCATTAATTAATTTAAATAATATTTCATTTTACTAACATAATTCTAAGATTTCTTAGCACATTTTGTTTACTAGCACATGGACCTGTGATGTCTCATAAATAAAGAAATTTGAATTTGAATTTATTATGCTCAATTTGGCTTTTATTGCAATATAGACATTCCTCGTTGACAAACATCAATTGAGCAATTTATTTATTTTCAATATACACTTTTCAATTGTTCGTGAATTGCAATATCATTTCAATTGATACAATCATCTGAGGTGGCAAAATATAAAACAGACTTGGATACTAATTCACTAAGTAAAAGCGATGCCCGAATACTCCTATTCGTGTTCACTCCTTACTCCTTATTCATGTTCACCATTCATCATCTGGTTTAATCATATTTGTGTTAAATACGTGTAAACACTTTCATTTATGTGCATTTATCTCACTACATTTCGCACTATAGACGGAGATTCATAAATTACGTTACACTTTAAAGGGTGTACGGTATACCAAAATATGAAACCGGCAAGGGATATCAAATGCTTTGAGACGTCGCATGTCAAAATTAAGAATATTAAAAAAAAAATTACTGCTGTTTTTTATAATTATCGATGTTTGTAAATTTTTATAAAAAAATTTAAAATACCTTTATGCATTTGTTTTTTAGACTTTTGTTATAAAATTTTACGCCAATTGATCATAGATGGCGGGCTAACGAAAATATTCAAGGTAGCGTTGTGCTTTAATTTTCTACATATAAGCAATAATGATTTGTAACTTGGCACGATATGAGGGAACATTGGTTTGCAATACGATACTAATTTTTGTGGGTCCGATTCGATTAAAGGACCTTAATTTAAAACTATACAAACTAGCGTAAAAACTAGGGATGTGACTTGGAGGGTGGAAAACGAATTACCAAATGAGGCATTTTTTCTCTTAAATAAATAATCGATTTGTAAAAAATCGATTACTTAAAAATGAATCGATTTCATAAAATCTAACTATTCGAAGAACTTTTATCTAATCACTCAAAGTGTTGCATTTTGTCGTACATATGCTATAACATTAATAAGTCTATAATAACTAAAACAACAATGTGTTGGTTTTAAGACTTAAAACCAAGACCGTGTTGTTTTTTTAAACCTATAATGAGAAAAGTGAATAAAATTATTGCTACTAATTTTTAGTACTCCTTAACATTTTATTCAATTGTGTATATATCAAAACGACTAATACAAAAAAATTAAATGATTATCTATTAGTTTCAAAACTGAAATACAAGACGAGTTTTTATTTAAATAATATAATATAAAATAATATAATATAATATAAAAATACTACACTTTTTTAACAAAATTCCAAATGCAATGTTAAATCTGTCTTCTGTTATATTTACACATGTTAAAAATACGCCTATTCATAAGGCGTATTATACAGCCGAACATTATATCTTTGTAATCAGTAGTTAACATGCAAATGTATTAAACAATTTTTTCAGAAGACCTTGTAAATGTTTACTTGAATAAAACATTATTTAACAATACAGATGTCCAGTATCATTTAACATTTTACTAGAACAAAAAAAATTTACAAGAAATAAAGTGACGTTTTCCTTTATTCCCAAAACTAAAAAGCTTATAAATCTTTTTTCACTCTTTGACTTTGAAAAAAAAAGAATTATTGCCATAAGTTATCAGTTATTGAAGATACTTCTGATATTTACATACATATTGGTTTCCAGACTTAAAATCAACAGTTTGTTGTTTTAGTTTTGATCGACTTATTAATGTTATAGCATATGTACGACAAAATGCAACACTTTGAGTGATTAGATAAAAGTTCTTCGAATAGTTAGAGTTTATGAAATCGATTCATTTTTATGTAATCGATTTTTTACAAATCGATTATTTATTTAAGTGAAAAAATGCCTCATTTGGTAGTTCGTATTCCACCCTCCAAGTCAAATCCCTAGTTTTTACACTAGTTTGTACAGTTTTAAATTAAGGTCCTTTAATCGAATCGGACCCACAAAAATTAGTATCGTGTTGAAAATCAATGATGCCTCATATCGTGCCAAAGTTACAAATCATTATTGTTTATATGTAGAAAATTAAAGCACAACGCTACCTTGAATATTTTCGTTAGCCCGCCATCTATGATCAATTGGCGTAAACACACACGTATACTTATAATAATTGTATATGATATTGTAAAATGAATATCGCATGAAAACGCCATTGGCGCTTATCACTTGAAAATCGATCTTATCACCACGAACTGACTTAATGGGTCCATCAGGGAACCAATAAATACGTCAAAGGCTGACGAACCAGGATAAAATGACCAGGAAAACAATGGCTCTAAATGTCATATGGCAGCTTAAAATGGCGGACGGAGCAGTGAATTTTGAAACGCATGTAATAAAGATCTAAGACCCATCCCGCGGGTCGATCGAGCGATAACAGATTTCAGATCATCACTATAGATAAGGCACCGCGTATTTGAAAGTATAAAATGTTTGGACAGCTCTCGTATGGAATCTTTCACGTCTCTGGACGCACGATTATGACGCGTAGGCTGACGGAAAATAGTAAACTGGAATCTATTGTGTTTACTTTATGGTTGAAGTTAGGTTAGGTTTCGCTACACTACGATCTGAAGTGTGGTTTTCTGCGACAAAATAATGGAAAATATGTTTTGTGTGTAACGTTGTAGAGTCCAAATTAGTGCGTATAAGGCGGTATCGTTTTCCATCACTTGACTTTCGCACGATTGATCGATAGTATTTTTTGCGGGGGCTTTATTTATAAAACAATTGAACGTCGTCAATGCGATAAATGCGAGCGCCCCTACCATTGGTCGCGATGTTTTCTCAGAAAAACTGCTGGAAAGTAATAAGAATGAAAAAAAAAGCGAACGCATTACTAGGCAATCGTAATTAATTTTAATTCTAGAAACCGTTGTTTTTACTTTTATTCGTAACGTTATTGCGTTCGATTGGACGTAATTGCATATAAAATCGATTAAGTATGTTTACTATGCATACTATGAAAGATATCATCTGGTAATGAGAATGTTTTTTCGTACGTTGATCGATACTTAGATAAGTAAAAACTGTACTCAAAGTTTATGCCTGGTTTTTTAAATGTAATTAAAACAAAGTATCTGCAAATAAGATAGTCCATAAGATACAATTGCTTTTAAATTGACTTTTTAAGTTATACAATTTTCTGCAAAGTAATCAATAATGAGTAGTAATGGAGGGCTTCAGAAATTTAGTGATCGCAAAACCATAAATAATTTTAAATAAAGAGCAGTTACTTTAATAAAGAACTACGTTTGAAAACTTAAGCGTTAAATTAATTTATTTATGATTGTGAAATCTTTTAGAATCTCTATTATTCTTATCATCTCTCAATATAACTTGAAGTCGATCGAGTTAAGTATCTTACCGATTTTAGTTTTGCCAAATCTCGACCAAACTCTTATCTTACAACATATTTTAATGATTGTCTTCTATGTTGAAAATACAAATATATAGAAGCGTAATGCAATCAATACTTAGCGATTAGTTATATGCATTACCCTATTAAGGAATTAAAAAGACGTCTATTTATGGAACGCAGAGATTTACAAAATAGACTTGGTAATTTGGTAATAATGAACAAATTTTGTTTAACCTTAACCATGGATCAATTTGGATGATCATGGATCAATTTAAGTAAAAAAATTATAATATGTCTTATGTCAAACATACTCTACTAAACCCAGAGAAGTAAAGCATTTAAAATTTATTAATCTTGACGAAAGCTATGTTATGTCTACAATATATATTTATTTATGTAACTAGAGGAGCTAATATTTTGTCATGTGTAGTATAAATGTACAATACTAAGACAATATATGACACATTTTAACTAAACTTTATTGTACTAGTAAGTAATTCGCTCAGATATTATGTAAACTGCGTTGATTTAGACTGAATTACAATTTATACGTGGTTAACGTACATTCTAAGACCTCGAAAGAAAGTGAAAGTGCTCACGCGTAAACTTGAACGGCTACTTTTGTAGACCATTTGAGTTTGTTACAGTTAAATAATTACATGTATTGTTGATTCCAAAACGTGTCAAGGTATAAAGCACCACTATTTTTTAATACTTGTATTGTAATTATAATATGTATACATTTAATATTTTCAGTTCCTTTTCAACATATGTCACTTGAATTGTTAAACTTTATCAAAAACATTATTGACATATTAAAAATAATTAAGTGATTAATATGTGAGTTATACTACAATTCTGCTTTTGGGCTAACTTGTTTTCGGTATCTGCTAATTGTTTTGTAAACTTTCATTCATTAAAACAGCTGTTCCGTATGTAATGTTTAAAAACATATAACCATGTTTATAGCAAACATAATTAAACATAAGTTATTCTTTAATGTTTTTAGTCCTGGTTTTTATAATGGAATCCATTGATAATGTAGGATATCATTCTCACCACAATCATATGGAGCATGAAATGGATAATATTGCCACAAATAAGACAGAAATGAGCGTAAGTTCATCATAATTTATATTATAAAATATTAAGGTTAAATTATAAAAATAAATATTAAATCTTATGGTACAAGTTTCATGGACACTTAATAGTATTCTACCTCTATGTATATAAATCAAATTTATAAAAAAAAACATTTTTTATTAAGTATTAACATAAACACTATAAATTGGCAAAATTAATTTGACATTAATCAATAATGAAATAACTTATCTTAAATATTTTAGTACTTTAAGTGAATAAACATACTTAATAATGGTAATTATGCAGTTTGGTTACTTTTTCCAAAAATGCATATTTTTTATTATACCAATATTTACATTTTTATTATGTGCTATCTGTTAAAATTAATGTGGATTATTAAATACTAATTTCACTTTATTAATAACATTGATTTTATTTAGGTCTCAGAATTAATGAATCCAGCCAAGCATGAAGCCACACAAGAAATGCACGATATGAATCATCACCATCATCATCAACACGAAACTAAACATAGCATGCATAGTATGACTGTAAGTATTGTAATTCAGAATCCATATTTAATAGAATTTATAACTTAGAATACTTAAGAAGGGTACTCGGTACTTGATTAAATTCGCGGGAAACAACTATATATTAATACGTGAAGCGAAATGAAAAGAGCTTGTAAAAGTCTTCTTGAATAAAATACCATTTGAATTTTAATAGAATTTGAAACTTAGAACTACGAAGATTGCGCGGATCGAACTTATACGAAGACCTAGAATACACTTTCATCTCGTTAGACCTGATAATGACAGAAGGTCTACGATAATAATTGGGATAAACTGGGTTGAATATACCCAGTATATCCCATGAAATAAAACAATGAATGGAGCCCCCATATTTCTATTACTGCTAACATAAGCAATTATAAAGTCATTGACTCATAAACAATAATAAAAATAATAATCAGCTGAATTGAAAACCAGGATCAATTTAAAAGTCAGTATTATTAAGTCCAGTCGATATGCGATGTTGATCAAAACTTAAACAGATCCGTGGAACTGGATAAATAGTAAACGAACAGTGTATTGTATCTCCGATATTTATTGACAAAATAGCAATTTAGTAGTAAATAGCTTCATAAATCCAGCACAATTTCCAGAACGATACGGTATTGAAGAGTTTTCGTAAAGCTCCGGCCACACTACCGAGCTCTACAGTATGAAACCAGACACTCGTTACTTGTGCGACGTTTTAGTCGAGTTTGCTTATTAAAAACTTCTTTCTTTGAAAACTTTCTTTCTGTTCTTGTATACTCTCGTTCGCGTATTTTCATTGTGGTCAATTTCGCTAAAACAGTTATCGAAACATTTAAATAGTTTAGGTTAAATTAGTTGCTTTTAGTTTAAATTACGTAGTAAAGAAACCAAAGTGAAACAATGAAAATAGTACGCATCAAGTTTTAAGTAGAAAAGTTGATTAAAACTTTACTTAATAAAAGTATTATGTAAAATAAGTGTTTTAACTTTGCATAATTTATCGCGATACAACGAGGGTATATCGTTATACTATTAGTCATCTACTTAATTAAATTAGGCCCTCAAAAGCTCATTTTGTAGGTTTATTTGTTACATACAAAATAAATCTGTCATTGCTTTGCGCTGATAATCATTCCAACCCTCAAAAGCTCAAGGGTAGGAGAGTTTGCATGTTTGAAATCAGCACGGTACTTTAAGTTTAGTGAGGGGGGGGGATTAGGGGTCAGTAATTTAAGTTTAGTAAGAGGGGAGAAGGGAACTCAAGATACCTTAAAAGTGTTCCTAATATACTTTGAGAAAAAATGAAAACACTCGACAAAAACGACTGTTTATTCGACAATGTAGCCGAGGTTTTATGGGAACTTCAAACTACTGGCTTAGAGCGAAGCTAGATTCAACGTTGGATGGAAGCAGGTGGTGTTTTAGAGCTAATATAAAGTGAGAATAAAACAGGGCTCAGGTACTGTAATACAAAGATGATTTTATATAACCAGATATAATACTGTTAAGAATAGAAGAGAGACATGATTCGATACTCTTTCTTAATAAATGTATACTAATATATGAAGCAGAAGAGTTTGTGACACTAAGTGAGACGCTAATGCATCGCTAGGGGAGACGCTAATACGCCGGTAGTGCGACACTAGTGCGCCGCTAGGTAAGACGCAATGCGACGCTAGTACGACGCTGGGGCGGTATTGTAACGGTAATGCGCCTCTAGGTGTGACGTTATGGCGACGCTAGCTGAGATCCTAATGCGTTACTAGTGGCGCCGGTAGTACGACTTTAATGCGCCGCATGGTGCGACGCTAGGTGAGATGCTAATGCATCGCTAGGTGAGACGCTAGTGCGTCACTAGGTGTGACGCTAGGACAACGCTGGGGTAACGCTAATGTCACACCAGATGAGTCTCTAATGCGCCACTAGGTGAAACGCTAATGAATGTGCGACTCGACGGTACTTGACGCGATACACGATATCGTAATTTTTCTTATATATTAAAGACTTCTTTTTCGAAGTATGTAATAAGTTTTATTGATACAAAAACATATTCGTAATTCAAATTTGCTACCCCCTAATATCTGCCGGTACATGCTCTAACCTTCTCAGCCTACCCCTAAATCCGCCATTACCTTTATATCTTTTACAGAAAACGTGACATCGGACGAATGTTTTATGAAATAATAATTTTACATGGCACATCAGTCAAAAGGTCTAGTACAAATCTTTCAACTTTTCCTGTCCTTCATTTCTTTTAAACCTTCCGTGAAGTAAGAAGACTGAAACAAAACAAATTGCATTTATATCGATCCAGCCGTTTTCAAGTTTTGTCGGGACTAACTAACAACGATTCATCCTAATATATTATATAGATTTAACTACGAGATACGGCTAAGCTTTTAGATACCGCGATATTTTGTTTATAACATAATATTCAAATTAGGTCGGAGAATTTTGAATATTAATTATTTGAAAACAAAGTATAAGGAACACAGAATTCCATATTAGATTAGCGCAGAATCCCATATGTACATGCGTGAGCACAATTTGTACACACACGAATTAACTTTACCCGTTAGTCTTCTACCTCACCGAGACGACATGGCGACGTCGCCATCTACATTGCTATGGATATCTGTGGTTGCCAATTAAGTAGCCAGTAGTAATCGTGGCTACGCTTCTAATTTGGTGACGTCGCCAGACCGTTGCCAAGTGACATATCTGTCCTAAATTTTAATATGACTTGTTTGAATACGTAACTGGCGATGTCGCCATGGCATCTCGGCGATTTTATTATACTAAGAGACCTACTTACGTCGAAAGAAAGGTTAGGGCATACTCATTACTTAAAGGTGTTTAACGCATCTGTGAGCCTTCTTGAAGTTCACCTGAGTTACCCGCGACGGTTAAAAAAACTGCACTTACACATAGATGCGTTCACAGTTGCGTTGCAGCGTTTTGGAAAATTGGTGTACTCTTTTTATGGAGGTCCCTTCAACTCCAGCGGATTCTTGAAATTTGCAGAAATAGGGTTGGATGGAGTAAACGCTAACCAGCCCCCTCCCCCTTTCATACGAAGTGACTAGATATGTCGATAAACCATACCCTGTCAATGTTATTCAGCCTTATCCTGTGGAAGTTAGAGTACCGTTCCGAAAACTTACTAATGTTATCAGCACACGTGATCTCACCGTTTCGGATGAATCTGTGCCAACTAACGTTTTTCGATTCAAAATTAGAATGTTAAGCGCTACGTCATTCGACCCTTGATTTTGATGTACTTTATTTTTAATACATTTCAAAAAGGAGGTTGTCAATTCGAGAATATTTTTTTTTAATGTTTGTTACTTCAGACTTTCGACTGGGTGCATCGATCTTGATGATTCTTTTTTTGTTCTAAAGTTGGTTCAGTCCACTTGGTTAAAGTCCACTTCTGACAAAGGCTTCGATTAGAAAACTATATAACTATATGGTATAAGTATGTGTGCGACAAATTAAAGAATTACTCAATATCAAGATAACCGATTTCGATGACTCTTTTTTTTATTAGATAGCATGTGTTTTAAAGTTAGTTTGATAAGAATTTGGGCAGGTTCTGATTTTGGGATCCACGACAAAGAAACGGAACTCTTCAATTCTTAGGAGCAAGTTAACGATACTCGACCGAATCTCTTTTAGGCTCTCCGGATATTTAAACCACCGAAAGTAAGGTTGTTATGGTCAAGTAAATATATTCTTTCTCGATTTGCCGGCGGCCATTGGTGGACATCCAGGAAGTCGCGATATTGGCCCACCTTTGCGGATCCATTCGAGCCACATTCCCAACCCATTCCCATTTCTGCTTTGCTGACTTCTTCCCCACTTCCATTCCTCCAGGATAGAACGCAGGGTGTTATATACGTTTAGGTATATGTAAAAGTTATGTCATATCGAAAACCGATGGTAACGCCGGGGCAGCGATCCGTGTTCGAGAAATTCTTTAAGGCATTATCCTGCGAGTTATTATCGACTTTCAGCTTTCACGAATTTGTACGGATTCATTTCGTATGATTCTGTGCGATACTTTGACAATATACCGGAGCATGACATAGCTCAAAGTGTTTGTACATTTTTGTCCTTGAAGTCTACAAAGTCCTACAAGACTGTGCAGTTACACAAAGTCCCCGGCCACACTATATGATCATTGAAATGATCATTCAAATGAAGCTACGGAATTAAAAAACAGTTTCAAACCAAATAAAATTATATTTAATATAAAAAGATGTATGCAATTTGTTTATAAAAATAAATAACAGATTATATAATACGACAAGAGCTATGTAGGGAGGCGATATACCTGATTATAAATGACAACCGACGCCCAAGGACAAATATAAAGCCCCAAGATGTGTTGCTAGTCTTGGATGTGGCTGTGGGGCGAGTTAAGATGACCAACTGCCGTCCGAAGTCATCATCTCTACAATCTCACGACTAATATTAACCGGGACCAACTATTTTGGGTGTCTTCCGGAAACACGAAGGAGGTCAGATGTTTGAAAACCAGTGCTACAATTGGTCACCCATCCATCAATAAAGAAATTCTTTTTCTTTGAAGTTTTTAAAGAAATTTCTTATTTTTGATTTACAAGACCAATATTTTTTTTTATGTCAAAGGTGGAAAGATACACCAAAGCTATACTAGATGGCGTTGACGCGCACCATACAGAGTCTAACTCACGCTAGCGAAATTTTTACATTGGATCACTGTATATACAACTCGCGACGAACATCTGTTGGCGAGGCGCGCTCGCCCCGAGCAACTCCACCTAGCCCGTAATGAAGATCTTCCTTTGTGGCGGTTGAGCATATTGACCTACGCATTACGCTCCCATCTTTACTTCCTCGCCGAAAACCTTTGTGAGCCTTTACACAGGTTCAAACTCCGACTCCGCTGGGCTATAATCGCAGCCACAAGCTTTACGTTTAATGGGGGGAATATGAGACACCCAAAGTATTCCTAATATTGATATTGTAAAGATAGATATCGTATAAGGCGACTAAGAATCTCTCAGATAATAACATAGGGATATTCAAAAAATACATAAATACATAATATGTATATCATATTTTTCCACATTCATATTATGAATGTGGAAAAATATGATCTTGAGATATTCAACTGTGCCAGATATTATTTTTGGGACGGCCTTAACCGTCGGTTGAACATTAAAAAGATAATTAGAGACAAGCAGGTGGTGAAACATTTACAGACAATTTTACAAAGATGTGCTTTCGTGTGAAGATACTTTTAGTTCATTTTTAAAACAATCGTGTAACAGTAAGACTGCCCATTCATGAGATTGCGTGACCTTGATGACCGTGAAATTCTAGCTGTTCATATATGACTGAAACAACTAAGTTGCTTAATCAAACAGTCGTAAGAATTGGGTTTTGAATGGAATAAATAAATATATACATGACTATATGACACACGGACGTCTGCTCCTAAGGAAGACAACTTATTGCCTGTGTTATAGGTAAAAGACGCCTATTATACACAAATATTTTTTTGTTGAAATATATATAGATAATACACCCAGACTCGAGGTGGGAATCGAACTCACGAACTCGGAGCGGAAGGCAGGGTCGCTGCCCACTGCGCCAACGGGCCAGTCGAAAAATATTATTAATAAAAAAAAAATTTGGGATAATATTGTTCCATACCAAAAAATGTAAAAAAAACAAGGTCCCATTACAATTTCATGTAACAAGTTTAATAAACATTTAATATTTACGAAATATATGTTTTAGAAAATTTCGAGGAAATGATTATTTATTAATTTTAACTTTTTAAGAAAGAAAATAATAAAAACGTATACGCCCAACGTGGGGCTCGAACCCACGACCCTGAGATTAAGAGTCTCATGCTCTACCGACTGAGCTAGCCGGGCAGATGTATATGTTGATAAAAATAGAGTTTGTTTGTCTTTTTTAAACGGTCATTTTTACAATCAGTTTTTGTAAACATCTTCTGGATAAAACATCCATAATGGTAGGGGAGCCTAAGATGGAATTTTGCGCAATGGGGCAGCTCTACAAGGCAGTCAAGCAAGGGTGTTCCCTTGATTTGAGATGATCGTAGCTTAATCAATGGCCGGCATTTGAGTCGATCGCTATGTTAAATAACTCTTACTGCTGGGGTCAGGTGGGTGGTCCTTTATGACATTGGTTTACGAATATGCGAACTCCTCCGTATTTCGGAAAGCACGTAAACCAGTCGGTCCTGATTAATATCTCAGTGACATTATTCGTGACATTGTATAGATTGTGGGTATTCCGGGGATGAAGTCACACCGCAGTCGGTCACCTTAACTTGCCCCACAGCCACATCCTCTGCAATCTAAGCGGACCCTGGTATTAGACCGGGATAAGGATAGGAAGATGAAAAAGATGAAGGGACAATCGGCGGTCTTATTGCTACCTAGCATTGCGAATCTTTATATGTGGCATGAAACAAAATCTATTCAAAATCGTTTCTTGTACTTGTAGGTTTGGATCTTTATAACTACGCAACGGATTTTAATGCGGTTTTCAGCAAGCGTTGGTTTACTTACTAGTTACTTCATCCTATTTTCCTATAATATTATTCACGTTCCCTTTCCCGTTCCGTTCCTTTTCTCGTTTCATTCTCTTACCCGTTTCCTTTCCGAATATTTTCGAAAAATACCCCCCAAACAAATAGACGGACAGACATTTTCAAGTATGTCCTAACAATAAGGAAAACGACAAAAAAAGAATTAATCAATTTGGCGTAGACATTCGGACTTTATGCACTTGAATACATTTTGGAAATTCGTTTTTATTAATTTTAATATAATAAACATAGTCTTTCAAGAGGAAGGTTTCTAAGTATAATAAGATATGCACATATCTACCACATTGCGAACGAGGGGGGGGGGAGTGTATTAAATATAATAAGTACCATTAAGTATATCACATCAGCCTTACCCCCATTACGACGATAGTATTACGACATCTTTTTTTAGCAAAATTTTAAGTCATTATGTATAATATGCACGTGTTAAAAAAAATACATTAAAAAGCGGACAGTGCAAAAACGTTACGGTCCAACGTCCAAGAGTCATTGTTAGTCTATTAGCAACAGAAAAAAAGTAGAAACAAGCGACTGCGAGTACCTACAGGTACACTAACCATTGTTGTGCACTAATCATTGTATATATATATATATATATTAATAATAAATACAAATAGAAAGTACTCACCCAATATGGGTTTTTAATATTATTGGGAACATTATCCTCATCATAGTTTTCTAATTTCAATTTAGTTTGATCAGCTTATAATTTTTAATATCTCAATAGCTGAACGGTAGAAGGGACACACTGGTATCCTCAAGGTGTCCGGTTCAAGCCGACACCGCTAGTATTGACGCGCCCACTCCCGAAATAAGCTTTAAGCTTTCTCCCCTCCTACTAAGCTTAATTTAAGCTTAGTAGGAGGGGAGAAAGGTCAGAGACGCATTGCTAACTTAAAAAGCATTGCTCTCCTTCGTCCTACTCGTCATTAAGAGCCGGCAGCGCATCTGCTGGTCTTCTGGTCGTGCAGATGTCCATGGGCGTTGGTAGGCACTTCGGGGATCAATAATAAAATTAAATGAGAGTAAAGAACTCCCCAAATGTTTGTCGTTATGAGGCGTGCAATATAAGAAATTAAAAAGTAGGAATAAAGACGTTGCATCAATGAGTATGAACTGGAAGGCGCTAAAACACTGTCTAACGACAAATTTACGCGTGACCCCAGTAGCTCAACAGTCGTAGGGATGGACTGAGTTCCGCAATGTACCCGATTCAAATCCCAGGTATTGTTGCACCCACTTCTAACTTAATTAAAGCTTAGTAGGAGGGGGAAACGGGAATATTAGACGTACTTAAAAAGTATTTCTATTGTTGTTTATAAAAAAATCAAGCATAAAGCCGTGTACTTTGTAGCCTCGCTATCTCAAGTGATATAGCGAGGTTCCAAAGGGGTTCCAAAGTCAAAGTCAAATTTAAGGTCAAAGTCAAAGGCAAAGCCAAAGTCAAGTCAAAGTCAAATTTAAGGTCAAAGTCAAATTTAAAGTTAAAGGCAGAGTGAAATGAAAGTGAAAGTAAATGTCAAAGTCAACATTGACTTCTCTTTTTCTTCTTAGCGTTAGCCCGGTCTGGTAACCGGGTTCGCTTAAATTGCAGAAGATGTGGCTGTGGGGCCAGTTAAGTTGACCTGCTCCCGTCTGACGTCATCTTCAGAATCTCTTCAATCTCGCGGCTAATATGACTCAGTGTCATTTATACTTACGTGCTTTCCGAAACACGGAAGAGTTCGAATAGTCAACCCAGTATTCAAATTGGCCACCCATCTATAATCCGGCCGCTGCAAGAACTGCTTAACCTAGCGATCACTGAGTAAGCCTGACAATCGTTTTTAAGTAGAAGTAAGTAACTTCAAAAGTACTTGATGCCACTTAGAGAAGGTATCGCAGCGAAGTGTAGTGCAAAGTAAGTGTACATTATTGCTTTTGTTTTCGTGTGTATGTGTGTGTATGTCAGTAACGACGGAAGTTCAACCGCCATTACGTTTTGTTCTATTTCCGGGAACAGCACTTCCGAATCTAACAGTTAGATATCGGCGTCCATTGGGGCTTACCCCCCTCCCCCCATTACATTAATTACTATCCTTATTGCGTATTTCTTATATGTGTAGTGGACCAATAAAGCGCTCGACCATATTGGATGACAGCACCTAGTCAAAGAAAATGTTACTAAGGGCTATTATTGTTAGAAATTAACGTAATGCATAACACGCAAATATAAGCCCTATGACTTTTTATTTTATGTTACAAGGGGGCAAACGAGCAGGCAGCAAGCATCGAAGTGCCTACCGGCGCACATAACGAAACGCGACAACGACACCATCACTAGGCGTGACAGCATTGCCACCACTTCACGCCGATCTCATGTGAGAAAGAGGTACTGGTACCCGGACGCGCCGGCCCAACTCGGCTACAAGCATGGCATTATGTATGGCAGAGATTTAACAATGTTTGTCGTGTCATTAAAGAGTTGATAGCATATAGACCAGTTCGAGAAATCCCTGTATATATTTATTTATTTATTCCCTTTTTTCCACTCCTACTAAGCTTTAATTAAAAGCTTGTATTAAGAGTGGGTGGGATAATACCCCAATGGCGGTGGGGTTTGAACCGGGTACCTTGCGGATTTCAGTCGACTGCTCTATATTGTTTTGTAATCTGTTTATAGTACGGGAGCCCGTGATGCTAAATTTGTAGTCACTAAAGCTTTGTGGGAATCTATTAGGTAAATACGTAAATTAGGTGCAAAAACAATAAAAAGAGTTATTTTAAGGTAAGATGTTAACAACCCCTGGAGCGTACGCTACAGGCATTATTAATGGTTTTACGTATATCGTCTTGAGAAAAAGGACAGATTATATTTTTTACGCAGTGCTCAAAGGATTGCCTTCACGCGACGACGAGCGGACGAATTTTTTTTTACAACTTTGTGACTCTCCCATTGTCTTATTTTACACTTAATTCGTTGGATTATTGGAATGTAAGCTTATTTCCATTCAATGAAATTATCTTACCTTAATCTTACGCGCCCGAGTTTTCTAACTCTATAAATCACTCTATTGTTAAGTAAATAGTTTTATTCTTTACTAGCTGTATCCGTGACTTCATCCGTGTAGAATTAGGACAAAAAATTTAGCGTGATGTATATACAAATAACCTATATCCTTCCTCGAAAATGGGCTATCTAACACTGAAAGAATTTTTCAAATCGGACCAGTAGTTTCTGAGATTAGCGCGTTCAAACAAACAAACTCCTCAGCTTTATATATTAGTATAAGTATGGAAATTAAACCATAGCACCATGGAGAAACATGGAGTATATACATTTAGCTGTATGTTAAGTTTACTGTTTTGTTGTAGTTCTTGAGATGTATGCGTTCAAAAAACAAACAAACTCTTCAGCTTTATACATTAGTATAGATGAGTAAAAATCAATTAAAAAACTTGCTCTCTCGGTGTCACGGTACCATTCGCGTAGGAATACAATTTGTGAGACTTTAGGTAGAGATGATCTTTATAGTTCATAAACCTTATATTGTGTACGTAGGCACATAAACTTGTTTTGATGATCCTTATTGTTCTGAGGAATGGGAGAAATGTAGACAATGGGCGAGGAGTACGCTGGACTTAGGCTCTGCGCTATTAAATTTAATCGCTCCCCACACACACACATACAAACAAAGTCATACACATACATAAATTACAGGCATTTCGATTAATGCAAACTCACAATAGACAAGTTTTGCCTGTTTTCTAAAGGTTTTTGGGGAGAATCCTTAATCCTACCATAATAACTAGTATCACTGATAGAAGTAAGTGGGTAAAAGACTTTTTGCGGCTAAACCCTGAAAAAATTACAAACAAAATTTAAAAAAAATTTCGACTATGAAAAGTAAGGACTTCAAAAATATAATTAAAATGGCGGGTAGATATTTCAATTTTATTAACATGTCAGTAAACAGAACTATCGTCCAAAATAGTAAAGCACTTTCTTGGTTGACTGTACTATTTGACCTCTCTTATTTTTTTATTCAAATGCGTTTTATTAGAAACGCAAAAAAATTTAGTTTATGACTACAGTCTCATCTTCTCTCGTGTATCATAAACTGTTATTTTAATCTACCCTTTTGACTGCAGGTCTATTTATACCTAACTTTCCCTAATAAAGATTGGTTGGAAGATAATGCTTATAAACATTCCATATATGTATGCAAGCCATATTCCATATTGTGCAAGTAACTAAGGTTATTTATATATATGCATAAAATCGAAGTGTCTTCAACTAAGATTGTAAATTATTAAAAATGCATTTTACTTGTCTTTTTTTCATGTTACAAGGGGCAAACGAGCAGGCAGTAGGCAGATAAATGCCTACTGATTCCCATAGACATCCCCGGGCCGTGGAGGCGACGAGGTAATCTGCAATTTGGAAGGATATAATATACTAGCTGTACCCTGCGATTTCGTCCGCGTACAGAACGCGAACAACTAGTAAAGCACTCTACTAGACTCCGTAAAATAAACTTCACATTTAAGTGTAACTGTATATAGTCATATACAATTATTTAAAAAAATATTTGGATGTAAAGATATGGATAAACACTTCTGGGTGTTATGCAAAGTGTTTACCGCAGACGAGATAAGAAACTGACGTCGTATTATGTGGAAAATTTCGGCAATGTTTTACTTGAAGCCTTCATAACTATTCAGGAGAGCTATAAAAGGCAATTGTAATTCTTAAGGGGAGTTATAAAAGACAATTGTAACTCTTAAGGGTGTTATAAAAGACAATTGTAACTCTTAAAGGAGTTGTAAAAGGTACTTGTAACTCTTAAGGGGAGTTATAAAAGGCAATTGTAACTCTTAAGGGAAGTTATAAAAGGCAATACTTGTGCCTTCCCAGTAAGAACCTGCTAAATTATCGCCATGTCTCTTTTAAATCTTAAGTTAATCAAGTTTAAAATAAAGTATAAATAAGCAATGCTTTGCCATAATCATGACGACGATCAAGCTGACAACAAAGAACAAAGTCAAAGTTAGATAAAGTCAAACTTACTGTTATAGGTATTCCTAAAACCTGCCCACTGGCACCGTCTTCCCGCTCGTTTTCTTCGGGAACGGCATCTGGAATAGAATAGGAAACATAAATATACCTGATTGTGGGCCAGGAATGTGGATGCGCTTCAGTTCTTCTAGACCTTGGACTACTAGCCCTTCCCAACGAGGTTCACAACAGTTAAAAAGGATCTCAAATGGCACTATAGACTTCGTCTTCGACTCCTACATAGACCAACGGGGAATAGACATTATGGTCTATTCCCCGTTGGTCTAAGACCTTATGGTCTTTCATAAGGAAGAATGGAATAGCGATGGAACACAGGGTGGTGTTCCAAACTCGATCAGTCCTTTTTACACCTATTATGCTCCGTTCCATAGCTCTTTGGCAAACCATTAGAGAACCATTTTGTACATTACGGAAGAAAAATCTTATGGCTTAGCCATTTTTAAATGTAGGATCGTGCCTTATAAATATAACTATGTCTTGGCTAAATAGCACCTAACTCTGTTTACATCTCGTTAAGTGTATTGTAAATAACCTGGATATGCCACGTTTTCTTCACAATACAGCCATGGCAATTTTACCCAATCCAAAATCACATTATCGGCGGTATAAGGCAATCAAGCCGAAATTTCCTGTAATTTGGCACAGTCAAATAATTTGGCGTCCCCATAGATATTGACGTATTTCTATAGGATTTGATTAGCGTTTGTATTTGAATAAATAAATTCAATCATCTTCTGTAATTTGCCTTTCTCCCTTACTTGTCAAATTACCAAAATTAGGAACATGCTTTCTTGATTATTTAATGATACCCACAAGCTATTGAGATCAGGTAAGTTGCAGGTTTATTTTGATTTGATAACGTTGCCCTTATAATATAATTTATATTATAAGGGCAACGTTAACAAAACACGGCAAATTAGGTAAGTATGCCAAATAATTTTGTAACGTATCCGACAAAACAAAACCTTTTTGCTTGTACCTTTGGCAGTGGATGCCAAAGGACTTTGGCATATAATTCATCGAGGCATTCGCCTTTAAAGTTCAAGGTCCTTTGAAGTACTCTAATAGTGGAGATAAAATTGAATACGAATGTAAAATTAGATCGTATTGAAAACAAATCAAGGTTTGTAATACGTACGTCGAGAAACTGTCCGAAGAATTATTATTAAGGAATAAAAAACCTTTTTATTTCGTATTGTATTAAAAATCTTAAACATGAGTTATTCAATTATGAAGAATTTCAGAAGAACGCGTTTAAAATATTCTTATATTTTCTTTAGAAGTAGGTCGATTCAGTAAACGTATGAAATTTGCCCGTTCGGTGTTCTCGTGCATTTATTTTTCATCACAAAATTTAATTAATACTTTTCATATACTTTTCTCTACAACAAACGCTTAAAGTGAAGTTATTTATTTATTTATTAACTTCCAAATTGCTTGCTGGTAACCACAGTAACACGAAATGCTTCCACAAGTACCAGGACCGCATGAGCTGTAAAGAGGTCGTGCGACAGTTGTATTGATACGCACCGTTGGCACGTGGGCGGACGACGGCAGCCCGCACTGACACCTCTCGCTTGAGCGCGGCGAGCCGCTGTTGCGCCGCGATCTTTTCGCGAGCCAGCCGCTCCATCTCGTGCTCGCACTCGCGCTCCTTTCGTCGGAGCACCTGCGCACAAAGTACCAGGGTAACATAAGCGTACAGTAGTAGATTGTGGCGCGAAGAACACTAATGTACGCTAATATCTATTACACCAATAAAATTGAATTATAAGGTTTGTTAAAAACGAATGGATTTATTTGTAATAAATGATAATATGACAACTTGTGACGTGACATGTCAAAATTAAAAATGTTGAAAGTACTGTTTCATTAATAACTTTTAATACATAAAATTGTGAAAAAAAAAAATCGTGCTACCTAATCCTAATGACCCCTAATAGATAATTTATAACGTATCCTATCAGGCATTCATCAATCATAAGAGTCCAGTGTCCAGTTGTATGCAACAAGTCCGCACCATGTGTGTCATATAAATAATAATTCCTTGATCGTGTGCAATCGTTCATGTATTCGGCCCACGGACGCGAGGATTATGCACAGAGTGAAAAACTGGAACATATTCGAGGGCACTAGACGCCATTTGCAATTATATTTACAACTAGCTAGTAGCCCGCGACTTCGCCCGCACAACATCAGTGATTTTGTTAAATTTTGAGGGTTTTTAATTTTTTGTGCGGAACCCTAATTTTTTTTAATAAAGTAGCCTATCTTATTTGTTCTAACACCAGCCACCTGCCAGTGAAATACTGGTCGAATTCGACCCAGCCGTTTCGGAGATTACGCCGAACAAACAAACAGATTTTTTTTTACTTCAGTTTTTGATATACGTATCGTATATAATCACATGCATTTAAAAAAATAAGACGTTACATACAGGTACTTCAGTTTTCTCTATATCTATAGAGTACAGACTCCCGACTTCGCCCGCTTTGGTTTCAACGATTTCATCGACCCCTTTCATTTGCGAAGATTAAGTCACCCCTAAATGTAATTAGACACGTGTACTTTTCTATCCACAATAGAAGTTATGCTTCTTTGGTAGGACAAGTGAAAGAAGTATAACTTCTTTTGATACTAATGAAACAACAACACAAAAATTATTATTAAATACCAGTGAACTTAGTAAAAATTACTGTCTTTTAAATTATGCATCTTATACACCAGAAATTAATGATGTCCCTTGTAGTTCTTAAAACCCACGACTAAAACTTTTTAAGAAGTATAACTTCGAAAAAAAGTACTACTTCAAATTAAAAACTGGCATGATAGAAAAGAAAAAAATGGAAAGTTACTACAAAAAAAAAAAAACTGTTAACTAAAAATCAACGTGTTGAATATACTTTGGAGGAATCCAAAAAAACATTTGAATAGAACATGATCGACTAGGGATACTCGACCGAATTAATTCTGAATAATATTGATTTTTGCCGCTGTTTGTTTATCTTTTAAAAAAAGAATTGCGGGAGGAAAGAATTTTTCAAATCGGATCTTTATTTCCTGAGATTAGCGCGTTCAAGTAATCGCGTGAAAGAGCGAGAGCCCTTTGACTTCCGTAATCTGGCCTTACTGAAAAATTCTTTCAAATTCAAATTCAAATGATATTTTATTCAAGTAGACTTTTAAAAGCTCTTTTGATCTTTCTCTCTCTCTCTCGCTCTCGTTCTTTACGGATGTCTACTAACTATAAACCTCCTTGGAAAATTTTATCTTTGTTCCTACCGCGGTTTTTGAGGTTTCGTGTTAGGTGACTTCGGTTTTACATATGGAGATAACCTACGGATTTGAATAGCACATACATGGCTTATAAGCATTAAATGTAAGATAAGCATTTGCTATTATATTTTTTAATTAAGCAGGGACATTAAATGAACCATTTATCAATCCGCAAATGTTGCTACAGTTTGCGTCAACAATATGTAGCAATTGCAAATGCCAAGGTACCTGGCATTCCATCGCTTAAAGCGTTTGATATATCTACCAACTATTGAATGCTGACCTTTGGGCAACAGTAGGTGGGACTTTTAATGGTATTTGGGCATTTCCGTATGTTTTACAAATTATTTTTCCTAGTTGATTTAAATGATATTTTATTAATATTAGAAGGATAATATAATAGTGTTTCTTTTATACATATGTATGTGCGGATGTCTCTACTAAAAATTTCAGGAAAATATGGAACGCAGCATAATAGGTTATTTGGGAATCGGCTGGGCATGTAGATCGAATGGACCTGCAAAGGTGAGCCAGTATCGCCACTTCCTGGATGCCCACCAATGGCCATCGACGACCCGGCAGGCCGAGGAAGACGTGGCGCGACGATTTAATTGCCTTTGCGGAGAAGTTGTGGGTGAGAATGGCCGAGAAAAGAGGAAGTTGGATCGAGAAGGGAGAAGCCATTGCCCAGCAGCATGACATAATAGGCTAATTAAAAATGTACTTTTATATTTATCTATATACATACATATAAAAGCACATATTTAGTTTAAAAGATTGATTGAAAGGTCACGTATCATGAAATCTTGAAAACTGTAGGATATACAAAGATGAAATTTGACAAAGAGGTAGTATATAGTTAGTAGAAAAAGAACGGGTTTTCAATTTATTCAGATTACGGAAATCTAAAGGCTCTCACAATTTTAATGTAATGCGGATGAAGTCACGGGAAACAGCTAGGTAAAGCTATATTAGAAAACTGAATGATAAAAATTGGTTAGCAAACAGCTAAGTTACTGAGTTGCATATGCATAGGCTTCGTGTCTCAAGTTGCATAGAATTGTAGACAATTTTAGAAAACGAACGAAATCATTGGTGGTACAAAGAAGGACCGACTGTGACATAACAGCATAGAAAACCGTACTATATTTTAAGAGAACTACTTATAGGACCTTTGGTGAAGGATTGAAATTTAACATTAAGTACTCTAGTACTGGATATTGCAGTCACAGGATTAAATGTAGGCATTGCGATTGTACTTTCAGTGGTAGAGTCAAGGCTGGAAACGGACTATCTTATGGACTGAAATCCATCTCAGAGATCGCTCTTATGCTGTTGAACTATTGAGGATTATACTATTAATTCACTAGTTGTAAGCTGCGACTTCGCCCGCGTGGATTCAGTGGTTTTATCTTTTTCTGCGGAAATAATCAAATTTCTAATAGTGAAGCTCCCGTCCAAATTGGTCCAGCCGTTTCGGAGATTATTCGGAACGAACAAACAGACAGACAGACCGATAGACAGACAGGCAGACAAAAATGTTTAAACTTGCGTTTTTGCTATAGGTATCGTGTGTATTAGTCATATGTAATTATTATAAACATAATAATTTCGACTTTACGACCAAAGCCTTCAATTTTATTAGTATAATTCATATAGTCTTGTATGTATTTATTTATACGTACATATTATAAATTACCGGTCACCTTTCTAAAATAAAATTGCTGTTATAAAGTAGTTTGTTACCGCAGCCCTTGTTTATTTATAAATTCTTTAGAAGGCCTAAGTAAGCTATGAAATTGCACCATACTTTAAGATTTTCTAGACGATATTGTACCTTGGCAGATGGAAGACGAAACGACTGTGCAACAATTTCGCATCCAAACTCCTTGATGACTACTTAGCGCGCTCGCTATAAAGAACTCAAGAATTTGTTTGTTTTTAATATTTTTTTAAGACATAAGCAAAGAAGTTCTTTATTTTAATAGGCCTATGTCTAACAGGGCAGGTCCTACCATAGGGCGAAAGGAGACGCCGCGCCAGGCGCCGAGTTCCAGGAGGAGCCTCAGCTAGGGGCGACTGACTCTTAATATGAGATTTTTTTTCAATATATTTAATATTAAAAAATATAAACAGGACAAGAAATGGGGGCGCCATAATTGGATCTCGCTGCATTCTAAATTGACCTTTGGCCGGCACTGATGTCTGCCCTGGGTCGAAATGAAGATCGCACGAGACACACAGGAAGTGCCCGAAAAAGGTTTATTAAACTATTTCCGGTCTCGCTCCCATCCGCTCAAAGCGTTTAACGAGACTTCACTTCAAAGTTAGTTCCAAAATATTTTAATCTCAGAGGGGGGAGGGCTTCATCCGGTGGGATAAAGGTGGACATTATGGGTTGATAAACTTTAAATGTACATTTTGGTACAATGGAATCGGCCACGAGAGCTTTATATTGTAAAATGTTTTTATTTTTTTCTATTTAAGATTTTTTTAAATATGAGATTAAAGATTCGACTACTGAAATGACCTAAAGGTCATTTCCCATATTTAATAATATATGTATTTATTAAAGTACAAAAATAAAACGTTTAGAAAAAATGCTCTCGTGTGCGCTTTCATTGCTGCTATTTCAATAAACTTTAATACGCCCAAAAGAGGAGTCAAAAGCTCTTCCCAATAAGACCATTGACTGAGACAACCAACGGGACAAAGTCCGTTGATTCAACATTCCACATGGCTATGAGCAACGGGCAGGCGGTCTACTTTGTGACTTCGACGTCCATGGACGACTACACTGTTAGAAAGGTCGCAGACGCGTTGCCGGCCTTTGAGAAATTGTAACTTCTTAATTTCTAGGTCCATGATAAGGAGTTTGGTCTTTCTAATTCTTTGAATTGTATCAGTTTTGAAACAGCTGAGGCAGTTTAATTACATAATACTAGCAGAAACTGCGCGATACCTCCTAAATCTGGCTCTAGCAAAAAATCCGCTCTTAGCAGATGTCTATAAAATAGCTCCTAGCCAAATTTTATGAAAATAGGCGACCTCACCCTTTTGTATGTAGATTATTGTCTGTGGAAATTTCATATATTGTATATAGCCCTAAGAGGAAATTTCCTAACTATAATGCAAACACTTTTAAACGTTCTCGCGAAATCACAAGTAAATGAAGTTACAAGTTGTGTACACAGAAACTCGCGATCCATATTTAACATTACATATTTAAGTTTAACGGGGAGCAGGAGCCGCCAAATTAAGTTAGCGTATAACTTAAACGTTGGCGCGACAATTTTCACTGTAGCTGCGAGTTTTCGCCAACGTTTGGAAATTTATGCAAACTATGGTTAAGACACGAGTTGAACACTGTGGAAGATTTTTTGACACACATTTAATGTGGCGACTCAGGCCGCCTGAGGTGACGAGTCGCCACGGCATATGTCACCACATTGTGCATTAGTATCAATACAAAATGTATTGATACTAATGCATTTATATATCTCTCACGTGTGAAAGGGACCACAAGATGAAATAAGTACAGGGAGACTTCTAAACTGATGGGAAAAGGATAAAAAGAGAACTGCTGGAACAAGCTGGACAAAGACATATGGGCATCTTTGGACAAATCTAAGCATTTAGCATATACATATACTTTAGATACATAGACAGAACAATTGTATTGCATGGAATAAAGGGCTTTTTTTATTTTATTTTTTATATCAGGCGTACAGTGCGACGCCGCCTTTACCTGTCAGTACCAGACCGACAGACAGTGGATGAAATATCGGCTGGTTGACAGCTCGCAAAGAAATCTTTGTTTGATGACCCGAAATATTGGACGCCGTAATTCGTTCGCCCCCAAAATTAATTTAATTTGGACGAATAGTACCAAAAGCTGGCATGTAGTTTTAAATATTATCATACCCGTTGTCTATAGGCTATTTCAAATCATCTATGAACTTGCATGAAATACTAAACTGCTTTGCTTAAATCCGCGAATAAAGATCTTTACGAATAACTTTGTAAAATCTATCTCCTGATCATGCTTCGGTATGTGATACGTGCGTAGAGGCACATCGGAAAGTCAGTGAAGTGCTGTGCTTTGGTGGTGGATTCGGTAAGGTAGCTTTCGGGTTGCAGCATTGCACCGATTTTCCGTCGTATTCATTCGCGGATTAAAGCAAAGTAGTTTAGTTTCTCATGCATGTCATGGATTTCCGCAAAGTAACGCCTGAAGGGCCGGCAGCGCATCTGCTGGCCTTCTGGTCGTGCAGATGTCTATGGGCGCCGGTAGGCACTCCGGTGCCTGCTGTCTGCTCGTCTGCCCCCTTGTAACATAAAAAAAAAAAAAGATTAGCGCATTCAAACGAACAAGCAAGCTCTTCAGCTTTATATATTAGTATAGTTTAATTTGAATATTATACGAGACAAATATTCGATCGATAAATTTGCTATAATACCCTATAGCCATGTAAGGTCCTGAGGAGGCCGTGGCGTAAGCAGTGCTCGGAATTTGAGTCAATCGCTAGGTTAACTAGCTCTTACTGTGACAGAGCAATAGAGGGGTGACCCATTTTAATACCTGTTTATATTTGATATCCGACCTCCTCCTTGTTTCGGAAGGCACTTAAAACAGTGGGACCCGATTAATGTCATTGAGTGATATGATATCAGTCGTGAGATTGTAGTGATCGTGAGGGTTCCGAGGATTTCAGATGACAATGCGTTGTCTTAACTCTCCCCACATCATCTGTAATATAAAGGGAATCTAATATTAGACCGAGATAACGCTAGGAAGAAGAAGCCATGTAAGGTACTATAGCAATGAGTGTAAATAATCTCAATGTGGTAGAACTGTATATTAAAACCAAATAAACTGACGAAAGAGTGAACAAAGGTAAACATACATTTCACACTAAGACACTTTGACTATCTAAGAACCTTTTCAGTATCACTAACAAGCAAAATGTAACACTAGAAACTTTACATCTCCTGGATGTACCATGACAACTTACATACCTTACCTTATTGCTTTCCTAAGTCTAGAGAAGTGGCGAAAAATGATATTCTGTATTGAATATCGTAAAATGAGAGTGCCTCAAGGTATTTCAGTCCACTGCAGATAATGTTCCTGTATTGTATTAAGGGAAAAAAGGTAAACATATATTTCGCACTAAGACACTATTATAATCCAAGAACCTTTTTAGTATTATTAACAAGCGAAATATAACAATATCTTTTACTAGGTGCCCCATGACACCATACGCTTTTTTATTCATACCGCAGTACTTTAATAAGTCTAGAGAGGTGTTGAAAAATGCTATCCTATATTGAATATCGTAAAAAAAGAGTGCCTCGTGGTATATCATTCTACTGCAGATAATGTTCGCAGTTTTCCTATATTGTATTACGTGACGAGAAAATCTTCATCGAACAATAGCCCGGCTAAAGAATGGGCTGGAGTTATCTAACTGACCAAGTGTCCACAACGCATAGCTTATTCATCTAAGGTCTCCCTTTATCTATCTTTCTACTTCCATCTCTCATTTTAGTATCTTTAGAGGTCCATAGGCCATATCCGATCCGATCCGATTCAAATCAATCAAGTCACACGTGCATAATTTTTTTTTTAATTAAAAAAAATAAATGTATTAGGAACTTTCACAAACTATTTTACAAGTACAAATTTACCCTGTAAAGATGAACTACTATCCTTCTGCCATTGCGTGTATTCCTAGTAATTTAATTATTCTGCGGTGTAATTTACAATTTAGATAAGCAATCGTGACAGGAGAAATTCCCAACAATGCCTAGAGAAATACCTACGTGAGCCTGCGTTTGAATAGCTGTCTATAATAAGCGGAGCTAAGAATGCGCTCGCTCCTGAAGCTAGGTAACAGCCACCTGTTATACACCAATATATTTTTTTTCGAAATATATAAATACATACATATGCCACGCCCAGACTCGAAGCGGGAATCGAAACCACGACTGCCGGAGCGGAAGGCAGGGTCACTGTCCAATAAAATAGTTTATAGTTAATGAGTAGTGTATAAGACTACACTATTTTGCATTTGCTTAATAATCGTTTAATCATTTCTTTGTGTGTTGTGCATACATGCATTCAGCTATTTCTAACGTACGTTAATTATATAAAACAATTATGTCATAAGTATATAAGTTTAGTATTTAATCAAATTATCAATTTCGTCAAATGATCTAAAGTGTGTATACATATTCACATATACATATTCATATTCGAAAACTTTCGGCACCATTTTACGAACATGGCGCGGACGGAGGAATATTAAATTTTGCACATTTATACATTATATAGAGGAGGGTTGCGAATGTTAATACTTTTATAAAATATGCATTAAAATAAAACCACACGTACATCAATGCAAAATGATTTACAGACACGTTGCACTATAAGGTGACGTCAAAGCTTTCAAAATCGTAAATCTAAGAATTTCTGGCCGAATGTCGACCAGCCGGCGATCTCGAGTTTAATTATATAATAACAACTATTATAATTAGGTCAATAGTCAAAGCATGGCAATGTATGTGTATAAATCGTATATAGATATAAATGTGTCTATTATATTTGGGTAGGTATGATCCGATAGCGCACGGTGGGTATGGCACGATCGACGACTACGCTCCATACCCGCCGCTTCCGCACGGCACGCACGTGCCCGCACCGGACTACGGTATGCGCAATTCGCAGAACCCCTCGCGCCAAGACTACTGCTCGGACCCCTACGTGTCGGTACACAAGCCCAAGAAACGGATGGACCAACACATCGGTAAACAAATTATGCATATCCGCGTAGCTCTCGCCATGTATTACTTGTTTTTACATAAAGTATTTAATAATGAAATATTTCAATGGTCAAGTTATAATATACTAGCGACTAGGCTGTACTAGCCTGGCTGTTACATTACTACAAGGGCTATAGTATAACTGTAAAGTAAAGAACAGTGAACAAATTTGGCCAAGCCATATATTGATTGAGTTTTAGAGTCAGTGAAGTTATGACGTGAAGATTGAGGGCGTGTAAAGTAAGAGGCTTGGTTCTAAAAGAGATGTGATATTTTTTGGCAGTGCGAACTATATGCCCTCGTCGTGACAACATTTTACGTGCAAATATTTTTGTGGGATGTATTACGACGGAGCCAGACATAGCTCCAAGTGTTTGTACATTTTTGTCCTTGAATACGGTTGTGGGGGTTCCGGGATGACGTCCTCTGTATCTCGCGCCACAACCAAATCCTCTGTAATTTAAGCGAACCCTGGTAGTAGATCGGGATAACGCAGTATGTAGAAGAAAGTAACAAAAGACTCATGCCCTTAGATAATTGAAATACCAGAAGATACCTAATAGATACTTCAAATTTGGACATTTATTATACTCGGACACCATATATTATCATTTTATAAATAATTTTGGTCAATTAAAATTGAGACGAAAAAAATGTCTTAGCACTCTATGGATCCACCGAGCGAGTGCCGGGTCCATCGCGTTGCAGAAGAAGGAACCGTAGCAGTGCCCGGGACTAGTGACCCAGGTGTAGGTTTAAGAGCGCGCTCCTTATAGTGATCACTCACCTTTACTGCCAGTGTTCCTTCCCCTGCCTAGCCAAATCTGGTACGATCCTATTAGTGCGGCTTTAGATGTCCTTTCTAGTAATGAACTAATGATAGTTCTTGACAAGCCAAGGGCTCTTAGTAGGTTGTACAGGAACTTTGCTGGTATCCCCCTTGCTCCTACCTCTACCGCGTATAAGCTGGTTTTGTAACCATTTTTGGTGATATATCGAGACATTTTACGTAATCTCTATCTTTAAAATAATTCCGTCAAAATTAAGAAACAACTAAAGACTTTCAATGGTCGAAAATCGATTCGTTTATTTGTAAACTATTATTAGAAAAAATGTTGGGAATTTTTTATGTAAAGCCACTGGCAACACTGCCGAGTCTACCATTAGGGTCTTAATAAATGACCGTATAAAGTTGAAATTGTCACTTGTAGTCATGGCATAACGCAATCCGACCCACAGTCGCCCTCCATGTAATTACAGTGGAAAGTGTAAATTACAAGTAATATTTAATTTCATAAGCGCTGTAATTTGAATGTAAAATTGCTCATTTTAGCACCTATTCTTGATACAAGCTTTTTCCTTTATTTGTTTGTGTTTTTTCCTTCATATATCTTTATAAAGCCTTCAAAACATATACTATTGGCTTTTATTGATTTTATCCTTTTTACACATATTTTTAATTAACTTTTTAAGGGGCATTCATAAGGGTATGCGGTTCATTACCTGAGTGACTATGACCCATGCCTATGGACATCTGCGCCACTAGAGGCACGCAGATGCGTTGCCGGCCGTTAAAGAGTGGTGGGTGTAGACCACCGGAAAAAGTTACAAACTGATACGCGACAACACTACCATCACTTGACGTGGCAGCATTGCCGCCACTTCACGCCGATTTTATGAGGAAGAGGTACTGGTACCCGAACAAGCCGGCCCAATTTGACTACAGACCAAAAAAGTGCAAGCGTGGCGTTAGCTTTAATTACAAATTGATCTCATTGGCGATTCGTTCGGTTTTTGAGAGTTCTCGATGGCCCAAACCCCTCTTTAAAAGGCCAGCAAAGCATTTGCGAGCTTACTGGTAGTGCAGACGTCCATGGGCGTTATAACTCACCTGATTTGGTGACAATATTTCGGTGGATCGTACCGAAAAAATTCTAATTTAAATTTAATCACTCAATAACACAATTCCGTAACTATTTTTAATGTTCCTTCTCTTATCGGTCAAGGGTATTAACCATGTCCTATAAGAAGTTGTTAAAATCAATAGAAAATACTTGTTGAAAGTTTGTTTAGTTTATTTTTTACCATTTCTACTCCAAGGACTGAAGACCCGTGCCGTTGTTATTTTATTTGTTTAATCATGTTTATTTGAACATCTTCATAGTTCCATTATTCTTTCTACAGTTTGTAATGTGATTTGAAATCGTTTCCATTACATTTGTCACCAATAGCGTGTGTTTTCCGATTATATTATTATTATTTGCTTATTCTGTCCCACTGCAGGGCAAAGGGCTTCCTACCCTGGATTCCATCTGAGTCTGTTTGTGGCTGTGTGTTTCCATGATGTTTTTGGTCTTCCGCGAGATCGTTTCCTAACTGGGATCTACAAGAAGTTGGTTTTCGGTCAAAGATCATCCGAAATGCTGCAGACATGTCCGGCCCAATCGTATATTAGATTTGCAGCTTCTTTGGCCACATCTGTTATTTTTGTTTTGTCAGCGAGTTTTATTCCCAGGATATGTGGTGTCCGATAGTGTGTCACATTAAGTGCGTGTGTTTCGCAGCCTTTGTGGTTACTCTTGCGTGTTGAACATGGAGTTACGGCGTCACATGATGCGTCACACCGGCGTGCGGCCCTACAAGTGCCGGGTGTGCGACAGGCGCTTCGGTGACTTCGGCAGCCGGCAGAAGCACGAGAGGCGAGTGTATTCATGTAACCATAGTACAGGCTTCTGCAAAACACTTGATTCTCAGCTCGTCAGATGCTACAGCCTTCTGTAAAACACTTGAGTTTCAATTCGTAAGATAGTACAGGCTTCTGTAAAACACTTGAGTCTCAATTCGTTAGATAGTACAGGCTTCTGTAAAACATCTGGGTCTCAATGCGTAAGTTAGTACAGGCTTCTGCAAAACACGTGGGTCTCAATGCGTAAGATAGTACAGGCTTCTGCAAAACACTTGAGTCTCAATTCGTAAAATACTACAGCCTTCTGCAAAATACTTGAGTCTCAATTCGTAAGGCAGTACAGGCTTGTGCAAAACACTTGGATCAAAATATAATTTTCGATAAGGGATATTGGTACAGGCTCCAGATAAGACAGCTTTATTTGTAGGTAGGCTATGAAGTGTTGCGAATATGTGCGGTTTCGACTTGCGATTTCGATTTGCTACCTCGTTTAAAAAAAAATAACATGCAGTTTATGTGTACTATTACATTTATTAATATAGTTTTTTATATAGCTGCGAGAAGTTACTTTATATGATTGTGTGACTGTCCCATTGGCGCAGTAGGCAGTCACCTTGCCTTCCGCTCCGGGGGTCGTGGGTTCGATTCGCACCTCGAGTCTGGGTGTATTATCTATATGTATGTATTTATATATTTCTAACCAGGAGCCGTCATCAAAAATGGTAAAGCACTTTCTTGGTCGACCGTAGGTAACTAAACACACAACGTAAGTTACGCGACCGTTTAAAAAACTTCTTGCATGTATTTACACCTCAGACAAATCTGCTTATATAAGTTTTCACTTCATAATAACCGCTCGTTTTATACATATAATAAAACATTTGAGCAAAGGACCTGGCACGAACATTTCGTACTATTGAATAGTACGAAATGTTCGTGTCGACTTTGTAAATATTCATGCTGGGTCCACAGCCGGACCCTTCTTAGTACCAACGCGGATTGCATTAGCATTGATTAAAAGCGTGACACGATAGACTTGCCTAGCACGAACATTTTCTTCCTAAATAAAATCGACTCTTCGACTTCGAACGGCTTGAAATGTTCGTGCTAGGGCCTCTGGTCGTGGTTTAAACACTGGCCGGAATTTGAGTTGATCTAGGTTAAGCAGTTCACACTGCAACCGGTAGATAGGTGACCCATTCTAACACTGGTTTTCAAATGTCCGACCTCCTCCGTGTTTCGGAAGCCACGTAAAACACTGGCTCCTGATTAATGTTACTGAGTGATACTAGTCGTGGGATTGATAGAAGAGGTTCCAAAGATGACGTCAGATGGCAGTTTGGCGACTTAAAAAGCATCCGCTGCACAAAATCTCTATCGATCCATTTACGAGAAACAGTTTCGATATTTGCGTCTTTCAAGAAAAGCAATTGTGTTATATGTCTGTCGCTGGCAATTTGCAAGATTCTGCCATTTACATATGGCATCGTTAGTTAAAATACGCTCGCAATTATATAACATATCTGTCGCAGGCACTTAGTATGATTCCGCCGTTTACATACGGCGTCCTCAGTCTAAAAACGCTCACAGTTATGTTATAAATCAATCGCAGGCAATTTGTAACATTCCGCCATTTACATACGGCGTAGTTAGTTAAAAAACGCTAGCAATTATATAACATATCTGTCGCAGGCAATTTGTATGATTCCACCTTTAACATACAACATCGTCAGTCTAAAAACGCTCGCAGTTATGTAATATGTCTGTCGCAGGCAATTTGTAACATTCCGCCATTTACATACGGCATCGTTAGTTAAAAAACGCTAGCAGTTATGCAATATGTCGAAAGCAATGTGTATGATTCTGCTGTTTACGTACGGCGCACTAAAAACGCTCGCAGTTATGTAATAGGTTATGTATGTCTACCGCCTGCAATTTGTATGAATCCACCGTTTACGTACGGCGTCGTCAGTCCAGAAACGCTCGCAGTTATGTTATATGTGTGTCGCAGGCAATTTATATGATACCGCCGTTTACATAGGGTGCCGCCAGATAAATAACGCTCGCAGTTATGTAATATGTCTATCGCAGACAATTTGTATGACAAGCTGTGATTTCCTCTCAATGCGTTGCGCAGAAATTTTGCTCGTTGCGCAATAAAAGTGGTTTAGAGTGATTTTTGGATCCAAAAACTGACCTTCCGACGAACAACTGTCGGCGAGGCGCGGCCGCCCCGGGCGACTCCAACTAGCCCGGACACGAAGATCTTCCCTTGCGGTGGTTGAGCATATCGACCTTCGCTCCCACCTTTCATTCCTCACCGAAACTTTCCACCTAGGTGTGCCTTCCCACAACCACCACCTTTTTTAAAGGATCCCCGTCTGTTAGTGGTACTAGTAGGTGTTACCGTGCGCGCAGTTGAGAGCCTCCTCGGCGGCCTTCATCTCGGCCTCCTGTATGGAGTGTCCGCGCGCCGCCGCTAGGCGCGCGCCGCGGAAGTACACGCCCACCGTGTACACGCGCGTGTTGGTCGGGCCCAGGCACTCGATCACTCTGCGCAGACGCACACACAACAACATAATATTTGCCACTAAAAATCCTAATATTTTTTTGTTCTGGGCAGTTAATAAAGGTTTAAATGTTATACTAATATATAAAGCTGAAGTTGTTAGTTTGAACGCGCTAATTTAAGGAACTACAGGTTCAATTGTAAAAAAATCTTTCATTGCCTGGTAGCCCATTTATCGAGGAAGGCTATAGGCCATAAATCAACTAGGCTAAAAATTTTCACCTAAGCATACGCGGACGAAGTCGCGGTTAACAACTAGTATTACATAAATCAAATACTAAAATATATCAGTTTCTTTAATGTTTTGAAAGTATAAAATCGATTAAAGACATAAACTCGTGACAGCGAACAGCAATCCAGAAGGCATGACGTCACATCTTGCCAAACAAATTGTTGTTACCAACCGTACACCCCGATCCCACTCAAGTACAATTGATTGTTTGGCAAGACGTTACGTCAAAAATACAACTTAATAATTTGGAGCGTTTTGGCGTTAAAATTTAAACGAATTTATAAAATCGCGAAATTAACCGGGAATATTTTAGGTGTTTTTGACACCTTGAAAAGCTTTCACTGGAATATTAGATTTAGAGTCGGATACAAAAGACAGTATTAGTCAATATGTAAACATCGGAGAAGGTCGTAGCTTAATCAGTAGCCGGCATTTATGTCGAGCGCTAGGTTAAGTAGTTCTTACCGCGGCTGGGTGAAAGATAGTGACCAATTCTAACACTAATTTTCCTATATCAGACCTCCTCCGTGTTTCGGAAGGCACGTAAAACAGTGAGTCCCGATTAATCGTGATTATAGATTGTGGGGGTGCCATGCAGTGGCGGATTTACCAGGAAGCAAAGGAAGCAATTGCTTGGGGCCGCCTGGAGAGGGGCCCCGAAAAATTTTTTGAATTTTATTTTTTTTTTAATTTCAATAATGGAAAAAAATTCGAAATAAAAAAAGAAACTATACAACGGAAAAAAAATAATCATTTTTAATTATTCATCTCTTGCTGAAATAATTTGAAATTAGTTCAAAACTGTTTTTTGCGCGAGTAGTTGGCGCTTCGGTCGCTCGTGTTTGTGTCTTCGTCTGAACAGCTGTTTACGCTCAAAGCATCATCGTAAAACAATTGATCGAAGAAATTTTAAGTTTTATTTACATTACGGTTTGATGTAAAAACATTGAAGAAATTTGTTTCTAATTGAAAATCGCATTGCATAAGGTAGTATTAATGATATTATACAGTATTCAGTGAAAAAAAAGTAAAAAAAAAATTAACTTTCATGAAAAAGCCGACAAAAAATTTCACCACTGGGGAGTCTAGAATCATGTACCGAACCCATGGGATGAGTATCTGGTACGATGTCAGATACACCCTGTATATTTCTAAAAAAACATATTTGTGTATAACAGGCGGCTTTTACCTATAACACAGGCATTAAGTTGTCTACCTTAGCAACAGACGTTCGTGTGTAATATAGCCCTATATATGTATGTATTATTATTTGCTGTCTGCTTTGTCCCACTGCAGGGCAAAGGCCTCCCGTACCCTCTTACCACCTGTCTCTGTCTGCAGCAATGTATTGCCATTTCTTATAAATGATTAACGGTCATTCTTCCATCTTAATGCACACCTCAACCAAAAGCGTTATGAGTGTGCTCTACTGTCATTGATCAACATCGAGCGATTTTCGTGAACTAAAAATCACTTTATTCCTTTGGTATAATGAAAGGAACAAATCGATTTTTAGTTTATTTAATTTTAGTACATTTTGATAAGTGCTATAGCACTAAATAAATGCACACAGATTAAGATGAAAGTCGTGTCTTAACACTTTTGATACTTCGGAATGATATTTATTTTATTTAGGAATAATCGATTTTAAAAAGTATTTCCTTAGACGTCCGGATATTTGTGTGTGTGGATGTGGCACGATCACGTTCGAAACAGTCAATTTATCACGTTAATGGTTTTTTATTAGCTTCTGAATTACGGTGCGCAGTTTTTTTTATTGAAAATGGGTGTGTAATTCCGTATCGTTTATTTATAGTTTACAAAAAACTAATTTTCAGCTGGACATACCACTTAACGGAATATTACTATTAAGTATTGAGCTTCGTCTAAGAGATGGCGCTTAACGCCAACGGCATATCTGATAGCTCATAATATTTAGAAAATCTTTGAATTTTCCAAACTATCTTTGGTATGCCGTGAGGTCGTTTCGATCAACAAAATTGTCATATTTGGCTTTGGCCATCTTTTTGATCTTTGGATCATCCCACATGCGGCACTCATGTCCAGCCCAACAGTATTTTAATTTCACTAGAGCAATAGGGTTAAGGTTACAAGTTCTCGCTATACTTTTCTATTTGTCGTCAGTTTGCTCTAATGATGGACAAATTCTTTACATAACGAGATGGCGATGACGTCGAGTGTAAAGGTTACACCAAAGCAAACTAAAAGGCGCTGTACGAACGGCTCTCGAACACAGTACACGCTTTGAAAATCACCATACAAAGTAACCCACGCTAGCGAAGTTTCTACATACGATCACTATATATAAACCTTCCGACGAATATCTGTCGGCGATGTGTGATCGCCCCGGGTAACTACACCGTCATTAAGGGCCGGCAGCGCATCTGCTGGCCTTCTGGTCGTGCAGATGTCCATGGGCGCCGGTAGGCACTTCGGTCCCTGCTGCCTGCTCGTCTGCCCCCTTGTAACATTGGGTTCGACCGGGACTTGAACACCCGGACCTTTCGCACCTTAAAATATACATGAAATATAATGAAAAAAATCATACACCTACATCAACATGCCGGCTGACAGACGACTTTATTGACAAGAAATATTATGAAAATAATAAACGTCAATATATATTATTATATTAAAAAGTTTACAGTTACCCTTACATGGACGGTTTGTACCGGGTACCCCTTTACATCCTCCTTTAAAGAACTTCGTTCCAAAAAGTATTGAATACGACGTATCTAAGATCGCATTATTAATTTTTTCAATATAGAATTTCAAGCTTACATCAAAGAACACAAAAGTATCACATAAAATTTAGAGCTATGCAAATCTAAGTAGTATGTAAACTTGATTCAACTGAAAGAATTGTAAGGGGAAAAAAATGCAAAACTATATAGTTTAGTATTGGAAGTCGGTCATGCACATTAGAGGTATTTTTTCTACTTAAGCACATTTCAAAGCAAAATACTTTGGGGAGAAGTTTGGGAAAATCACTTAATCAACTCGCAAATATCCAAAACAAACGGAAAGAACCTCACAACTTGTCGCTCGTAACTCGCAAAGCCAGTAAGCCTCTTTACCCCTGTTTCCCCTATCTCACACCGCATACTTAACGGTAAATTCAAGTATATACGCATTATCTCGCGTGTTGCTTTAAATTCTACTCGTGACAGTAGCATGATTCTTGATTCTTTTCACCTCGAGAATATTCTTATCCTTTAATGTGACTAGTTCTTCTTACAAAATGTGAATTATAAATAAATAAACATCTTTATTCATTTAAGTAACCCAAAGCTTAAGCACACAATTATCCTAAACCTATGATTAAAATACTTATCATCATCATCACCATTTTCAGCCCTTGATAACCCACTGCTGGGCATAGACCTCCCTTTGTTTCTGCCACTGTCTCCTATCCCTTGCCAATTTCATCCTGCCACTCTTCCTACATCATCCGCCCTTCAGGCCATGGAACGACCAGGGTTTTTCCAACCCAATTTAGGCCACCACCCACTTAGGTTCGTAGAGCACTTGCCTTCGCCATATCTACTAAATAACAAATACTCTCTTAATACTAATAGAAGTAAAAAATAATAATGGGGTTACTGAATTAAAATAGGTCGCCATCTCAGCATAGTTGCTGCAGAATTTAGAAAGAATGCTGCAGCGCTGGTTTTCAAACGCAACAGAGCAAAAAATAACATAAAAATAAAACAATTTAATATAAAAATAGTAAATAAGAGTGATTGGCACAATGATAGTGGCAATGGTGCTCATGCAAAAAATAATCGAAAAAGGAAGGACAAGCAGTGAACTGTTTCCTTCCTAATTTCTATCCCAAAGCACGAGGCTCTAATATTTTAGCAAAGATTATTAAAAATGGCCATTCTTTTTTTGTTTTCATTGCTTTGAATCAGATACAACTGCAGTGAAATAATGGAAAATAAGTTGATATTTCACGAAATTAAAATCAGCGCAATAAAACACACTTGTTTCTAAAATGCAGTGCTTCCAATATTTTGCAGGCGTCGCGTTTAAGTTGTTGAGCGTAAAGCAATTACAGCGTTAGCCGGCGGCGCTTCGTATGAACGCCAGTCTTTACCCAATATATTGTATAGAAATTCCGCATGCAATATGTACAAATTATGATAATGTGCATTATGTAGGTTCTGCATAGACTTTCAGTATACTACTATTGTAGTCTTATTATTTCAATCCTTTACAGTTTTCAATTTCTTGTAATTCTAGTCAACAAAGGTAAAGAGAAAATCCGTGCAATAGAAAATATTAAGGTGTCGTCCTAATAGAAGGCAAATGCGCGATGCGAGCGAACTCAGTGCGTAGGAACGAGCAATCAAACATATTGCTATCTAAGGGACCAAACGAACATAGAGCTAAAAAAGCAAGAGCATTCTTTCTAGATCTTTTAGTGTAAACGAAAGATACTTCTTAGGGTTAACACCAAAACGTGAACGAGTAATAAACTAGAATAAGAATTAGAACCAAGGACTAAAATTCGACTATAGATGTTTAGATGTGTCCAGCAAATCCCTATCGCTAGATCACTAGAAAGCTTTCAAGAGATCGTACATAAGAACGCTCTAAGCAACTCGGGCGCTCTAGTGCCGTTTACATCAAGCGAAGGAGTATTCTTAGAATATCTCAAGAATATTTATGAACGCAGACTGGACAAAAAAAAACTAATAGGCTTCACGTCTATTTAAACTAAAAGATTTTGAAAGAGTGGGGCTAGAATGAGCATTCGCTCGTCTAGTAGAAATCGGCCTTAAGAAATGTCCTAATTGAATTTCCTGCGATCACATCTACAATTAGGAAAGTTCAGACTTCAATGT
>JANCMC010050420.1:365470-384916 GCA_024363005.1 Charaxes varanes | reverse complement strand
ATTTTTCCACTAGGAAATTCTACAAATATGATTTTTGTTCACGAGTAACGAAATTAACACCAGTAACTCCATATTTAATAAACTAGCTGCTTTCGGTGACTTCATCCACCCAAAATTAAAATTACGATAGCCCTAGACTTCCTTAATCTGGCCCTACCGAGAAGCTTCTTAGTAGATGTCCAGTAAGTATAAATTACTTCCTTGGCAAAATTTGTCTCATACGTCGCGCAGATTTCGAGATTTCATGATATGACCTTTCGCTCTTATATATTTAAATTATAATAAGAGAATATTATGAATAGACATGAATTTAAAAATTAAAAATTTAATTTATATTTTATATTATAGGTTGAAGTGTCGTAGTAACACAATGTACACAAATGTACACAATGTAAAGGTACAGAATACGAAATCAGTAGCGATGTGGAAAATACATAATGACATGACGTAGTGTGTGGTTGGAATTCAATTTCCTATCGAGCTAGTTCTAAATTTACAGAGGTTTGGTCCATTCGGCTTCCACAACCTTAGTTCAATATTTATGGAAGGATAAGACAAGGTTTCCTGACGACGGTTTATAGATGTCCGTAACATAAATTTTTAAGAAAGTGTAATACCAATTTTATCTACATTTATAAAAAGCAAATGCTACAGCACTAGTGAAAATAATCGTCTAGTTCGAATATTAAAAAAAATACTACGATTCGAAAAGATAGTTCTTTATGCTACAAGTGAGCAAACTTGTTTTTTGCTGCAACTGCAAATTTTGAGACTCAAGCGAGCGAGGGATTCTAAGATTAAATCACGAGCGTAGCGAGTGCTTCAAATGTAGAATCCTCAAGGCGGGAACCACGCGGTTTCATAATCGCGTGGGGACTGCGCGGTTCTTAGTTACATATAGACCGCTTAATAATCGCGGCCGTCGGACACTCACGATTTTGCGACGTGAAGACCTCACGACTTATAATCGTGCGATTTCCACCGTGTCTTAACAAAAAGGTTACTCTCTTTCTCTCTCTCTTACCGTTCCCTGATTACTGACGATCGTGATCACTCGGCATTTTGTGGCGAACAATCTGGCAGAACAATCACCCACTTTATGCTATCAGTTATTATATATTTAATATCAACTGTAATAAAATCTTTTATTAAAGTCGTTTTATTATCATCTGTAATAAAATCAATGCTATCTTTCTTATAGGTGGCATGGATACACATAGACCGGCAGATGATCCTCACGATCCATCGTCACGTGATCACGCGACTGGCCCGCTTTAGCGTGTCACACGACAACGCCATGACCTGGTTGCTTCACGTCAGCCAAGTGCAGCAAGAGGACAGAGGATATTACATGTGCCAAGTGAACACAAACCCCATGATCAGTCAAGTTGGATACTTGCAAGTTGTAGGTGAGTGCCAACAGGTATAAACTAATCGGGAAGTATTGTAGAGGAATTTTATAGTAAATACAAATCCGATAATCAGTCAAGTTGGATACTTGCAAGTTGTGGGTGAGTTCCAACAGGTATAAACTAATCGGGAAGTATTGTAGAGGAATCTTATAGTAAATACAAACCCGATAATCAGTCAAGTTGGATACTTGCAAGTTGTGGGTAAGTACCAACAGCGATAGACTGATCGGGAAGTATAGTAGAAGAATGTTATAGATGTAAAGTCTTTAAAGTTCAGCAGTAAGTTGGCGTCAAATTAATTGAGCGGATTTCTCGTCGTAGATCAAAGTGACGTTTTCTATGTAAAGTCTCAATAGTAATATTTGTATAACTTGTAATACAGATTTCAAGTCCTTGATTAATGTAGTGTAGTTTCCCACCCACTATAAGAAAGGAGACGGTTCTCAATTAAGCTATATTATTTATTTTATTTTGTCTTTGTTACCTCAGCCCCTTCGGCTGGGTGAACCGATTTTGATGATTATTTTCTTATTTGAAAGCTTGTTGCTTTCCGTGTGGTTGTCTTTTTTTTTAAAGTTATATATGTGTAGTAATATATAGTTATATTTAGTAGATATCGCCGGCCAGTCGAAATTCGCCCACAAACCACTTATATTGCTCTATTCAATGAAAAATAAAATTTGATAATTAATATAACGTACGTTTATCACTATTACGCTTTGACTTCATTCAATACGTGTGTGTATAAATGTTGTAAATCGTTGGGCATTAGTGTGCGTGAGGTTTTATTTTCAAATTTTAATGTATTAAATATGCACAATTAATAAAAATATTAGCATTCCCAATTCTTCCTCTATACGACCTACATTTGTGCCAAATTTCGTACTTCTCCGTCTGCGCAATTTTTGAAAAATGGTGCCTAAAAGTTTCGCTTTACATTTAATATATAAAATTCTCGTGTCACGGGGTGCGTTGCCAAACTCCTCCGAAACGGCTCGGCCGATTTTCATCAAATTTTGCGTGCATATTGGCTAGGGTCAACTCCTATTTTTCATCCCCCTAAGTGTTAAGGGTGGCCCACGCAGACGGAGTCGCGGGGCGCAGCTAGTATTAATAAATAAATACCTAATGCCTTATAACATAGCGTAACATAAAATATTGCAGTGTGATATAATATAATTAAATATATTATAGTTTATTAGTAGCATGCGAATTAGCTTACAGAATATAGTATTATACAAATTTCCAGATTAAATTGTGGAATTATGCAAAGTAATTTTATGGTTTTCTGTCTGTTATTGATTCAGTCATAAATATGTGGTCACGTTAACTATTACGAGTGTCCATATCGCGTTGTAAACACTATATAAGTATGATATATGTTATTTTTAAGTAGACTCGATATTAACTGACTGCGTACAAACAACTTGAACTGTTCGAAGGTAATGAGCGCAAAATAAATAGAGGCGTCATTCACAGAAGTATTGAATGGAATAACAAGATATGTAATACGGTTAGAATTCCTCTCACGTGATTGCTTAATTTTTAACTGCGATCCTTGACACAACTTCGCCTTGAATTTGGCACATCTTGCGATCCCATAGCTCGTGTAAATAGTTGATTTGTAGTTGCTGAACAATGGCGAGGTTTGCTTGCATTAGGAATTTGCAATAGTCAAACACGATATATTTTTCGTGCTGTGTGTGTCTGTGAGTGGAACAAAGTTTTAAATTGTATTACCTCGGGTAGAGGAGTCATTGTGTTGGTAAAGACATGACGTCATTTTTAATTTAAAACAGTAGATTATTTCACAATTGCGCAGACGGAGAAGTATGTTTGGCTGGCCCGTTGGCGCAGTGGGCAGTGACCCTGCCTTCTGTTCCGGGGGTCGTGGGTTCGATTCCCACCTCGACTTAATGTATTTATAATGCATATTTTATAAAAAATATTATCATTCACACATTCTCCACTATATAAACATTAATTGTGCCGAATTTCAAATTTCTCCGGCCGTGTAATTTTCGTAAAATGCTACTGAAAGTTTTCGCTTCATGTATAGATGTGTAACTTAAGGATCATTCAGCATATTAAAATAAACTTCTTGTAATTTTTAGCTTATTTTATTTCTAATCATATTACAACTATAGATATCTTTTTACGTAGCCCGAATTTTCTTTTCTCTAGGTCAGAAATTATGGAAATATTTGATGTCGATTATTTCAGAACAATGTAAATAGCATCTTTAGTTAAGTTCCTGAAAGTGTTATTTTCCGATATTGTAGGGAAAAAGTCCATAACTATTCGAAAGCTGCTGTCTTGACGGAAAGCCTTTTGAAAAGTCTTAATTAATCTTAATTTTATAAGTTTTGAAGATGCATCAAAACATAACTGGGCTCTAAATCAGTCTATATTTATTTCCTATCTTAAACTCGGACAATGCATAGGTAAGAGTGCTTAAAGTAATGGAGTGACGATAAAAGTTGTCGATTTTACTATTCCATACGCAAAGTTAGTGCACAGTTTTATTGTTTCCACCTTTAAATATCAGAGATTGACAAATATTTAGACCTAATAACAAATCCAATAAAACAATCATGTATGTAAGCTATGATTTATGAGTAATAATCATCGTAGAACATAATGCGCTGGACCTTGAACCTTCAATTGTGGGACATAGATTCTTTATATGCCTATATAGCACAGCGCCGTACTGAGCAACTATTTATAGAACATGTATGTCGAAGGGGGTGAAATGGAGTTAAAATATTTACATGAATAAAACATCTTTGACATAAATTATTCTATACCTCATTCAAAAAAATACACGATCAGCCATTCCAAAGTTATAGGTTTGAAAGCATGTGTAGAATATAAACAGAAAAGTCTTAACTGATAAGTGATAATTATTTATCAACGTAGATCTTGGGTCTTGATGAAGAAGTGGATGACACTGATATGGAATCAGTAAAGACGTCATTAATTAGCTTGCTAGTTACTTACTTTATTTATTTGTTTTATTAATTAGAACGGACATGTGTACATTCCATTACACTAAGTAAAGAATAAACATTAATTCGTTTTATTGTTGATGAATACAATTTTATGACTAATATTATAGTACCAGTATCACAGCCACATCATGTACAACTTTTAAAGTTACACTTGAGGTTGCATTTGTCAGAGGATGCAATTTTAATGTTTAGATATGGGGGTCCAGTTTAAAGTTCAACCCAAGTTGGTGGGGTTGCAACCATTATCCCATGGCCGCCATCTTGAAAAAAAGGGGTTCAAATGGGACTGGCCTGTTCGTGCAGTGGAAAGTGAATGATTGTGATTCCCACCTCGAGTCTGGGTGTATTATTTATCTGTATCTATTTATATATTTCCAAAAAAAAATGTATGTTACAGCAGAATATTAATTGTCATGTGACCTATAAGATAACGATAACATCAATAATTAGGTAAATTGACATCTAAGTACTGAAAAGCGTTTTGATGCGTGACATGAACCTTGCAAGATCTGACCATGTGTCGAGGTAGGGTAAGTCGCCACAAAAGAAGATCTTCACTCCGGACTAGCTGATTTATCCGGGGCGATAGTTATTTGTCGAGAGGTGTATATATGGTGTGTAGAAACTTCGCTACCGTAAGATAAGTCATATGATGCGTTTCATCGTTGATACCGCGTCAGTACAGCGCCATCTTGTATAGCTTTGGTGAACCATTCCACTTTGACATATCATCATAAAAGCACTGGTCGTAACGATGTCGTGCAAATGATTTGTATTTCGTGAAAATAATAACTAAAAAAAACGAGCTATATAGCGAACTTACAGCTACATATTGTGATGTTATATTTGAGACAAAATATCGTGTTTCATGTTAAGAAATATAAATATATATACCACGTGAAATATTTACCCAAAAGGATACGGAATGTATAGCCAAAAACTGCAGGAGAGTATACACTGAAAAAAAAACTTTAAAATCGACTCGAGTAAAGTAACAGTCGGATCAGTAGCGGCTAATAAAACTGTATTAATTACCCCATTCGCACGTACACTTCTAACATTATGTTGAATTAGGTAGCGTTAGACAATACACTATTTGGCTAACCACAATTTAGTAACTTATCCAATAAATCCCACACTCCCCGCAACCTACCGAGTTCAGTTTCAACTGACATTATTATAGACATGAATATTGGACTCCAATGATATTTTAGATTTTCGTAACTTTCAAGTACAGTAATATGTTCGCTTTAACGACAGGCGACCATCAGCTTAGATTTCATGATCACAGTCATAACTATTGATATCACATCTCGAGATCTTCAAGGAAAGATTATCATCAAACCTTATTTCTCAAAGGCTGGTGACCCATGCTAATCTAATCTAATAATGGAGTCAATGCAGAAAAATAATAGACGTATTATAATGTATGAAAGATTTTATTTGACGTGATAACGTCAAAAAAAATGTGCGCCAGCCGGCGTCAATGGACGCCGGCTAACGCACGAAAAAGTGTGACTTCCGTTCCGCCTGAGCCCAGCGTGCCAGCCAGATAGAGAGGCATCAGGCATGCGGTGTTACCACGTAGAAAAGTCTTCTTTTCAGACGACTATTTTTTTTAGTGCTTGAACGCAGTCAAGCAAAGTACAGAAAAAAGTCGTCAGTTACATATCCACCTAGCCAGGTACCACAACCCAGAATATTTCTCAAGTTAAATAATCTAGCGTCAATCAAATATCCGACTCTGTTGTTGAAATATCATATCTCGAGTTGTTTGAGTGATTAAGAAAGCGGGAGGCTAATGTAGAAGTCAAACACAATTTAGCATAATGTCCTTGTGCGGAGTCAGGCAGAAGAGAATCGGTTCTCATTAGGCAAATCGGATAGCGAAATGAAAAATAAATAAATAAGATATGAAACTAAAGAAACTGATGCCAGTAAGCCAATCCTTAATGAAATAATTTACTCCAAATTGAATTTGGAATTGAAGAATAATCATTACACTGACAATTATGTTATGGGTATGTTCCAATATACACTGCTCAGTGCTCGCATTGGTAAAAATTTCTTTCAGTATTCACTGCCAGTATACAGCCGCAGTACCCTATGTCGCCATTTTTCTACTGTGAGCACTGGAGCTTTCGAGCTACAGTGCTATCAGTGATTTGATCAAATTAAAAAATCGTAGGTAAACACAAATCGTGGGGTTGTAAAAATCATGGGTTTATAAAGTTGAAAAAGTAAAAATGGAAAAATTGAATGGGGATTTCAGTATACTGAACCGCATTCTCTTGTAAACTGTAACCAGTATAGAAAACGAAAAAGGAACACCTTTACAGTATACATAATTAACGTCTCAGCTTACAGTGGTCGCAGTGTATATCGGAACATATATTATATAACGAATTAATTGAGTGAAACTTGATATTGTTCACCTAAATGACTAAGTTTATTAAATTGTTAGACGGGCAGCACAACAAGTTTAGTCGTAATCATACCTAAAACGTATTCCTAATAATCTTTAAAAAAAAAAGAAAGAATATTGAACTTCAAAAGTGTATATTACAATACGCTTATTTGTTTTTCCCGCAATTTGTCTAGAATGTTACGGCACTTTATTTACAAAGGTCTATATAGCCCGTAAAGAAGAATACATTACATAGATACATAGGACTATATGACACAGGGACGCCTGTTCCTAAATTAGGCAACTTAATGCCTCTGTTTCATTATTCCGCCTGTTATACACAAATATTTTTATGTTGAAATGTATAAAAACCTACATACATATAGATAATTCACCTAGATTCGAGGCGGGAATCGGATCCACAGCCCACGGAGCGGAAGGCAGGGTTACTGCCAACATGCGCCAACGGTACAGTTATTTAAAAAGGTCTTTGCGTAATTTCTTAATATTCCTTCTATTTAATAAGCAACAAACTTTACATTAATAACAAATACACGAATCCACAATCGTCTTATTAACAAATACAAGAATCCACAATCGTCTAAAAAATCACAGTAAAATCTTGGACTACAACTTGCGAAAAGTTAAGCCGCTCTGTCCAAGTTGCAGAATTATAGTAGGTTAGTTGGCGAACACGGACAAGCCTTAAAATAGATGACATCGTAGGACAAACAAAGCTTTGTATACATTTTTAACCTTTTCCAAAACAATTTGAACCAAATTGTTCCAGCTTAAGGTTCAGTTTTAATTGGGATAAACTTTTTCTTAGATCCTTTTAGCTTGTGAAAGTAAAACATTAAGGGCACATGCTGCGAAGGTGAGAAGTAACTTCAGATTGTTGCTAAGATATCTGGTGTTTGGGATAGCGTTAGTGGTCAGAAATGAACAGTTGTAAATCACGACGCTTTATACTAATGATATTTGCGGATTTGATTTGTTGACCTAATGAGGCATGGTATTTAGAAAAACTGTTCTAAAGTCTGAGAAACAGTACAGGGTAGCCCTATTCGTTTATGTTTTCCAGCCTGCCACCGGATATTCCGAATGCATTATTCCATATAGAGGTCGGTACAAACATCGTTGCCCATTACAGGACATAGAACAGCGGTAAAACCCTCACACTGCATTATATGTGTGCTTAATATTTTCTTTTATTACACGTCTTTGCCTAGTATTAAAATGGATCGGTATAAATTAAATCATAAAATTCCGCAAAGTAATTCGTAGTCACAACCTCGTAGTAATGAGCAAACTAGAACGAATAAAGAAGACTGCAAACGAAAATAATTATTTCTTAGTACATTCATCATTTTCGTAGACAAGTTTTCGCAACATGTTCTGTGACTTTAACAAGATCGTCAAAGTTATATAGGGGGTATGGTGACATAAGCTTTTACAATCAATAATATTTATCTTCATACATAAACATTTTAATACATAAGAAATAGTAACGCACCAGTAAAAGCAGGCGTCCACAAGTTAGCATTGTACGGATCGGACGCATCGTATCAAAGGGATTGTAGTACTCTTGGTATTGAAAACCATAAAGGCGCGTCTACTTTTCTGGATTGCACGGATCGCAAGAATTTACCCATCGGTATTGCCGATGCTGCGATGTGTGCCTCATACGGAATGCAAATCTCTACAGAGTGGCGTCGGCAATCCGATCGCAGCTGAAATTGTGAAGGTGTTGTAAAAATAAATCCGTTTGATACGATGCGTCCGATGCAGATATGTGGACGCCTACCTTTAAACTATGTTTTCTTAACGTAAGCACGGCCCTACTTTTCCATTATGAAAATTAAAAAGCAATATGTCAGCGCTAGGGAAAATACACAACAATTCTGTACACTACCGTCACTGTTTTTAGTGTTGTCTATACACATAGTATATTATGTACGCATTGCATTAGAAAGAAAAGAATGAAATTGCTTTACAATATTTTGTAAAACTTTATGAGGACGTCGTGTAACCAGCGGCCGTCTCTTGAGTCGGTCACTAGGAGACGTCTAATCAGTTAAAGTCACTGAGTGGTATCAATTATGAGATTGTAGAGATTGTGCGGGTTCCGGGAATGACGTCAGATAGTAATCGCTCATATTACCTGGCCCCATAGCCACATTCTCTACAATTAAAGCGGATTCTATTCAGCTTATACGCGGTAGAGGTAGGAGCAAGGGGCATATCGGCAAAAGCCCTGTATAACCTACTAAAAGACCTTGGCTTGTCAAGAACTATCATAACTTCATTATTAGAAAGGACATCTAAAGCCGCACTAGTAGGATCGTACCGGATTTCAATTAGAGGTAGCGCCACGCTTGTAGCCGAATTGGGCCGGCCATCTATATCCAAAAGTGACTTCATGTTTTAAATACAACATGTTTGTTGTGCCTTCTGGAACAAACATAAACTTCCTGGATGCTCACCAATGGCCGCCGACGACCCGGCAGGCCAAGGAAGAGGTGGCGCGACGATTTTCCCCTGTCCATTGTCACACAATGTCACATTACGGTGAACCCTTTCCCCGCTTAACGCGTGACATAATTTATGGATGACCCCTAATTCTCTAAAAATACGTTCTCTGCTGCTGATACAACTGGTTAGGTGTATATTCCAAATTTCATGATGATTGATGGAGTAGTTAGGACGAGAAAGCGTGACAAGCAAAACCTTTCGCCTTTATAACATTAAATAAGAATACTTTGCGTAACTTCGCCGCTTTAACTGTAGCGAGAAGTAATTGTACCGCGAAAAGATCAGTAAAATAAGTAAAGATAAGAACCCACTTCTTTGGAGAGTTGGTTAAACGTTCCGTTATACCATAATGAGATAACTTTTACTGTGTCGTTGTTTATGTGGCCGTGTCTTTTGGGATTGAAACAATATCAGATGTGAGCGGAATATCATTATGTAATATTGAGATGTACATTAATTTTGTTTCGTAACGCGTACAGCTTCTGTTAGAAACGACTGTAATAACGTCCAAGGATTAATGTCTCTTTCATCGAATCAGTTTTATGGATTCCGTAGTCCGGCAATAATTCAAATTCTACTACAGCCAGGTCAAATTCTACCACTGGAGTCTCCTTCCTTAATTTGTGCAAAGAACGGTCTTGCTAAGGCCCTTACCTGACCGAGACGGCGTGGCGACGTCGCCGGCTACGTGGCCATGCATATCTGCGGTTGCCAAATGAGTAGCCAGCTGTAATCGTGGCTACGCTTTTAGTTTGGCAACGTCGCCAAACCGTCGCCAGGTCGTCACTACCTCCAGTCGTCACTACCTGTCATAAATTTTAATATGAATTGTCTGGATACGTAACCGCCGACGTCGCCATGGCATCACGATGCGGTAAGGCGCTAACGGCGATTTTCTGTGACCCTATCATCAGTACACTAGTCGACCTTGTAAAAGGCTTTTAACATATTGCCTGCTCATAGACAGCAGAGACGGTATTCAAAATTCTCATCGAAACTGTTTAATATTTTTTATTATGAACCTAAACTAAAATAGATCAAAATCGGATATTTAAACTGTATCACAATCAGTATTCAAGGAGTAACATACAAACTTTTAAGAAGGCGAAATATACTAGTATTTCCTAATGTTATATAAAGCGTAAACTCATTCAGAAATCCCACTATAATGTAAAGGATTATTGGAATGATGTTAATGCTTGGGAATAAATTGCTTTACCCAAATCTGAATTATTGTGAAAATGGTGATAACAAAAATACCCGACTGAGTTTGTTACGGGCTTTTCTCAGTGCAAGGCGGGAAGAAATTTAGCTTTTAAGTCATAAATTTTATCATCAAATTATTAAATTATCCAATTTTCACGGCTTGACTTCTTTTATCAATGTAGGAAGACAACCATCTTAGCAAATCTCCTCGTATGCCAAGAACCAAATCAAAAAAAATTGAGGTACATTTTTTATTTCATTTTTTTTTTTGATTAGTCATCGACCAGAACCATCGTCTAGCCGTGTCTGGGACCACGTTAGTGGTCCGTCAAGAAGAGCCACGAAGCGAAAATAATAAATAATAATTATAAATATATTCGGGACTATATGACACGCGGACGTGTGTTCCTAAGGTAGACAACTTAATGCCTGTGTTATAGATTACAGACACCTGATATACCAAAAATTTTTTATAGAAATATATAAATACAAACATATAGATGATACATCAAGACTCGAGGCGGGAATCGAACCCACGACCCCGGATCGGAAGGCAGGGTCACTGCCCACTGCGCCAACGGGCCAGTCAAAAGCAGAGAAGTAGACACTAACTTTTCTCGAAATACTTCGTCGGATTTTTTGAAGCTTCATAAGTTTGGTTTGGATTCATCAGATAAACAAATTCTCAATTTATTTTTTTATTTATTTATTTTATTTTAGAAACTGTGAAACAACATAGGTAGTACACAACAAATAGAAACGATGATCCCGCAGAAGTAACAACTGTGTTGCGGTAAAAATGATGCTAGTAGTAAATGTATGGTAAAATTAACGGGTTTAGCAAAATTTTCTTTAAGTACGAACTGTCATCCAAAATAGTAAAGCACCCTTTTGCTTGACTATACACAAAATATCTAAAGAGCTAAAGTTAAACATTTTTAAGAATTTTCACTGTTAGAAGGTTGTGATAATCTCATTATATATTGTTAAACAAAAAAGATAAAGCGAGAGCGGCTTTTTAAAAATTCTAATGAAAGGAAAACACATTTAGCTCTTGTAGATATTCGCTGGATAATTATATGTAAATGGAGGTAGGAATATAATGTAGTTTCGTATTACTTACTGCCGACGTTAGTTCCCAACGTCAATGTTAAATTGTCTAACATTAATATAATGGAGAATGGGCAAAGTTGTATCTAGAACCTCATGTATGTATCTCTCAGTGACTGGTACTGTTTTTTTGTAACTTACTAACGGACCCGGCAGATGTTGTCCTGCCCAAACGTTAGCTATACTGTTTACTACATTCTATTAAACTATAATATTATCCCCGTTACCGATTCCTTTCCCTTTCCCGTCCAATACCCGTTCCCATTCCCGTTTCCGTCCCCGTTCCCGTTGTCAAACGCGCCAAAGTTACATTCGAAGTAATTTAGTATAGTGGTGAAGTATTCTTATTTTTTTTTATTTTCCCCGCAGTTTCCTTATTTTTTCTTTCGTAAGAACCTTCTCCTGACAATGAGAAACACAACAAAAAAAGAATTGTCGAAATTGGTCCAGCCGTTTACACTTGATACTGTGATCAAGGGAAATAGGGATTAATTCTTATATGTGTACATTTAACGTACCCGGCAGACATGTTAAAGACGTGAGCTCCGGCGCGGCGCCCCATTTACTTGCAAAAACCGATTAATTGAAGTCAAATTATAATAAAATCATCCAATCGTAGCTGCCATCCACAATAGGTTTAGAATATAGCTATTAAACTCCTGTAACAACCACATAGCTTGATAAATACATACATACCTTTTTATATATCTATCATTTACCTTCCACTTCTGTATGGAATACTCAATCCAATCGTAGCTGCAATCCATAATAGGTCCAGAATATATTTATTGAAGTACTGTAGCAACGGGATAGCTTGATAAAAACTGTTAGCGTTATTTATAAATGTGTATTATTAGCGATGTATATAAATGTGTATATTATATTATGGATACGTCGTATTGATAGTTAATAATGATTTTCATGTAGATGTGTCGGTATTCACCTTTAATTAATACTTTTACCCGGAAACATTGTTAACTTCATAAAAGGTATAAATATCGCCGCGCAGTATGCATATGTCATTCTTATTTCCGCTAGCAAATGGTACACATCTTTTGTGAAGTCATAACGCTTACCTCTTTTTCTGAGAATTATTTTTAAAAGAGTAACTATGAGTTTCGTGCTGGTTCTTCTCGTGGTTCCACTTGTTCGAAGCAGTAAAAATAAGAGAGATATGAAATACATTTATTAAAAAGCGAAACTGACTTTGACCTATTGGCGAATCCCATTACAACTTGTATATTTCACACCTCTAGTGCAGTTCTTCTTCTCCAATCACAAGCCAAGCCTAACCACATTGAGCACCCATTTCTCTTTTTAATGAAATTCCAAAGTCCAATTGTGGGGTAAAGAACCCCCTTTTCGTACCACTCTTCTATCCTTAACTATCCCAATCTACTCCTTATCCCACAAAGGTTTTCGTCGCTTCTTTTAATGGTCGTAACGCTGCTTTAAAATGAGAAAGAGCCTTTATATTTTTACTTTACATAAACTAGTAAGTTGGCTATAAGCGAATATTCTACTAGCAATTTTGTGTAACATCGGACCGCACCTGTGGCTAGGATTATAGCTTCAACGTGCCTGTACTCAAAGGGTTTTAGTGCAGGGACGGCTTCACGCCATTGTCACAAACTGTTTTCCTCCTAACTTTGTAACTGACACGACGGTACAATACTTTAGTGAAAAGTAGAATATATTTAGAGAGAGAAGTATGGTATGGCCGTGACGCTATTTAGTGTTCTGAAGTACTAAAAGGAATCTTTATAATTTTGCTCTGTCCGTCCCTAGCATTTCCAAACTATTAGGGGCAGAAACTTGAAATTTTCCACGTTGACAGAACATGCTAAAAACTCATTAGGAAAATAATTCTGAACGAAATCAGACAACAACTTTTGAAGTTATTTAACAAATACGTTTTTAGCTTATCAGATACGAAACCCTTCTATAAAAGCGTGTCTCGACACGCTTTCGGCCATTTTTTTCTCGACATGCGGGGGGCTCTGCCGCACCCCTTGATACAAAACAGTACAGAAAAAATGTTATTTCACCTTTATTTACACCATTTGCACACTTGTTGCGGACAATTTTGGGTAACTTAATCTGGAAAAAATAGTCAACTAGCTTTTTTGTATCGGTTCAGGAATACCGGTAACTTGTTCTAACGAAATGTTGTATGGGGCAAGATAATCCAAGCAAATTGCACGGTTGTTTGTGATCTAGGAGTACCTCTCTGAGCTGAGAGCGGTGCTGAGGGGTGGTCAGGTGTTCGCGGTGCCGCCCTTCCGACCAACATGGAGATGAGTGAGGGGCGGTGCTGCTGCTGCTTGTCGGGTAAAGTCCCGCGAGGCACAGCCTCTGACGCCCTCTTACCCCCGCCGCCGCTCTGAGCGAGGCTCTCTGTTATCTGTTCTGTTATCACGATAAGAATACTCATTTAGTTGTTATGGCCGACGCAGCCGGAGGGCCCGAAAGAAAGGCAAATTTACGTCGACAACGACGACGTTACAGCTTATAGTGTTCGCAGTGTATATCGGAACGCACACTTAATAATTAATCTAAATCTACATGAAACTACGTGACTGATCGATGTGAGATCTTATAGTTGTCTAATATTTTTCTCATTCGCTATCGGTAAGCCAGATTGATGCTCAATTTTGATACGCTTGTGTGCTATAATAAATAATGCCGCTACTTTGGTCAAACGGTAACAGTTGTTATACTTATAAGTAATACTGTACTGTGAAAAGGTTTTTCCATCGCAGCCAAAATGTTTCGTACACTTTCATCGTGGTTTCATAAAAACACAATGTTTTTTCTAGTATTAATATGTTATATAGAGTCAATAAGTCAAGGGTAGAAAAAAATCCTCAAGGTACCTGGTTCATGTCCCAATGCCGCTGGGATATTGTCACACCCACTCCTAATACAGACTTTTAGTTTAAGTTTTGTTGGAGAGGAAATCATACCTAACTCTAGTATTCCTTATTTCTTAATTTTAAAAAATCCATTTAAGTAGTAAGAAGGTAGTAAGAAGAACTTTAACGTTTGTACCAATCATACAGAATATATGTATTTAAGTACTTTTAAAAATATGATGTCTACGTAAGATCTGGGTTTTAGCTTAGAAAAAAACTAATATTAGGATATTTTTTACGTTGTAATGTAGCTTTACCCTGTTCTGTGTGCCATAAATAAAATTCCAATTTATTAATTTTGTTAATTCAATTCGGTGGTACAAATCATCCAGTCATAGAAATTTACAAAATAAAATAAAGTATTATGAAGAAAAATAAGTTACCGAATTTATAGTGATCGTGCGTGTCCCTCATGATTCGCAGTTCTCGCGCCAACTCGGCGAGTAATGAACCGCGAGCGCGCGCCTCCGGCAAGTTGAGGCCGCGGATACGTTCGCGAACCACGAACTGCATGTGACGCTCGTGGTCGCCGATGGGCGGTTGCGAGAGCTATATTGGAGGGAGTATATTTAACATTTGCCTATGTGGTTTCAGGCTAGGAAAGCCAAGCATTGGTTGTCCAGCAACTAGATGGGTCGACGACATAATATCTGTCGTGGGTCGAAACTGGTCCACATCAGCACTTCAAAGTTAATCTTAAATCTGCATTTAAAGTTATTTAAATTTTAAATAACAGTAGATAGTGTAAGAAATGTAAAATATCTTAATTAAGTTTACATTGTACATCGTGTTGGCTTCCTATATAAATAAATAAATAAATTATGGATACAGTCCAAACACTTTCTACTTTCTGTTGTACGCATCCAATCTGTCTCCGCCTTTTTCGAATCACGGAGTGTCAAACGAAATGTTGGCATTTTCCCTTTGACAAGAAACAGTCTCCACTCAAGAACTTTTCTACTCCACATCCTGTCAATCCAACAACCGAACAGTCCATTATAACAAGAGTTTTCTAATCTGAAGAACCTTCAGAACTTGTTTACTTCTTATTGTGCTTCTATCCTTTTTCAACCGACTTCAAAAACTCTTTTAATGATTCTTTTTTATTAGAAAAAGAACTATTAAAATCGGTCCTGTATGCTCTAATTACAATTTGGTCCAGTTCTGACAATTTGAAGTCGGCTTTTTTTTTTAAAGAAAGATTATTCGCATTTCAATATTAGAATGTTAATCATCAACATTAAAATAAGCTGTAATAATGAAATCAGAGGAGATGCAAGGACCTTAGTAACTGACTGACAGTCTTTTCCCCTGACTAAGAAACTTCCCCACTGTACTCGTTATTTCATACAGACTTGCATATTTTGTCTTCGATACTTTATCTAACTACAAAAATCTATGCAAGAGTCTTGTAATAGTTTTAGTCAAGGTACGTTAAATGGTCTTCGCAATCAGACTATCTCCCGTGACTAAAATGATATCTATGAATACTTTTGATACAAAGTCACACCTAAAATGTATCAAAGACATCAACTATGGACAAAGAATCAGTGGAGACGGTGATTCTATCATCCACTTCATCTATCAAATGTGTTTAACTTGACGGACGCTTTAACTTGTTTGAAAACAAACATCATTCAGAACTCCAAACTATCACGGTCCAATTGAATCTAATAACCAAAGATAATTCAAACTACAAGTAAACACAAAGTTATTGAACATGAGATCTTAACAATTCGCAGTCCCTTCAGAACTCATTAATACATTAAACACACGCCCCTGATGTGATTTTAGGATATTCCTCGCGTGTGATTATCCTATTCAAATATCGGGATAATAAGGGGATCGGAGCTGATGGAAATCGTTTTTTTAATATTCCGATTACTATCCACACAGACATTGCATTATTGTAATATTCGATATTTTTTTCAGGAGACATTTACGTCCTTTTTCTTCAACACCACATAAATGTGGTCTTTATGTTACAAGGGGAAACGAGCAGGCAGCAGGCAGCTAAGTGCCCACTGACGTCCATGGACATCTGCACGACCATGAGGCTGACAGATGCGTTGCCGGCCTTAATGACGAGTTTAGGCTACCGGGAAGCCTCAAAATTAAAATTTTTGTGCACTAATAATATTAAGGGGAAAATAACATCTGGTCATTCAAGGTGGCCAGTAAGTAAGAAGGATATATCATCGAACAAAGCGTAAAGCTATTGTTTTAATTGTATTGCGAGCAGATACCACAAAAGAGTGTCTTGCAGTCGAACCACGTACTCTCAACTGGTTTTTGGTGCTTCCCACCTAGATAGTGGATATTCGAGCGATTTTCAAGAAACTTTATACCTCGCACAATTCTTTTGTGGAATCAATTACCAGCGTCTGTATTTCCGAACGGATACGACATAGGGACCTTTAAGAAAAGAGCATACTCATTTCTCAAAGGCCGGCAACGCATCTGCGATCCCCCTGGTGTTGCAGTCGTCCATGGGCGTCGGTAGTCACTTAGGTGAACCGTCTGCTCGTTTGCCCCTAGTTATATAAAAAAAGTGGTTTTTGCAGAAGACGTTTTCTTTTTTCGATTAATAACCGATCCCTTAGCCCTGATTACCACGAGAGTTAAAAAGTTGATGCTTTTTCCAATCGCGAGGATACAGTGTAAACGGGTCATAAGCACCTTTTGTGGATTACAAGGCAGTCTCATAAGAAACCCGGCGACTGACAAGATCTCTCATTCCAAGGTTAAATAGCAGATAAAGGGGGCTTTTCTTTTTCTTATTTGCCATTTACGGGCCCCCTTAATGAGTAGTAAAATTAATGACACAGTTTACGAGCGGCTTAAAATCAAACGAATGTAATATACAGAGAGATAATGTATTTTTTATGTCTATAATCAATATAGAAAACAGGCTTTATTTATTATACACTAGCCTTACCCCGCGATTTCAGTGATTTTATTAAACTTGAAGGTTATCATTTTTTTATGCGGAACCCTAATTAAAATTAAAGTAGCTCGTAATACTTGTACAATATAATATATAATATAATATAATATATAATATAATACAATAAACATTGGCTATCTGCTAGTGAAAATCATCCCGTTCCTTCACCGACCCGTCGAAATCGGTCCAGCGGGCTTGGAGATTACCCGGAACTGTCAGATAGACGAAAATGGTTCAGTCATATGCTGCAATTAGTAAAAAAGTAGAAACTTTAATATTACGTTCCTTTTTCATACGATAAGGGCCTCATGGTTAGGCTGCGTCTAAAGGTTTTAGAAACAAGAAATGATTTCTCTCCTTAAAACCAGAATAAGCAATACCTATTCCGTAAGGTAATCATTGCTAGTATTGAATCATCGCAATCACTGCCAATAGACAATTACTGCCAATGAGCAGTCACAGCCAATAGGCATCTACTGCCAGTTGCTAATAAATGCTGGTGGGCTAAAATAGCAGTAGACTACTCCAGGCAATTGCTGATAACGGGTTATCCATGCCAGTAACGAAACATTGCCCATTCTACCGACTTCTTGTCTTTATTCTCCTTCTTACGTCGTTACCTCATTACTGAAGATCAAGGCTTCTAGTTGATACCACATGGTCTTCCTCCATTAGCAGCGATCTGCCTGGCTGTAAGCATTATATTCACCTGATCTGACCAAAGACTCGGGCTATGTCCGAGTGGCCTCTTTCCTAGCACATTGCCCGCGAGCATTAGTATTTTAATAGTGCTCAGGTCCTTTATTATAAAACTACCAATTTATATTCTACTAGTTTATGTGCGAAATTCAAGAGTTCTTTTCATTTTAGGTGTGCGACATTCTAAGAAACGGAGGTGCTTACGTGTGGGACGACGAAATGAAAGTACCTTACGCGGTCCACGGAGACCAGTGGGTTGGATTCGACGACGAAAAATCTATTAGGAACAAAATGAGGTAAATTGGTTCATGCCAATATTGTTACAAAAAAGCGTATGGCCTGTCTGACGATATTCGATCACGATAACCTAAATTCTAACCCCTACCTCCATAGATGATCTACTTTTGTCGTATTGAAGCAGGCAAGCTATAGTGAGACCAGCGAATGTGTTTCAGATGATACAATATGGGTATACCCTATTTTGTGGCTCACTTACCATAAATAACCTATAAGTGCAAGACAATAAAAATGAGTTAAATTACAATTTGCCAAATGAATGGGTAACAAAAAAATTGATTGTACAAATACTTCTTTAACAACTTAAAAACCTTTTTAGATGGATCAAGGACAATGGTTTTGGAGGTGCTATGGTATGGACGGTAGATATGGACGATTTCTCTGGAGGCGTTTGTGGTGGTGACGTCAAATATCCCCTGATAGGTGCAATGAGGTAAGGAAACCATTCTAATATCGTCCTGGTGAACGAGGATAGTGTAGTACCTAAAACGTGGCGTCCTTAAAATCTTTTTGGCGACTTTAATGCCACCATCTTGATAACTATAACAAGAAATATGTAGTATGTCTGTATGTTGTGAGTAATCTACAAAATAGCTTGACCAACTTTGATGCTTTCACTAGTAGGTGTTACGATAAATAACGTAGGTTACTTCAATTTTAACTACATACTTATAATTCCACTTACAAAAAGCCACAAAATTGCACGAATGACATTGGTGGTAAACGCTAGTATAAAAGTAGATATACGATCTGGTTTTGTTCAAAAAGGCATATGTTTTGTGTATAAGCAAAAATAGGTAGCGATTCCGAGAATGAAAAACAGATTACAGTCGCTATATTGTCTGTAATAATTTTTATTATCAATCGGCAAAAGTTCTGTCCCAATGGAATGTTCGCGTGATAAAGG
>JANCMC010050420.1:288031-365370 GCA_024363005.1 Charaxes varanes | reverse complement strand
ATTACGCTGTTCTGTCTTCAGATGTAGATCGGGGAATGTTTTTTAATGGCTTAGAAAATTGCGCGAACTTAACGCAAAGCAATAATTTCATTGTAAGAAACATTTTACATTTTTGTTAAGAAATGGAATATATTTTTGATTCAGCTCTTTATAAAGTCTCTATAGATAAAGGGTTAAAAACATTATACTTTTTTGAATAGTATTGGGATGACTGAAAAAGATGTCGCATATTCTTGCAGCATACTTTTGCTAAGTTTGACTTAAGTCCAGTGAGTAAGAAATCTAACCAAGCATCAGACAGGTAACAGGCCAACCCTGTAAATGTTGAGGTTCATTTTATTAGAAAAAAATGGTTATTAACTAGATTTCTATATACAGGGAAGAGCTTCGCGGTATCTCCCGTGGTAAGAACGCGAAGGATGTAGATTGGTCGTCCGTGGCAGCCAGTGTGGTCATCGAAGTGACGGAAAAACCTCAGCCCATCAAAATCAGCCTCTCAGATGTTCTGAGCAAGGTGAAGAAGCCCACCAAGACCCTGGTGATCAAGAACAACAATGCTTTGGCTGTTGATAAGAACAGTAAGTTCTTTAATGTAACTAGTGTTAAAAAAGGAACTCAACTGCAGTCAGCTGTCAACTGGCTGCATATATTGAAGTGACGTGAAGTGTGAAGCACTTTTTGGCAAATATCACACGTTAAGGGGGATCGAGTATAACCGAAATGTGATATTGTTTGACAACGGACAGGGGGCGTTAAAATCTCTGTGGCCGCATATGTCGAATTCAAAAATATTTAAAAAAATAACTGTTTAATTTTAATTATGTATGGCACGTGTATAAAATTATAAAATATAGAGGGGGTTTCGAAAAAGAGACAACCTGTGATAAGGACGGAGACAGGGGTATTAAAAATCGCATCGACCTGGGCAAGTGACGTACGTATACAGAAGCCAAACTAATAGAAAGATCATGACTAAGTTGTCACATTGTCTAAAAAATACGTGACCCAAAAATAAACAATTAACAGACTTAACTAAAGTGAAAATTCTACAGTACCAGCACGCCAAGATATATCTTATACAGGTGTCTTTTTATGAATTTTCCCTTTTCACTCGTTGAATGTGAGTACCATGTATGAACGTGACACTAAAAGCTCCCAATCTTGAGGAGGGGTGTCACAAGGGTCAATTTTAGGTTACTAGAGTTACGTTATAGAAATTACGAAAAAAATATTTTACGTAATATAAAATAATTTCAATATATGGCAAGAATGTGTTAAATATTTATTTAATCCAAGAATATCTCAACGTAATTTATTAAAATTATAACCTCAGGTAAAATTACATAGAAATGACGAAAAATTTGAATCGTAATATTTAAGTCTCAGTTTCTTTTAAAGTATTTTATGTTGCACTACAAGGCTTTAGATAGAACCTACTATAACAAAACTGTCTGCTTCACAACATTTACCGTGTATCCGATAAAAGACTTCGTAATAAATTAAAGTCAAATATGTATACGGAACCATCACTCAGGAGTGAAACTCTCAGGTTCTTTTTCCAGCTGCGGAAAATGGCTGCAAACAACGGCCGTCTGCGACGTAGTCACTGAAAGTTTTAGACATCGAGGGCTTTCATGCTGGAGACCTTAACGACCAGAATTCCGAGACCCATGAATTTATAGATGACGTTTCTTTTCTTCACGCAATTGAGGGCTCTAAACAATTTGGTGCCTATTGGCACGAACTTTACGAGTCTTGAGATTTAGGCCTACAAGGTTTATGACATTAAGAGGCAATCTTTGCAAGTACTTGGAAGTTTTACACCCTTTTGAAGGGGGGCTTTAGTAATAAATTACTTAATGGGGTGCAGGGTGTTAGCGTAGAAATTTTACAATACAAAAAATATATATTTATAACATTAAAAAATAACCAGAATTCAACCGCAAACATTAGAATTATTTTTTACAATTAATTCAAATGGTGTAAAGTTTCTATCTATGTTGTACTAGAAATAGACGATAAAATAGTTACTACATATTACCAACTTATTGTATGAATAGTCCACCTATTTTGTCACAAAAGTTATTGAAAGTTACTGTTTGATGGAAGGTCATATTAACAAACGATGCCGTCAAAAAAGTTACTTCAGTGTGGATGTGACTTTAAGATATCAATCAGACAGACAAAGGTGCTATGCAAACTTTAATTTCTTCACAATTTGATTGATAGATTCAATTCCAAACAATTCTTTCGCCATCAGTGACTGCAAATTTCGCATTAGGCTTTTTTGTCTTAATCGTATTTTAATAAAATTACTAAATCAATCATTCGCAACGTTAACGTTAGCTTCTTCCCTCATCTATCAAATCTTTATAAAAGTGCTTAGTGAGATTAGTTCATTTAATTATAAGTACCCGGATAACCGATAAAACGACTTTTTCTAAAATGAAACCTGAATATCGGTTAATCGCCCTGGAAATCTCCCGCCAAAAGCGTATCAATACACGCTTATATAGCAGGGTTTCGTATCTGATACGCTATAAACGTATTTGTTAAATAACTTCAAAAGTTGTTGTCTGATTTTGTTCAGAATAATTTTCCTAGTGAGTTTTTAGCATGTTCTATCAAAATGGAAAATTTCAAGTCTCTATGTCTAATAGTTTGGAAATGCTAGGGAGAGACCACCTTACGGGCAGACAGACAGAGCGAAATTATACGTTCCTTGTAGTACTACGGAACCCTAAACATCATTGAAGATATATATATATAAATAAAAGAATGGCTCGTTTACAGGTTATTAGAATGTGTTTCTTATTTCAGGACGAGAACCTCAAATCCTCTGCTACCTAACAACTTGGTCTTCTAAAAGGCCCAGCGCTGGAAGGTTCATGCCAGAGTGCCCAAAGAATTGCTGCCGTTTAAATTCAACATCATGGCAAGAGACAACCCCAAAGGAGACGATTACAAGACTGCAAGAGCGGCTGTTGTGGTATGTAATGCTTTGTAATCCATACTTGTAACTAGCTTCCACTCGCGGCTTCGTCCGCTTTATTCTCTTCCACTTTCATATAAACAATTAACCCCATTTTCACGTCTTCCAAATATCGTTTTCGTGACGAAAAGAAGCCTCTGTTCGTCTCCCAGGTCCAATTTGTCTCTACATCGGAATTCATCAAAATGGTTATAATTTATTGTCAATTTACACTCCACGGGCTAAAATCTCGTGGCATTATTATTTTCTTTCTTATTTTTATATGAATATCTTCTTTGTTCCATTAAAATTCATCCATACATCCATCCAAGTGCCATCAAACTTAGTTCAGCGTTTTAGGCGTGATAACGTAACGGAATAAGGCGAGATGAGGATTCATTGCTTATTACAAGCAGGAAAAATTTAAACACTTTGTAAATCTAGACTCTTCGCGAACGTGGAAACAAATTGTTTAACACGCAGTGACGTCACGCCCTCAGATTGCTGTTTGGAGTCACGTGATATGTCTTTAATTTAATTGATTTGATTTTATATTGCCAAAATATTAAACTCTCTAACATGTTTTAGTAATTCCTCTTCATTTAAGTAATATTTAAAACCATCCGGAACAAAAATGTATTAGGATTTCTTTTAGTGGAAACTACCCTGTTCACGACTGCGGTTTACTTTTTAAATTTATTTTGCTGACGACCTGGTGTTTGGACGCTTTGGTTTAAGGTTAGGCACATTAATTACGATTTAATGGTTTAAAATGACTCTAATATCTTTTTAACTCTATATTCTTGATTTGTTATTACATAAAAACATGCCTTATTTAACAAAAGCCCTAACAAGCATTACGTGCGACACCCTTAAGCATTAGAACTCAATTAAAGAAATGATTTCCAGAAAATTTGATAGGTCCAAATTAACTAATTACATTTCTAATGCGAATATAAAACTTGCACAACTTTCTTTAGTGTCGGTCATTTCATTTGTTAACGTGACAGAGTAATACGACAGGAGAGTGGTGTTTTTTTTTTTAAATTATAAGCGATAATGTGAATTAAAACATTGTGTAAACAAGAAACGAATGTGCTATATGTGTATACTTTAGCATAGTTTTTTTTCCTATTAATTTCTGAATGTGAATATATCAAATATGACTCGGATATTAAGAATACTTATTCGTTTCGGTTCAATGGTGAGTTAGTCAGTTCAGAAACCATTCGCGAACGAACCTTTTTAATAAGGCAGATTTAATATTGCCCGAACGTCGAGAAATTATAAAGGTCCTACACCTACACAATCGCTAACGTTCCCTAAGGAAAAAATATTTATATATTTAATTAATTATTAAAAAAGTTGTTAAATAACAATTTATTTATAGATAAACTTGTTGCAAAAAGACAATCAGCTAATGGGACGATGTTATGCACGATTGGATGGGGCATTACCATGGAGAAATTCACGACAAGCAGGGAAATTAAACTGTATCTCAGAGACTGTGCTCTTTAAATGAACATGAATAAAATATGAAATTTCTTTAATTTAATACCCTCAAGACAAACCAAATCCGGTTTTAGTGGGTTAACTTACGGAATTTTACCTGTTGGCCCAAAATTTGAGGGGACAATGGTTTCCCGATGTTGACTTAACCCTAACACCGCAGGTAGATCTTTCCAGGAAACAAATAATCTTATCTTTCGCACCGCAACCATATTTATTATGTTTATTGATTGTAGCGCAAAGGGTTGGGGGGAGGGGGGGTTCGAACCTTCTTGGCGCCTTTCTAACAAAGAAATGAAAATTACAGGTACTCCCATAGTGTGGGAATTTCTCTGCTGTTTTGTTATTAAAGGCCTTAAAAGTCCTTTGCTAGATGTAAAGGCTTGTTTCTTTTAATTAGCCTCTAATGTCCCACTGATGGGCAAAGGCCTCCCCTCTCTTAGACCACTCTCCTCTATCCAGAGCTAACCCAGTCCACTCCTTTTATAGTGATTCTAAAAGAAAAGTTAAATAATTCATAGGTATTTATTAGTTAAATAAACAAATTCTAATTTAAAATACTCTGTTCTTTAAAAAATTTCAATTTTTTCTTCAACAATACGATGACACCAGAAAACCAAAAGTGCACTTGCAAATTTCGTCTCGTCCATTCTGCGCAGTGGGCAGTGACCCTGCCTTCCGCTCCGGGGGTCGTGGGTTCGATCCCCGCCTCGAGTCGGGTTGTATTTATCTATATATACGTATTCATACATTTATCCAAAAAAAATTACGTATAACAGGTGTCCGTTACCTATAACACAGGCATTAAATTATCTACCTTAGGAACAGACGTCCGCGTGTCATATAGTCCTATATATGTATATATATTTAATTTGAAAAGACTTTGTGAAAGACAGACATACACAAAGTGATCTAACCCTTCCGTCCAAAATCCAAAAGAAAAGAATTATTACACAAATTAGAAAGCTTACAAACTTTACACAATTTAAAAGTTTTAATTGCGATTAAAATTAAAAAGTTTCCAAGTCCCAAAAATAGCCCATAACTCATATCGAGGTTTAATTTAAGAGCTACCAGTTCTGATTAATTTGAATTAATTAATTAATGTCTTTGTTCTTGGTATTGTCGATCTTATTAATCGTCTATAATCTTTGTCTAGAATTTATATCTCTCTACTTCCTAGCGTTATCCCGGTTAAGTACCAGGGTCCGCTTAGGTTGCAGGGGATGTGGCTGTGGGGCGAGTTAAGATGACCGATTGCCATCTGACGTCATCCTCGGAACCCCCACGATCTGGAATTTATATAAATAGTTTTTTTTTAAATTAAATAGCCCATTTCTCGTGGAAGGCTATATATCATGAAGCTAATAATTTTCACCTAATTTTACGCGAACGAAGTCGCGGCCCTGGTGTTGCAGTTGTCCATGGGCGTCGGTAGTCACTTAAGAGTACCGTCTGCTCGTTTGCCCCTTGTTATATATTAAAAAAAAATGCATATTTTATAAACATTTGCATTCGTGGTTCGCACACCTTTTTCTATATAAACTATGATTGTGACAAATTTCATACTCCCACTTTCGAGCAATTTTCTTAAAATGGTACCGAAAGTTTTCACTTCACGTATTAATATAAAGCTGTATTTTACACAACGAGATCTTTTTTTAAGAGTATAAGATTTCTTTTTTTTTTTATTCAAGTTACGTATGCGGCCACCTTTACTCAGGCCCAGGCGCGGTCTTAATCGATGTCCCCGCCATGTCGGCGCTCCGCCGCGCGACGGCGGTGCTTTTAATGGGAGCCCGAGGTAACTTATATTGTATTCCCTTGTAGCCACTTCCATGCCTCTCAAATGAATCATCAGATCATTCAAATAAAACATTAACAATGCACTCTCTCTCCTCATTACCATTCGCTTCAATACTCGTGATCAATCGACTCAATTTGAATCCACTTAATTATTATGCGAAGAAAATATTATTTTACCAACGAATTTTTTATAATATACTCAGATTAGTTACACGAATTTTACGATTTCTTAACTTCCCCCAACTTGTCGCTGGTTTTCACTATTAATTATATTATGTAGTATTTTGATAAAAGGGAAAAAATTAATATTTTTAACATTTAACGTCACATAGCTTGAGACGCCCCGTGCCCGTTGTCCCAACGTAACCCAACGGTCGGGCAGGACGGTGTCTGCCGGGTTCGCTAGTATTTAACATTTTCTTATGCCATTAATCCGTTACAACATTATGAAGCAACATGTTTAAAATGTAGTAAAAAGATCAATGTTTCTTATTACAAGTTACTACGCACCGGATATATTTAGTAGAATATAAAATTAATCTACTGTATAATGTAATTGGATAAAAAATTAAACTATAAGCGACTTAATATGGAAGCATTTATTCAAAGTAACCGTGTAATTGATAGAATCGGGCTTCCGAGCCTAATACGTTTATCTGGTCATTTAACATTGTCATTTCACTGCCATTTTCTGATTCAAAGGGAGGAATGTTCCAAAGACCTAAATGTAAACGAGTTGTAGGTTTTAAACAATTGCTAGAATTTAATAATCCTTTATCAAATCTACATCTCTTAGGTACGTATAATAAATTTTATGGCATCAGTATTGCGTGTAATCGTATTTAAAAATTAATTATTACAAACAAACCATTAGAACGCGTGTTTTTCTTTGGGGTCGAAAAATACGTATGTAAACCTTACATCATTTCAAAGTCAGTTTCTGAGTTTCACATATTTCGACATATATCTTTATGTAAATGTTATTTAGAAATATGGCAAACAATAAAAAGAAGTAATTAGCCGTGTTTTAACTGAACGAGCAGCCTTATGAGGCTGTCTCGAACGTTGGCTGCTCAAATTTTTTGTTTGGAGCAACTTAAAAGTACGAATATATCATATGATGATACTTTTTGAACGATAAATGATTTTAAAAAGTGAAGATAATAAAGGTTTCTGCATACAATATTCCGATATAACTTTGGTCGTTGTCATGTACTTAAAACTTGGAATTATGAAACTTAACAGATCGGGTATTACAATACTGTGCGGTATGGGTAAGGCAATATGATAGTCCTTCAAAAGAAACTTTACTATTTTATAATTTCATAACCTAGTCATGATTATAATCTGCAGAAATTATAGCGATCTGAATATTTTTTTTTAAATCGCTATTAGCAATACGTAACTTAACTTCTTTAGCACAGTAAAATTGCGTTTGACCTTGTGCAAAATATTTCTTTGTTTTAAAACTATTCTTATCAATATAGTTAGTGCAGTACTTTCAATAAACGGACCCTTAATTTTGAAAGTAATCTTGCTATTAATCCCATCTGTGGAGCCAGTCACCATTGTGTATGCCTTTTTTTATATATAATAAGAGGCAAACGAGCAGCCGGCTTTCACCCAAGTGATTACCGATGCCCATAGACAACTGCAACACCAGGGGGACCGCAGATGCGTTACCGGCCTTTGAGAAATGAGTATGCTCTTTTCTTCAAGGTCCCTAAGTCGTATCGGTTCGGAGATACCGAAGCGGGTAACTGATTCCACATGCCTTAGAGATATAGTCCACATTTTTCTAACTTTCTCCCTATTTTCTTGACATTGTAACAAAAAATAGATTATTTATTTATGTACCTAAAACTATATATAGAAAAATACACAATATAGAGAGGAAGTAAACAAAGGAAAAACTCATCTCTAAAAGAGATCTTTCCCAGCTTTCCTGGAGTGTAGGATAAATAGTATTAAATATAAAGCGGTGCTGGTACCAAAGGGAAAAACAGAATGACAATAAGACCTTACTAATAAGGTTAATATAAACAATATGGTACATATATAGAAAGAAAGTATAAACGATAAACATACTAAATTGATAAAAGATAAAATTGGTTTAGTCTAGATTAAAAAGTGTTAAGAGAAGGGTTATCTTTTGTAATAGTGTTCAGGAATAGAGTTCCAATGAGATGCAGTAACAACAAAAGAGTTATGTTAGATTGTAGTAGAATAATTTTCGTAAATATGTTGGATATATTTGGCTTTTGGTGGGTAGCTTCTAAGTCTTCAGCATTGATCATTCAGATTTCCTTCAAAATTCTTGCTTGATCAGTTGCATATTTGTGGACGTATAAAATACCTTATCGTGCTGACTTAGAACGAATTTCTGACTAGAATTTGAATATCTGATCGATTTGGAGGTTTTGGCACAGGCAATTTTGTACTATATAAAAAGTATTTGCGACATAATTAGAAAAATAAATTTCCCAAAACACCCGCACTATTTCACGAAGTTGATTGGCATGTCGTTTCCAATGAAGTCCATCCACCTCTACCATATAAGTTACACCTGGTACTAAGATCTCACAAAACGCACTTATAATATAAGTGACGTCATGACAACTTTGAGTGTTTTGGGGGGAATATTAATCCTAAAATTTTAAATGATCTTTTTTTTGCCATAAAAACTGAAATTTCAGCAGTAGTATGATATGGTTTGACAATAGTAGATACTAAAGAGCTATGATGATATTTCTTCGTAAATAATAAACCAATTTAGGAAAAAATATCGTCATGGCTATTCTTGATATAGACACTGAGCTCCGAGTCCCCAAAGACCTAAGTTCACTACGCTAGCACTGAATCGTATTCTATAGAAAAATATTTTTCATGTTTTTTTAATTTTGTTGTTTGTTGAGCCAACGGGCATGCAGATTTCCTTATAACGATACGGCGGCAGAGCAATAGAAGGAAGTACTGAAGAATACTCCGTTCGAACATAAATGCTATGGTCGTGGACCTATTAAAAAGTTTTTCTGACATTCACGTTAACATGAGAGATACCTAAATACATATGATTAAGATTTGATTTCAGAAATATCTCTCTGTATTCTGGACTTATATAATACGACCTTATGATATTCTACTCTTAGGACAGTAGCGTATATAATATGAAACTGTGTTGAGAGCATTAGGTTGACGCTGCGAGCGATGCATTAGGTTGAAAGGCTATCCTTGTCACGGTCGTCTTGTGTTCCACACGAGTGTTTACTCGAGGGATTGGTCGAACGACCTTATATAGCCCAGGGCATTTAACTACTCTATGTCTTTAGACCGCACAAATAAATGATATAATCTTAAAGAAAAAAAGAAAGAAATTATATATTTAAAACAAAAACACTGTTCATAGATATGCATAAACATGGTTACAAAAATATAGCAGAAACTCACACAGAAACAAAATTAAGACCCTTATAAGTTATAATAAGCAAGGATAAAAGCCACACAGGAACCAATAAGGTGTATTATTTTCTATGTTGGTTTTAATCCGATTAATTGGATTCTATGGGAATTTTTCAATAGGGTTACTAGCGGACCCGACAGATGTTGTCTCGTTCGAATTTTGCGATCGTTTGCTATTAGCGAGCCATTTCCTTCATGTATTTTCGTTAAAATAAGAACACGGGCAGAATGTTTTATGAGATAATAATTTAACGTGACTGGTTGGTCAAACAATGGTGTAGTAAGACCGTCATCGCGATCATAATTCGCGAATTAAAATGAGAGAGAATAAGTGCAATGTAACACGTAACACCAATGACACCGCGAACAAAGCGCAGCACTGCACGTTTTGCTTTTAAACCAAAGCACCTCTAACCATAAATATATGTTACTTTAAGCGTTTCTATATAGTATAAGAAAATAAGAAAGAATTAAGTAGGAAAAGGTCTTTTGGCGCGCTAAGCCCGCATCAAAGCCGAAGAGTCTGCAAATCGTGAGAAGGCAGGCGGCCAATAAGATGTCCCTTAAATACAGGATAACGAGCTACTTGGCCGAGGGACCGAAAATTTTGCTAATGGAAAACAAGCTTTTAATTTAAGCTTAGTAAGAGGGGAAAAGGGAATATTAGACATACCTAAAAAGTATTCCTAATATTCTTTAAAAAAAAACTTTTATTATTTACTATATAATAATAATTTTACAAGGCACTTGGAGACTACTCGAATATGGACACGTACTGCGTATTAAGTGCCAGTTAATGAAGTAAGACCATGACAAACAGTTTTATGGATAGAAATAGAAACTGGCGATCACAAATGTTTCTCGAAATCCGGATAATATTCTATATGTTGTCCAATGTCCAGATATATAAAGTGCCCTATGCGTTTTGGTTGCCTTTGCAAATGTATGGGAAACGTGACATAAACAGACGAACAACCACGTGATCCTTTAAGGGCTACTTTTCCTTTTAGGTACGGAACCCTACAAAGAATAATTATAATCTATGTACATACAATAAAGGGCCGTAACGTTTTTGGGCCCAGGGTTTCTAACAGCCGATGCGGGTTATTGACTCTCAATTAACCTTTTACGTTAATTGATTGGGAATAGATATACAGCTTAAATTTACCTTAGTGATTAATATTTAAATGTTGATTTATTTATTTATTCATTCGTAAATAAATAATTAAATATAAAACCTTCATTTATATTAATTAATAGGTACTATTATTTCAATGATGACGCCATATTTATGTCTTAACATAAGGTCAAATAAGGTTTACTTATAAATTAAAATAAATGAAATATATAGTCTGTATGATACCGGTTATCTTCGAAACGGTTCGACCGATTTTGAAGAGACCTACATTAGCAGATACCTGATTTTATAAGGTATAACATATAGTAATAATTAAATTCCCATGTAAGATAAACCTTGAACAAAATGATATGACGTCAATTATTTTCTTTTATGTGCGTAACGAAACTTCAATTGAAGGGTCGTGCTACCATTTACACGACTAATACGCCCATGGGGCATCATACAAAATTCTAGTCGAATCATCGACTACACTTAGGATTGAAATGTTTGTGCTAGGCCCACAAAATTCTATTCTATTCGTCGACTTTACTTAATATTGAAAAATGCCCCTGCTAGGCCCATAAAATTCTAGTCTACTCGCCGACTTTACCTTAATATTGAATAATATTTCTGGTAGGCTCACAAAATTCTAGTCTGCTCATCGACTTTACTTAATATTGAGAAATGTTCGTGCTAGGCCCATAAAATTCTAGGCTACTCGTCGACTTTACCTAATATTTAAAATGTTCGTGCTAGGCCCACAAAATTCTAGCCTGCTCGTCGACTTTACTTAATATTGAAAAATGTTCGTACTAGGCCCATAGAAATGGTGACTTACTGTGAGGTTTCTTGGGACCAGGGTCAGTTTCTATCATCCTATGCGGGCGGGCAGCTGTGTATGCCGGCTGTGACAACTCACGTAGACAAATTCAGTGGTAGTGGGTTCGCTTCCAACGGAGAGCGGCTCGTCTGTAACAAGTAAAGGGAAAATTTTCATTTAAAAACACGAGCTGCAATTAACGTCAAATTAATAGAACAACTCGATTAAAATCTTTTCGGTTCATAGCCGGCGACGTAATGGCGTCATGTTAAGGTAGGGCTTAAATTCTTAAATTGACCATTGAACCCTGTAGGTGGCGCTGTAACGGGATATAAGTCTTACCACAGGACAATGGCTGTTCTGTCCGCTAATAGTGTAATAAAACATTGCGTAGTTAGGGGAGTTAAAAGAAAAACAAGTTTCAGAAATAATAATGTATATTTAACCAGCAAGAAAGTAATAAATTTAATTGAACGGTCAGAAAATAATGGTATTTTATAAAAAAGTAAAAATGATTAAATAAATAAATCTGCTGGACCCATCACCAAATTTATAGTAGGACATAAAATTTCGTAAATGATTATAAGTACATAAATTAGCAATAAAATAAAGAATTTTTAATTAAATAATTGTTAAAGAAGTACAATAGGGTTGCCAAATTCTAATGAGTCAAAACTCACCAAGTAACCAATTTTGTCTTCATGCAATTTATAAAAATAACAGGACAAGTTTTAAAGTATACTTAATTTTTATTTGTATGGCAAAAATAATTATTACGAGACGTTATGTAAATAAGACCACTTCACTAAGAGTGTCACTAAAGTTGTTCTCAGTGAGACCGATTTTGATAAAATTCGTAGTGTTTCAGTGCACCACAGAAAAATAAGGAGTGCAATTTAGATGATTTAAATTGACAAGGCCAGTTAATAGCGATTAAGTTTAAAATACCGCGATTTTTTTTAATTTAAGTTTTTTACTAATTATTGTTATTTAAAATTAGCACTTCAGTTATAAAAAATATTTCATGATTAGTTTTTTTTATATAAATAAATATTTTTTTATGAGTCACATACGAAGTCGGTTATATATTTTTTTAATATTTTCTACCATCTTGCGTATTTGGCAACCCCAGTTTGAAATTATAATACAAAAACCAATAAACGTTCGCCATTTTTAACTTCGGTTTCCTTCTTCCTTGACCATGTTGTCGCTACGGTTGTTCTTGTGTCATAAGTACATGCGGCAGATGTCATCGTTGATCTCCAACATCTGGTCTATGAAGGGCTGGTCCGACATAACCTTGGCCAGTTTGGTGATGATAGTGAGAAGGCCGTTTTTCTTATACTTCATTTGTATGCTGCATCGCTCGATCTCTTCCAACACTTGTGGTAGTACCTATAAGAAGAAAAAATAACTTTCTAAGTATGTGTACTGGTGGATTTATGTTCCGTGCCGTTCCAGGCCTAAGTCAATTAAGTACCCTTATGCATGCCACACATAATTAGGAATCAATATGTATGTATACATTAGGTCACGCCCTAAAGAGGCAGTAGGGTACCAAAATGTGACACTGTGTCACAACGGGCAAGGGGGGATAAGTAATCTTTTATTGGAGCAGCAACAACATAGGATTTTCATCCAAAATAACTTAACAATTTAAAAATAAAATCCTTTGAATATTTAACAATTTGCGCACGTGTTAATAACGAAGGTTAGGGTTTAAATTCAGTTTAATTAGAAAAAAAACCTTTTTTAAAAGCTTTTATTCATATGTATTCCACTAAACACAAAATACTCGTCAAGACAAATCAAACGAGCCCAAACTCAATGCGATTACATCGTTCTATAACAGAGTTCTTATGGCCACCTTCCAGCTCTATCATCATATCAGTTCCATCATAATGTTGCATTGTCATCCAATTGACATATGTGTGCAAAATTTCGGCTCAATCAGTTATAGATATCTGCTCCAACATTGAGTTCTAAGATTCCCGACCAAAAATACGTTGCAAGTTACATTAAATCTTTTAAAAAGAATAAGAAAGTTAGCTGGCCATTTCTACCACCTTGAAATCAATAAAGAAAATAAAAAAGGAAACAACAAATAGTGTTCAAATTGAAGAAAGTAGGAGACAGAATGAAATTTGTTCGATTCTATCTCTCTATTACTACGCCATATAAAGCTAATTTTCATATCATAGATTTCGCTTCTAAAACAAAGCATCTTCAGGAGATAGACTCTAGAGAGAGACGAATTTCTTAGCATTCAATGGATGCAGCGTGCGGGTGCCGGTGCCATCGTTTTGCAGAGGAAAGAACCATAGCAGTGCCCGGAACTTGTTACCCGTTATCCATACCTGGTTAATTCGATTGTGGAAAATATTCCACGTTTTCCAAGAATATATAACATAATAACACTATCTAGTGGATAACTTTGTTTATAGTAGAGAAAAGGGTAACCCCTGGTTCTCAGTGGGTATTCCGTGAATCAGTCAGCGAGTCGCACTTCTATTCTTAATCGAGACTGTACTTGAGTATCAGGTACAGTCTCGATCGGGGTGCGTAATAAAAAATACTGTGTTTACGGTTAGCTGAATTCCATATTTCATTATACAATGAAAATTTAAGCGAGAGATTTTGCCTTAAAGTTCAGAAATCAGTGAGCTGCTGATATCGTTTCACAGATGATTGAGGACAGTAATTTCGACGTTGGTTGGTTGACTGAATTCTGAAATATTTAGTGTCGCAATTCATACCAAGTTCTTATTGACAACTACAATTTATTAATATAGAAAAAAGTTATTTAAATACATTTATTTTTAGAGGTAAACTATTACGTTCATTTATAACAATATTTTAGTACATTTCACATTATTATTAATATAATTTATTAAATACGAGAATTTGCTTTATAACTTTTACCAATTACAAATTAATCTCCATCCCCAATTCAACATCTTTATTTTGTATTCCACAATCCATAGTTTTACCTTCACGCTTTATAATATATAGTCTGCACTCTATAATCATTGCTAACGTCGTTTTATAAAATATAAACTCATCTAACTATTATAACGTCATCTTGTGGCAAAAGCAGGATTCGAGTTTAGAAATCAATGAGCTGTTAATATGGTTTTGTGGATGAGTGGCGACAGTAATTGTGCCTTCTGATTTTAATTAATCCTGTTTATTCTCGCCTGTAATTAATTTAAACTAACTCTCGCTCGTGATTTATTCGATAACTACTACAATAATTGTCATGAATAAGCGATTTTGATGTTTTTTTTTTCGTTTTACTAAGTACACTTATTATATAAACTTTTTTGTTTTTTCTTAATTAAAAAATGCGTCAGTTGAAAATTTTATAAGCAGAAAAGAAAACACACCAAATTAAAAAAGTTGTATTTTTTTAAACGTCATCAAAGTGTTAAAAAAGTATTTTTAAAATCAATAACAAGCATGTGCTAATAAGATACACAGATTAAAAAAAAACAATCTTTTATTATATTAATAGCAATGGGTCGCAACAAAGCAATTAAGTCGCCTTCGTTCATTTTTTTAACATAACTGGCATACATAAAAAAATATTAAAACAAAGTAATGAACTACAAAAGAACACTAATGTAATCTGTGTGAACATAATAATATTATTTACTCTCGGTCTCGGTTTAAAACATGCACTAATATAATTTTTTACCCTCTGTGGTCTCGTATACTGAAGAAGGTTTTTCTCTCTTAATGTGCTCTGAAGCAATAAAGTTGCCTTTGCGGGTTGTTGCTTAATTACCTAGATATTTTAATATGGGTATAAGACTCGATATGAATTTACATGTACTGTAACAAGTAATTCTTTAAATATGTCCTAACAATGTTATAGTTTCAAAACTGTCCATTCCCTTAATTTCACGCCTCATCAGCAAATCTAGGTCTCGCAAATTCCCGCTGACGCTGCAAAAGTCATTAAGGCCAACAAAACACTCAATCAAGGAAGAATGTGATAAATACAAAGAGATATCAAACAGCGATAGCATATTTTTCCTTATAAGGCCAAAGTCTGCGAAAGTCTTCGGCCGTGAATGAAATAATTAGCAAGTTCGGAACGTTGAAAAGAATTATATGGGCTAATGCTCGTTGGCTTTTGGCGGCGGCCAGGAGTCGTTTGTCACAGCCGACGATGTTTATTCAAACGAGGAGATTTTATTGCAGCGACATAAATCTCCGTCGAAAGACGACGGTGGAAGTGGCACGGATGGTAATTGTAGTACAATGTCGCCATCTTCGCTTCTCCTTTTACCGTTTTCGAATATTAAAACGTACGTATTTTTGCACTTTATAATGTCCTAACTGTTTCCCCGCGACTTCACCCTCGTAAAATCAAACTTGTGAGATTCCTTAGACCTCCCTTAGGCCTTATCGACAAAACTATTCTTAGCGGATGACTACTAAGAATAAACTGCCTCCTTCCCAAATTTCATCTTTGTATGTCCCACGGTTGTACATATACGGGTTTTTATGACATATACGGTTGTCACGATTACGCTTTGATATCATCCAATACATGTGTACGTAAATAAATAAAGAAATAAATATATACATGACTATATGACACACGGACGTCTGTTCCTAAGGTAGGCAACTTAATGCCTGTGTTATAGGTCCGTAATTTTTGTAATGAATGTTTTCTTCTATACTGCAATTACTTTGGTTTTAACAAAACTTTTGATGCCATAATTTTTTTTTAAATTTTAACTAATCCCGAATAAACCGAACTAACGAATGCAGATTTGAATTAAGATGCTGATCCTGTTGAAAAATTTCCATGGACCCAATTAAATTGGAAAAAAGCCATGCAGAAATCAATAAGATATATTGTTTTCTATGCGGTTTTGTTCCATTTAATTGAATTCTATGGGAATTTTTCAATAGTGAGAAGGTAAAGTGCCTTTAAATAGCCGAATACCACCAAGCATAGATTTTTATTAGTATTTATTTAACTAATTAGTTATTAAATATGGAGTAGAGAGTGTGTATTAAATATGGAGTATAAATGAAAAGGGAGCTTTCATCATTCATCAATTTTATTTATATACATTGTGTTTTTATTGTTATTCTATTTTCTTCCCTTCCCTTTTCCTCCCTTTCCTTGCCTACTCTTTCCCATTTTATTAAACTTCCCGCCAAATACCTTCCTAGGTTTCGATGGTTGTATGTTCCTCTTTTGATGCTTAAACTTTTTACCATCTTGATCTTTGAAGTTTTTCCTTCTGTCGTCTCTGTTCTGGAAATTCTTTCCTCCATCGTTGTGTCTTTGGAATTTTCGTTTTCCATTTTTCTCATTCTGTGTATTGGCATCTTTGTTCTGATATTTCTTTTTTAACTTCTTGTCTAACCTCATCTTCTTGAATCCTCGGGGTTGTTCGTTGTCACCAGACTTTCGTTTTCTTGGTTGATTTTGGCTGAAGAGATCTGAAAGTGCATGAATGAAAGTGTATACGATTGATCCGATATTGATAAGATTTTAGGACAATGTTAAAATAATAATTAGCCTTGCGGGTCAACAGATCGACAATCCCTATTCTGCTTTCGTCTAGTCTTTCCACTGTTCGCTTTTAAGGGATGCAGTTTGGGTATTTAACAGACTGGTATATGCAGTTATATTTAAATATATACAGGACTATATGTTCCTAAGGTAGACAATTTAATACCTGTGTAACAGACGCCTGTTATACACAATTTTTTTTTGCAGAAATATATAAATACATATGTATAGATAATATACCCAGACTCGAGGCGGGAATCGAACCTACGATTCCTGGAGCGCAAGGCAGGGTGACTGCCCATTACGATAACGGGCCAGTTAGTCAGCCAGTCGAGGCGACGCTCTTGCATAATTAAAGGCATTTAGTGACAGTAGAAGTTACCATGTTCAGGCTCCTCGCCGACTTCTTGCCTGTAGTAGTTGGCGTCGTCATCTGCGTCTTCCTCCATGTCTGATGCGGTCTTGGCTTCCGCAGCTGCCAGCTCCATCAACCTGGGCACCAAATCACAAGAGATATATACATAACTAGCTAAAACCCCCTACTGCGCACGCGTTAATTCAGTGACTTTGTTATATTTTTTTTTTCTGGGGAACCCCAAATTATCTTTCTAAGTTGATTACATACATGAGCATGGTAAGTTTTGTTTTCAACCAACTTCAAAAAAGGAGGAGGTTCTCATATCAACTGAATTTTTTTTTGGTGTCACCTCAGAACTTTTGACTGGGTGAAGGAATTTTGATAATCCTTTTTTTTTTTATTTAAAAGCTGGTGCTTCCTTTGTGGTCCCATTTCCATTTGTTACAGTTATAACAATTTTAAGTCAATATTTTTTTAAGAGAGAGAATATTAATGTATGATTCAATATACAATAAAATGAAAAATAACCAATAACAGCATATTCTTTTATTGATTAGTCTAACTGCTAAGATGAAGATAATATGCTTATGTCACAATTGTTTGTTTTTAAGGAGATGATGAAAATAGAGGGGAGGGCAAATTGTGATGAGATATTACATATATTTATTTCCTGATTTCTCACATTTTTAACTTTTAGTGCCATGGATTTTTTTATATAGGTTTTTCTATATTATTAAATAACATTTTGTCTTTTTTCCATTATTGTTCCTAATTTCTTTATCAGGAGTAATCCACGCAGATTTAAAACCGGCAAATTTCCTACTGGTATGTGGACGACTGAAGCTAATTGACTTCGGTATCGCATCAGCCATAAGCGGTGATGCAACAAGTGTAGTGCGAGCGCAGGCCGCTGGCACCTACTCCTATATCAGCCCCGAGGCATTGATGGGTGGTGCCGGTGGTTACGGCGGTAGTGCTAACATCAAGGTATAAGCGAAATTTTTGATTGGCATGCTAGTGTAACATAGAAAAGTACACAAAAAGAGTAAATTGTGATCATAAAATCATTTTCACTATATGGAACATATTCTACTGATATTAAATATAATGCTTGGCATCCACAAATGGTAAACGGAGAAGCCAACTTGTACAGGGATTACCTGTATAGGTAGACTGGAGCATATGTGGGTCAGTTTTTTGAACATAGGCAGGCGACTGTTGCAAAATCGAATATCAATTTATATATCTACTCTCTGTAGAATATCTATGGTATTCCCCATAAACGTTACCAGCATGCTGTTGGACTGCACAGGCAAAACTACACAATAATCCGTCCAGTAGATGATAACGTGGAAGCCAGGCATCATAAATAACTATTCAAATCAATAAAATTTCACTGTCTGTATTATATTTATATTACTGATTGTATACACATATGTATATACATACACTAAATTCTACAAAAATTCAATTTTTATCATTTTTGTCTGTTGTTATGGGTAATCACCAAAACAGCTGGAACATAATTATTTTGGTTTATTTGCTAATGCATATGTACCCTATATATTAAGTTTTCTTAAATATTGCACATAGTAGACATGCAGACAGCCGTCAGTTGGTTTGACTATATCTAAAAAAATGATAATTGTAATTTATATATTTGTTTTCAGATCTCATACAAGTCAGATGTATGGTCTCTGGGTTGCATATTATACAGTATGGTGTATGGACGCACACCTTTTGGACATATCCCTAATCTCGCTAAACTTGCTGCCATACTTGATCCTAACCATTGTATTAATTACCCACCTGCTGAACGTAAGTATTTTATAAGAACAGTTATCATTTTAAAATTTATTCACTGTTATAATTTTCTAGAAACTTTTTGCCTCGCACAATTATCTGTGGAAACAGTTGCCAGCTTCGGTATTCCCGAACGGATACGACTTAGGGACCTTCAAGAAAAGAGTATACTCATTTCTCAAAGGTTGGCAACGCACCTGCGAGCCCCATGGTGTTGCAGTTGTCCATGAGCGTCGGTAGTCACTTAAGTAAACCGCCTGCCCGTTAGCCCCTTGTTTAATAAAAAAAAAATGTATAGAAAAATATCAAAGACCAGTAATTTAAGTAGCAATATTTCTTTGTGTATAAAGATGTCAGTATTGTGCTAATTTTGCAAACCTATTCTTGTTTTTACACTATTTATTAATCCAATTATATCTGTGATCTCTCTTTATTCTCTTGCTTTTTCTGGCATACAGCTAATTGAGAATATTGACAGACGTTTAATGTGTATTCTTTTAATTAAATCCTTACTTTACAGACCTACCACAGTCAGTGATAACCACCCTCAAGTGGTGTCTTACTTACAATGCCCGTGCTCGTCCCACTGTTCGTGAATTACTCGCCGTACGACATTTTCAAGCGGCTCGTTCACCATTGCCGACTTCGCTAGTGGAGCGACTGCACGCACACGTGTCACCAGAAGAGTATAGAATACTGCAGCAAGCGCAGATATAGAATTGGAATTGGGATATGTAATCGAATCTTATGAAGGCATCCATGGAAGTGTTACCTGAGTGTGACAGTTTAGTGCTGAATTTCCTAATATACTTTAAATATATTGAAATTCTTTTTCTGATATGAATTTCTTTAGCATTCCATGGATTAACCATGCGGGTGCTGGGTCCATCGCGTTGCAGAATGAGGAACCTGGGAATTTTAACATAGGGTTAAGTTTAAAAGTATTCTTTAAAGTAGCTACTAACACACCTTTACTGCCAATGTTTACCCCTTGCTTAGTTAGTAGTTGTGACTCAGCTGGATGACATCTTAGACTTTTGGGAGAGAAGTATTAAATCATCGTAGAATTTTCCTACGATGTGATTCTTAGTGACTCAAAGGTGTTTGTTGAGTTGTGATGGTCTCTTGAATTTCGTCCCTAAGTTACTGCTATCTCTATATAAAGATGATGTATCTGCAGAATGAGCCATGACTTTAGAATCCTCATGATATTTTGTGTCTAGCTTTGTCAGAAGAGTTCTCCTAAGATATTGGACAAGGAAACGCCAATTTAAAATTGCTGTAACATAGTTGTTGTATATCTAAGCTTTCTTTCTACCGAGGAATTTAAATGAGACTGCTTCAGCAATGATATAAACATGATATCCTTCTATTTTGAGTCCTGGAACAGAAGAGGTGATTTTGATGTCTTGTCTAACCAACACAGATAATAACACTTTAGGAAGGCTTTGTAGTCGTATCTGTAGTCCATTCGTAAAACTCATCCACTTGGCAAAAGACTTTAACATTGCTTAGGGTTCCTTGTTGTGTTTGTTAGTGCAATCTAACGTATTTATGTACATCAAGAACAAAGTGTATATAAATATGTAAATAATCCAATATTACTCTATCAAGATGTCTGTCTTGTTGTAAATGAATTTAGAACAGTGTTAAAATATTTATTTATCACAATAATTATGTGATATCATCATAATAATTGAATACTGAGTTTACACTCATGAATAATTCAATGATACTGAGATAATTAGTTTCCCGGGCGGATAATTTATATAAAATAAGAAATATTTTAATATGTTTATATAGATTAAATCATATTTGTAAATTCCTAAGTTCGTAAGCATGCTTTTATAGATGATGACAGTGTTTTTATTTGTTTTCACAAAGAAGACAACATGTTGTGGGATAAAATATTTATTAAAATGTTTACGTATATGAATACAAATACAAAAATTAAATAAAGTTTAGTCAAATAAGATGTTAGTAAAATGTAATGTGATCTATCATAATATATTAGCCTTACACCTAACTATAGCTTGCAATATATGAAATGCAAATACAATCATTGATTAATTAATAAATCGTATAGTACCTAGATGTGAAGTTTTATTAGAAATCTCTTTAGGAGCTTCGTATTCCTCTGCTACGCTCAGAGGAAAGGAATTCATCCATAATTAAATATACCCAAAGGTACAAAACTGCTTCCGTGCAGTCAAAGGCAGATAATCTTATTAGAAAAGAACGACACTAAAGCCTTTATCTATAGAAGGCGTACTCGAACAACACGTTCTTCGGAACTATCTAGCACAGCAAAAATTTCTAATAAAAACTACTCAGGCAAATGCATAAAGAGTTCAGTCTGGAAAGATTGGGATTTTAAATAGATAAATAGTGTATAATATAAGCAAGGTGGTCAGGAAAGTGTATTCCGACCGCGCAGTTATTATAAACAGGTGTTAGTGTGTCAAAAATAAAACAGTGATTTTCTTTCTGTTATTTAATAAATTATAGTTTATTAAACTGCGCGGTGGAGTGCCATGAACGGCAAGCGGCATTTAGTTCTGGAAGAGCGTGCGCGTGAAATCAATGTAGTCAAGCGCGTTGGGTATTGGTCGCTCGGTCTTCGGCTCAACGTAGGGTTTCATTCTGGCAACACAATAGTCGGCCATTTCCTTGGTGAGATTCTGTATAAAAAACAAGACTTTTAGAAAACATATTAAGTATAAAGTGCATACTGTAGTCAATGAAAAAAATAATAATGAATGCTTGGATGTTTGAAATTTATGAGGTTTGAGACAATTTAGCGCCGCAGCGAGCTGCATTACAAATTCGATCTGATATCATATAACATACATATATATTTAAAATATCTTATTGATTTTTAGAAGTCTAACTAACCGCATAAAGCTCATCTTTGGTGACGTATGCGCGATCTTGATGCGCGGTGATGGCCCGGAAGGCGTTCTCAATCTCTTCAGATGAATGAACGTTCTCAGTCTCCTTACTTATCATGAAGGCCATGTACTCCTGCAGCGATACCTGGCCGTCACGATTCGGATCCACAACATCTGTGTGACAATGATATATTATTATTGAGATAAATACTTACTTTATAATTAGTAACTTGAGTTGTATAACAAAGAACCTGTAGAACTACTTCTTCTACTCAAGTTTCGATTTTTATATAAGACTCGAAACTTACTGAGTATAGCCTCAAATTCTGGATCCGGTTGTCCCTCTTCAACCATAGGCAGGTCGTACCCGAGCGCACGCAAACAAGACTTAAACTCGTGATGGTTGAGGCGTCCCGAACGATCTTTGTCGAAGTGCTTGAACATCATTGAGAATTCTTTAAGAGCATCCTCGCTTACGCCTGTAACGATTAGAAATAGTTTAACACATGTAAGAATAACATTATTTTAACATATTATAAGTGTGATTGTGGTAGCTATAAGATTAAATATAGTATCAATATTAAAGCCAAGGGTAGGATTTCATAAAATAACTTGAAATAGAGTATGTGTACTCACCAGAGTGGTTTCTGGCTTGTATCTGCTGCTCCAAATTGTGCTGCATTCGCATAGAAAGTTGGTCGAGCTGGTCCCATTGTTGCGCCAAGCCCACAGTGCTGTGCTCAGTATAACGGTTGTCCAGAATCAAATGTTCCTCGAGAGCGGCTCCTGCGACGACATTGACGAAATTTAGTTTATTTTCGATTTTATAAAAATCTTAAATTCTCGGTTTTTTGCAGAAAAATACATATTCCTTTGTTGATGATAACAAAGTAAATACCTAGTAACATGTTGTCTTTACTTCAACTAACCTAACTCGTAATTTAGGAAGTGTTAAGGGTGGAATATAAACTCGTAATAGACAATAGGACCAGATTTAAGTCCAAGTTGAACAAGTATTTTACAGATTATAAGCAAGGACAGCATATTCTATTGTTAAGCTATTGTTGCTATAGATATTGATTGTAATGAAATAAAAATATATGTCGGTAACTGATAGCTTTGATTACAACAGTACATTTTTATTCTTATATCAGTATTATAATATAGCAATTACCTAGTTCCTCTAGACGTCGCAAGTCAGCTCTGCGCGCGCGAACTTCTGTAGCGCGTTGGTTTCGTTCGGTTTGTGAGACTTCCCGGTGGCCTAAACTCGTCATTAAGGGCCGGCAGAGCATCTGCTGGCCTTCTGATCGTGCAGATGTCCATGGGTGCCGGTAGGCACTTCGGTGCCTGCTGCCTGCTCGTCTGCCCCTTGTAATATAAAAAAAAAACATGCATAAAACTGGAAAATATGTGACGTCATATCAAGGAGGAGAGGCTTCTGAAAATGCCTGTGACAAGGACGTTGGAGCTAAAAAATTGTAAATTTGATGTAGTGTAATTATAGATGAGCCCTATAGGGCTCCACGCTAAAGCTTCAAATATTTCAACACTGGTTGGATCACTGTACAACACACGCAAAATGTGTAAAAAAATATGTTTGACACAACGAGGCTTGTCTGAGCAGCTAGTATTAAATAAGATTATTAGGCATTTTGTTTATTTTTCTCAATAATGCATAATTTATTTTTTCTCGAAGTTGTTTGCACTCTAATGAGTTAAATTCCTTCGGGGAGGCTGACATTTTTTTAAATTAAATTTTCGAGTTATGAATGCTACAATAGGGCATTTCGACGTTAATATTTTCATTATAAACACACATATACAAGAATTTCTGTATTTAAACAAAAAAATAACCGCGAAGCGGTTCCGCTTCTAATCTATCCGTAACAGAGTTACGTTTCGCGCGGAAAGTCAGAGCCCTCTGACGGAATATCATTAATCGAGCGAAAAAACTCCAAAATGCATTCCTAACTCGCAAAAGATTATCAGCCGTACGTTATTTATACGTTTCCTGTACATTCTTGATAACTTCGAACAGCTGGATGCCCTATTGAGCAGTGTAATATACAAGTTATCTGAAAACATTCTAGCACGATATCTTGATGATCTATTTGCGCTCATATATCGCTGATAATCATTTTATCTGACGTAATCTATCTCTTTTTACACTGAAGTGCAGAGCAAACTAGCGGTTTCGAAATGGTGATGTACTAAGATCTTTTCACATGTATACCTACTATCTGTATACCGCTACTTTGTTCGCGTTAAATTAAACTTGCAAAACTCCTTAATTCGGCCCTATCGAAAAAACCTTCATTACACGATGGGACGTGTTGATACTTTAAACTAGAACTATGGCCAAAAAATTATATTTCGATAGGATCAAATTAAGGAGGTCTAACGGCTTTTGCAAATAATATATGAAAGAAAGAAAGAAAAAAACAACATTTATTAGCGACTGTGACAAATACAGGATGACTACAATTAAACACCTAAAACTAACATGAGACAATCATATAATCTATAATAAAATAATATAGCATACTATGACGTATATTAACAAATGGCAAAAGGATTCCTTTTTTTGATAAATATAAGACCTAGGGACCTTCAAGAAAAGAGCATACTCATTTCTCAAAGGCTGGAAATGCATCTGCGAGCCCTCTGGTGTTGCAGTTGTCCATGGGCGTCGGTAGTCACTTAGGTGAACCGCCTGCTCGTTTACGAAGGCTATAGGCTATTATATATATCATCAGGTTAAACGCTTTCACCTAATTTTACGCGGATGAAGGCGCGGGAACAGCTAGTATTTCATAAAACATACTTAAAGTAATCTTTAATGTCGTCACTAATGTAGGTAATGTAATTGAACATGATGTGTTAATACCAGCAGAATAATAAGCCATTATTCCAATAGGTCAAGGTAATAAACAATGATACCTGTAATTTTCAATTTTATCTACTGATGATCTCATTCGTGACGTTACCAAATTAAGTTCACTTATTTTTAGGGTTCCTTACATAAAATTATAAACGCTGCAGTATGTTATATGACTGTGCATAAGACCAAAGGTTGAGATCTATTTCCATACTATGGGTCTTCCATATTAGGGGTCATCTATAAATTACGTAACACGTCAAGGGGGGGGTCATCAAAAGGTGGCATCGTGTGACAACGGCCAGGGGGGGTCAAAAGCTTTGCGACGTCCCGTGCGAAAATTGAAAAGATTCAATAAAATTGAAAAAAATAATTAAAACTGCCGTTTGGTTTTAATTTTTTAAAATACATGCATAAATTGGGAAAATCTGTGACGTCACACCTCAGTGTGGGGTCACCCTCAGGAGAGGGGTATCGAAAGTGTGACAATGCGTGACAAGGAGGGGGAGGAGGGGGTTAAAAATCGTAAAATTCGTGTGACGTAATTTATGGATGACCCCCTATCGCGGATTTGGCTTGTGTTCGGAGACCAATTCATCCTTTACCTCTTTTTTAAATTAGCCTGTAATATTCTTCTGATGGGCAAAGGCCTCCTCCCTCCTAGACCACTTTCCTCTATCCCAATTCACTTCTTCCCCGCAAAGGCGTTCAAGTACTCGCGCCACCTCTTCCGCGGCCTGGTTTTTGGCGGCCATTGATGGGAGTCCATTTAGTTACAACCTTGGCCCACCTTTGCGAGTACTTTCGTGCCATTCTTCTATGATTTAGAATTATCTATTTCTTTAATTTATTTGAGCAATCAATGCACGTGCATTGATTGCTCTCACAACAAAATACTCTCAAAAGTGCCCACAAAATAGGGTAGTCATAAACTCTTATATATTTTTTAAATTTCTTATTGCTCCTTGTAAGTATTATAGAATTATTTGCATTTATTAACTTTATGAAAAGCGTTTATCGTTGATTTTTTGGTATGCAATACGAATAAAATCTAAGAGATATATGACGCAGTAAGCGGGTTTTACGTATTATATAGAGTCAAAACTCGCCTCGGTTGCCTACGTTGCCTCTCTCATTTTATTCGATATTACAAGATCCTTGCCCTGAAGCAGTGTTTTCAGCAAGCGAAGTACAGCGACCCCAAAAATCAGTCTGTCGACGTAATTGAATTTAGAATCCCTTTTTGACATCCCCAGATCAGAAACATCGCAAGCATATTTGTAATTTCGTATATCTTTTCATCTGTCTCTCTTCTCCTAGCATTATCCCAGTCTAGAACAAGAGGTTAAAATAATACACGATCGATTATGAGGAAGGCTGTCAATTTCACAATGAGCATGAAATTTCTTGTTTATAGGTATAAGTAAATGTACATGTATATAAATGATTTACATAATTTAAAACTACATTTATATTGTTATATAGGAAGTTCGTTACTTTTCGAGGAAGAAGCGTGATTTTTTTGTTTTTGTTTTTTTTTATTATGTTACAAGGGGCAAGTGGTAAATGGCTCCCGACGCCTATATACATCTGGACCAGCAGAAGGCACGCAGTTGCGTTGCCAGCCTTTAAATAGGGGTCAGTCCATCGGGAACTCTCACATAAACGCGACAACAATGCCATAATTTGACGTGAGATCGTAGCCTGGTACTGGTACTCGGACGCGCTGGCACAATTCGGATTCAGACCAAATGGACTGCAAGCGTGTCGCTACCTCTAATTAAATTTATTATTAATGCTCTTCGTATAATGTTTGAGGTAGACAAGCGAAACCTCGTGCTACAATTAGTATAATATAATTTAGTTAGTTACACATTATCTTTACATCTTCTGTTGCTACGTAGGATCGTGACTATCAGTAAGAGACAAAAAAGCTTCACAATACTGACACAATCTTTGTCACAAAAATTCACGTCAACAATCGAAAGCCGGTTATAGGGTCTTTTTAATTTTGCCGCCCACCTACTCATAGGTCTTCATGCTTTGGCCCACCAATGAGTGAGTGCTGGGTGTATGTATGTCCCCATTTCTAGCAATATAGCTACCTAACTTGTGCCAATCGCATCAACTTTATTTTCAGTCGCAAGTTACGACCTTTGCGACGTCGTTTCATTGGCATAAAGGACAATTTCAGGTATAGATGACTTCACTAAAACGAATATAAAGAGGTTATAATAATTTACAATTCAATGAGTGCGAGTAATTTGGTAGTCGTTTCGATGATAGGTAAATTGTAAGCGGGACGCGATCTTTGGCTGCGACCCGCGCCCTATCTCGCTGATCTAAATGTTTTATTGTAGTGTTATTGTTCATAACACGACCGATGGGGCTTAATAATAACATTCTGGAATACCACTAGGCAGGGCTAATATTCTCCTTACTCATCTAATTAAACTATTAATAACCTTTCTTTAATAAAAAATTACTTCAAATTGTCAGATATCGAGCAAACTTGAAATGAAATCACGCGGGATGTACCAGCTATCAAATACAAAATAATTATCAAAACCGGTCCACCTAGTCGAAAGTTCTGTGATAAACATACATTAAAAAAAATACAGTCGGTTGAAAAGAAATGGATTGACTTAAAAAAAATTGACACTGCTTTTTTCTATAAATTATTTTCAATACATACATAAAAGAAAAATACGAAACAACCTGGTAGAAGGACGGAGGGACGAGAGTTAAAAAAATGGTTGAAGTAATAGAGAAAAAAATCAGCCAAGGAGAAACGGGAAATATGCATAAAAATCATATTTTTATATTAATAGGCGGCGGTGGTTCTGGTTCGGGCTCACGGGGCGACGCCGGCGGACTGCCTTCTGTCGTACCAACTGCTGACGACTGACTATTATCACTACACAAAAGAAAAACGTGGTGTATTAATATTTAGATATTATTAAACTTAGGTTAAAGAGTGGGTCAAGACATGCTTTTATAGGAGGGTTCCGTATCTGATACGCGATAAACGTATTTGTTAAGTAATATCTAAAGTTGTCGTCCGATTTCGGTCATAATAATTTTTCTAATGCGTTTTTAGCATGTATAGTCGACCAGGAAATTGCTTTGCCACGCTAAGGTCGAATGTCGTTTACACGTCAATTAGTTAGAAGGCATATTTTTGCTTGTTATGCATTATATTGCTAATAATAACCCTCAACAAGATTTTTTTTAACTAGAAGCTGTCATCCAAAATGGTAAAGCACTTTTTTGGTCGACTATACCATCAACAAAGAAAATTTCAAGTCTACTAATAGTTTTGAATTCCTAGAGGAAACCACCTTGCGGGCGGACAGACGGACTGACGGACACAAAGAAACTATAAGGGTTCCTTGTACGAGACTGTAGAGCACGGAACCCTAAAAATATGTGTATTTTTTATCACCTTAAATCAGACGCATCTGGTTTTACTGACAGTTGAGACTCGTGCGATCGTGATTTGGTGAGAGCTGCGGGCGGTGGGAGATGCACGTTCTGTTTGCGCTTGTTGATGGGCGTGGTGGGTGACTTGCCTCCACCTGTTAACATACCGTAGGTTCATTATATTACAAAAAAGGATCATACCAGTTTTGGATATGCAGGGGACGGAACACTGGCAATGAAATTGAGCGTTTGCAGTCAAAAACTTATATATTTTACCTTTCTTGTTACTAGAATTTCGGTCATCTCGCGCTCTAGGGGAACCTCTGCCATGTCTCTCCCAAGAATCCCAGTACAAGGGTAACTCAACAGGTACTTCACCACGACCTAACGCTTCTGAAACATAAATACATTCACTATTATTAAAATAACATTCTCGCAAGTTAACTATTGAGCTTTAGGCGTCGTCCTAATAGAACGGGAATGCGCGATGCGAGCGAACTTCATTTAAAAGAACCCGCGATGAAACATACTGATGTCTAAGAAGTGTCCAAACTTAAATTCGTGCGATCGCATCGTCTTCTGTCTATTAGGATGTTGCATTACAGTACTGAGACCAAGGATTACATAAATGGGTAAAATGTGATCAAAGTGGGTTCCTTCACGATTTGTAAAATCTAGATCCATTAATAGGACCTGTTTTTTCCTCAGTTACATTAATATATTGACTTGTCAAAAAGGCAAAAAATCAGGCAAAAGTACCAAGGCACCCATTTCACTCATTCAAAACACTAACTTGTTTAATAGGTAGCCAAACATATATCGAAATGAAACTGAATGATAATTTTATATATTATTGATATCGCGCTTTCTTTCGACTGACAGCCATCATTAAATATGAAATTCTTCCCCATCGCAGTAAAAAAATATTAGCTTAGTGACTGACTAAAAAGCTGACCACTGATCAGACTAGGACTATTATTATATTAGATTACTTTGCTTGTTTCGTTTAAGTTTATTTATTTCAACACTACAGAGTATAAAATGAAGTCACTTCCCAATTTTGTACGCGCAGATCTTTAAAGCTACGCAACGGATTTCAATGCGGTTTATACCCACAAAAAGAGTAATTAAAGGAGAAGTTTATATATATAATGCATTTATGTTATAGAAGATCAAAGGCAAGAATTTAAATGATTTGTAACGAGATGTCGTAAAAAACTTATTTTTGTGCGCTTACATCGCTTTCGCTGGCCAAATCTTACGAGATAGAATAAAATAATTTACTCTGGAATTGTATAAAAAATCTATAATAAAGTCCCCGATGGCATATATCTATCTCCTAACTATAACTATTTTTATGTTTTACATATTCCAAAAAAATAATAAACTATTTACAAAAAATAACAAGCTATTTTAAAGAATACCGTCTTTCCACTTATTCTTTTAAATACACTAAATACTTTGTTCATTTTATGCAGATCAATATTGCTCTTTGCAACATATCAATAAAATGAATATATTATAAGATATAAGAGATTTAAAATACGGTAGCAGAATGGTAAGCGACTAATAGATGGCGCTATAATTTGATATAATATCCTATAAGCCAACGTTCAGGAAGGACAATGTCTGCCGGGTCTGCTAGTTGTTAATAATGTTATTTTTAATACGTGACATATTTTTATATCGTAACCTACCTTTTCTGAATATATTTAGCTCTTCATAATCAGGATGGGGGTCAAGAGAGGAACAATTAATTATAGAGCGTTGAGCGCGTACCGCTTGTGGTTTCAATAACGATAATGCTTCTACACTTTATGATAGGGTTGACGAATACGTGATTTTCGATTTATCTTGGAACTAAGTTTTCGTTTTAGTAAATTGCTTTGACATGTCTGAATTATTGTGAAATGGTAATAACAAAGAAAATGCTCAACTGAGTTTGTTGCGGATTCTTCTCAGTGCAGTTCGTTTCGGAACCCTTGTAAATTTAGCTTTTAGATCGTTAATTTTGCAATAACGATATATAAAATATTATTATACACATGGCGTTCTACTGTAAAGTACGTACTGTAAAGTCTACGAATAAAATATTTTTGACTTTGTTTATTTACTATGTAATTATAAATTCTTCTTCTTCTCTTAACTCAAGTTAGTCAAATACTGGGGTCCGCTTAAATTGCAGAGGACGCACTTGAATATGTGGAGAGTTAAGATAACCGACTGCCTTCTGACATGATTCCCGGAATCCCCAATCCCTGTGACGATTAACCTCCTTCATTGATATTAACCGGCATCTACTGTTATACGAGAAGGTTGTGGCCTAATCAGTGGTCGGCATTCGAGTCGATCGCTAAGTTAAGTTCCTCTGGCTGCGACCGGGTGATAGATGGGTGACTAACTACTGGTCCGATTTGAAAAACTCTTTCCTTTTTAGTCTTCAAAGACAAAAATGTATAAACACTTTGTGCTATATCTGTTTTCGGCATCAGAGCTAATGCAAAACATACCCACCTTTACATTAAGAATACATCTAAAGAATTCTTTTTAGAACGAATGCAGTATACAGATAGGATTCACCTCTATTTTAACATTTTTTCAACTAATAAACTTTACATAACGTATCCTATAAATAATTCCCACATATTTGTACAACAGTCCTTCATGGTTGAGGGTCGGGCGAATGGTTGAAGTCCAGGCACGTTTTTCTTTTTAAAACGAATCGTGTAACTCTAACCTCTTTACAGTAAACCTCATTGTAACAAATCAGGCGGAACAGCGTAAATTAGTTAATTGTCAATTGTAGTTTAAAGTAATTGTTTTATTGTTAAAGATAGAACCATTATTAAACAATCAAGTGGGGTATTGTGAACCGAGTCAAATTAATATATCGTTAAAATGTTGCGATAACGAGAACAGGGAATCGAAGAGAAAAGAGACAGATACTTACGTGATCCATTTCGAAATGACATGTCGCACGCTTAGACAAACTAACCAATTACGTTTTAGGTTAAGGTGAGTTAATAATACACATCAGCTAATCTAATGCCGGATTCCATTGTAAAACTTTGAAACTACATATTTGACATAAAAGTTTACAAATTGATAATAGACAGCGATGTAGTTGAAAGAAAAGTAGATTACGCTCCTTGCTGAAGAGAGTAATGACTCACTTTGCGCTCGGCGCAATAATTTACTATAGTTAAATACGATCTTTGAACTGTAAGTGTAACTGATCGTGTCAGATCTAGTTTTTGGGAAATGGAACACGAATGGTAATGAGATTTACGGGACGCTTATATAACTCATTAGTTTATTACGTTATGAATATGTTTTATACGTCTCCATATAGCGGCGGATCAATGATTTATAGTAACTAGAAGAAAGCAAAAAAATATAAGTATTAATAATTATTTGTTAAGGGCACCATTTTTGTGCCTTTAAAACAGAAAATCTGCGATTGCTTATCGCGTTTTTATTACCGTCAACACGACCTTGTTAGTATTCAACCTACGGAATGAAAAATACTTTATTTTTACGAAAAAAAAAAAACTAAAAATCATCAATATCGTAAAATTATACTATTCCGAATGTGAAATATTTTCAACAATAAGCTTTTGTTATTATTTTAATTTGTTAGGATATAGATTAAAAGATCGCCGCGCCCATTAAAACGTTGTACCTTCTTACTTAATTATTTAAGTTATCATTGAGGAGGTCGTGGCCTAGTCAGTGGTCGGCATTTGAGTCGATCGCTAAGTTAAGTTTCTCTAGCTGCGACCGGGTGATAGATGGGTGACCCATTCTAGCACTGATTTATATTTGGTATCCGACCTCCTCCGTGTTTCGGAAGGCACGTAAAACAGTGGGACCCGATTAATGTCACTTTGTGGTGGACACCTGGACCCCAGTCCTAGGCACTGCTTTGGGTTCTTACCACTACCGCAACGCGACGGTGAATCCATGGAATAGTAAGAAATTTGTCTTTATCTTTTTTTTAATACTACCTGTCCAATAGATCGGCGACGGGGTCCGCGTACTTGGCCAGCGACGCGGTGAAGAGAACACACTCGTACAGCTCCCCGCAGCGCCTGAGGAACTCGTCGACATGCGGCCGCTTGAGCACGTACACCTGGTGCACCGCCCCATCTATCTCCACGGGCACCACGAAGTCCGCGTTGTTGATGGGCTGAAGAAGACATGATGCGTGTTATTAATGAAACTCTCTCTATGAAGCTTGGCTTTATTTGTAACGCGTAGCAGTATATCGAGCCAGCCCTTAGCTTGCAATTTTCGCGATCGTCTAAGGGTTTAGACCAAACGAATATACAGCTAGAACAAGAACATTTTTACTCGATCTTTCAGTGTAACAAAAGCTCGTTCCCAGCGATTATAGTACACTAAAATATCAAGAAGCAACTAGAATAAAAATAGAATCTTTGTGAACGCAAACAGAACAACGAAATAATGGTCTGTGTGCCTATATAAACTAAAAGAATTTTATAGAGTAGGGCTAGAATTAGCATTCTCTCGTCTGGTGTAAATTGTAAATCGTCCTTAAATGAACGCAAATGCGCGATGCGAGCGAACTTAGTACGTACAAATGTGCGATCAAACATATTGATGTCTAAGAAGTGTCCCAATTGAAGACGATGCGATCGCGCGAACATCTTCTACTTCTCAATTAGGATAAGATCTACTTTACGATCAATTAAGACACTTCTTAGACATCAATATGTTTGATCGCCCATTTGTACGAACAAACTTCGCTCGCATCGCGCATTTGCGTTGTATTCGGACGCCGCCTAAGTACCACAGGTACCACAAATTCTACGTTGTTGATGAACTCGGAAAAACACGACATAATATATCAAATTAAACCGCCTGTAATACACTTGGCATCCTATTTAAGGCAAGAAAACATTACAGGGGGGCAAGTTCGGCCTTACACGAAGTACTGCTGTCATCCATATTCCACATACAATTTGACATTTTCTTAAGATGTAGACATAAGACAGAAAATCTATATATATATATATATATATATATATAAATAAATCCCTATTTCCCTTGGTGACGGCATCAATCGTGAACGACTGGATGGATTTCCTTAATTCTCTTTTTGTTGTTTTTGTTATTGTCAGGATAAGATTCTTATAAAAGAAAATTAAGAAAATTGCGTCGAAAATTAGAAAATTTAAGAATACTTGAACACAATATTAAAAACATTAAATGGATCAGGAAAGGGCTTAATATTATAATAGAACGTAGTAAATACTAAGTAAACTAACTTTTGAGCAGTGTCTGCCGGGTCCCGTAATAGGTTTATAAATAGACTTGATTGACTCATACAGTTCTTTGGGAACGTCAAAAACTTCCGTGAAGACGCCACCAAAGCACAGCACTACACTGACTTTCCGATGTGCCTCAACATACGTTTCGCTTCGACACCGAAGCATCATCTTAGACTCTACAAAGGTTATTCGTAAACTTTGTAGAAACAAATTTCATTCAAATGCTTATTTAATCCAGGTGTAACAGTCTACTTTGGAGGGGATGCATGGACTACAAAGAGATTGGAACGCACTGAGTAAAAATCTTTAGGAGACAGAGGTCTCTGCAAGAAGCTCTGTAGAAGCAGATTCCAGACTTCTGGCACTTGGGCTGGATGGAATAAATGCCGCATGAATTTGAATGTTGAATAGTTTTTTGCTTTCTTTATTGAGGCAGATGCTTATTTAAATTTTCCACATTTATTATAATATCTTTAAGTCCTGCAATTCATCTTTAAGTCAACATAAATAATTATCATGAGCATTAGCTTTTTATCTATATTACAAAAAAGTATTTGTTAAGATTTTACAAAAGCCTATTTTGTCTATGTACAATTCAACCATGGTAGTACTTTTATATTGTAGATATTAAAAAAGTATCTAGTTTTTTTACTTTACACACGATTTTATCATATAGTTGATTTTCAAACAAATAGAGAATAAAATTGAGGCATCACAATGTCAGACATACTGAGTTTATCATCAATAGTAAAGGTCCTAATTATTATCAAAAATCCATTTGTTCATCTAAGGTGATTTTCTAATTGAATATTATTTAATGAGCGAAAATCGCCCAAAGCATTAATAAACGATTTCCATTAACAAATTACTTAAAAAAGAACAAATAATAATCTTTTAAAATATGTCCTTTTTCATAGGCGTTAACAAGATACACAAGACTATTTAAAAATTCTGAATTTTGCTTTGGTCATATATTTTTATAGATATTGGGCAGCGCATTTATTTCCTGCGGTTTTTAATACAGTATTAAAACGATCATAAAATTTTAATTCAATACTAAATGTTTTCTTATTTTTAATGGCCTGTCTCTTGTTCACTGATATTTATAATATAAATGTTTACTAGTTCTTTTCAAGGTCTTTGATGTTGAATGCAAATCTGGTTTAATTTGAATTAATTATGCATAAACAAGATTCAAGTTTAACGAATCAAAAAAAATAATAAAAATTTAGTTACTGATCCAGGTTTTTGAATAAGAACTATGTATGGTATTCATTTAAGTCGAGAGAGACTCAATAGACATGTAATAAAAACATTTAGTGGAAAGTTCTTGGGTTATGTACTATCAAAGGATTTCAGATTAGCTCCAAATGACAAAGTGATAAAATACAATCAATTGGAATGTTCCATTAATAGACTTGCAGATATAAAAACGGTGATGTTTGCATTGTCACATTTAATTAATATACTGAATCAGGTCAAAATTGATGGGACTGTTTTAATTAAAGAAAAATTCGCTACAGTTCACAATCTGCCATTTCCCATGAATTATTCTCTGTAGTTACACTAGTTTGGTAGGATGGAATGTTGGGGGGGGGGGGGGGGGGGGGTTAAGGAGCAGACAGACGGACGGACGGACAGAGCGAAATTATAATGGTTCCTTGTAGTACTACGGAACCCTAACTAGGTTCCGGATCGGACCGGAAGCTATTATTTTCTTTCCATTGAACCGTATTCAACGTTTAGCTGTTCGAATCGTCAGCAACCCTGCTCTTTCCAATCGAATAAATCCTTTGGTTCTGTAGAGTGATGTCGCAATTATCATGGTGAGTGCTCCGAGGAACTGTTTGGACTAAATTTAGTTTTATTACTTTATGTCAATACGATTAAAAATAGTTCCTTGTCATGTAATTACAATCCGTGTTCACTGTTTCCCTTTAGGTTAGGTAGGCACTGCTTTATATTATGCATTTTCATTTTAGCTTTAAGCCTCTAGTATATAGATGTTTAGTTTTCTTTATCTTACGTGTAATGTCACCTAATAAAAGTTTTTCTTTCTTTAATCTTTTTTCGCAGAAGAAGCCCGAGAAATAAACAAGAACTGTAGAAGAATAATTAAACGAAGAAGATATTCAAATAAACATGAAGCGGAACATAAAATAACAATGGCACGGGCTTTCAGCCTGTGGAGTATAAATTGACAATAAAGAAAAATAATAAAAATCTTGGATTTGAATTTTAACTTGAACATACTATAGTATGATCATTGTTCATCGTAATTATAGACAACGCAATTTCTCAGTAATACCTTCATCGCTTCTTTCTAGGGCGTAAGAATGTGGTCAGCCATGATTAATTAAAGAGATAGTTAAAAATAACCCTTTGTGTATTTTCGTTACATACTTTTCCCTCGGAAAAGATTTTTCACACTTTAAAATAAAAGCTCGGGTACAAAGATGGCACAAAAATAGCCCAAACACGCCAGAGACCGGAGCTACGTCGTAACTAAAAGGTAAACCAATTAGCGCTCTTTAAAAATTCAACACGTCCCAAGCAGCAAGGCTCTTTAAAAGCGGAGCAAAGATGAACCACTTCTTGGATATGGCATTTAGATATATTTAAAGGAAACAACTGGTTGGCCTTATGATAAGTTACTACCGACGTCCATAAAAACCTGCCAGAATATCCAAAATGCGTAGTGACCCGATGCGAAATATTTGTGGTCTTCTTATTTTTGAGTATTCCTATATAGTATTGATTCGAAAACGTCACAGGATACGGATGATGTTTTCAAAGATATGTTGAGTAAATATTAATTGTAAAATTTAATTTCACCGCCGGACATGGCGTCAAAATTCCGATAATTCATCTCAATGTCGATGTCCAAAGTCAACAAAGTCCCAGAGGATGTGAGATAAGCTTCGCATAAATAACATATCTGTCCTGGCCAATTTGGAAATCTTTAAATAGTCTCCGGACACTGGTTGACCGAAGAAATAGAAATTGTTTAATAGGGGATTCTTGGATGATTCCAACTTGGGGTGTTTGTGTGGCGCGATTTCCCAGCGAATGGAGCTCTTCTTAGCAAGAAACCATACGCTGTAGATACTTACACATCCTTCAATCTAGTGAATCGATCAATGAATATACCTACCGAAGAACAACTCCTCAAACACTGTCCCCAATAAGCTAACTTCCTTCCGCTCATAACGAGGTGGCAGGGATTCGAATGCGTATGACCATCGGTATCACAAACTGGCATCATGGGCTGGGTGTTGCATATTGTCATGTTAACTGTGAAATAAATATTTGTCAATAAATTCTATAAAACAAATAATAAAATGGATGCAAAAAAATATTTTTTAAAATGTCAGTAGCCAACATTTTGAAAAAGAAATAAAATTTTAAGAAGCACCGTAGGGAATTTCAGATATTATTGATGGCAGGTGCGTGGAGGTATTGTGTCGCTCGCTTGATTGGTAGAGTTAATTTCGCATTTTAATTACTTTTATATTACTCAGATCTAGTGATCTTTGTGTATAATCCGCGAACCTTTCGCCATTACGTGGTATAACGCTCAAATAGTTTTAATTTTAATATTATTATCTAATTAGCTACACTTTTACTTTTTGTTACTAACAAAGCTATATTCGATACAACAGACAAGTACTTGTACTTGTATGTTGTATCGAATATAGCTTTTTCTTAGCGTTTCTTTGGCAAACACTATATTGTCGCAGCAAGGCTGTAGCTACATCAACTGCTCTATTGGAGGCAGCCATTAAATCCTCCTGTGTGCAGATGTTGGAGCACACAGAGCACGATAAAAGATGGGACATCATTTGTATTGTATTGCAAAATAGCTCAGGTTGTTGTCAGCTATGAATCACCACCTGGACATGTTTTTCTTTACTCTTGCCAGCCATATGTTCGAAAACTGTTAAGTGACTTTCAGATTGACCTAGGTAAATTATCCCCCGGTGGGAGATTCTAAATAGGTGGCACAAATGGCCTTCGCAAAGGTACTTTCTCTCTCTAAAGCCTGCATCTCAAATATACTACTGATACTAACTGCACTTGTACTGCGGACATGCGGTCTGCAACCGCGACAGGCACACAGACCGTGCGGGCAGACACGCGTGATGCCGACCGCACGCCGCGCTCGCACACGCGCCGCGAGAACCGAATTCTATATCGCCATCCGTCGCCCCAGCACATCTATCACAAACAAAATATTACAACAATTAAAATTAATTACTTTAAAAAAATAATAATTGCAATCTATTTAAAATTGACGGAAATTGACCTCTATACTTCAACTGATGTTACCTAATGTTGTATATGGACTCTATTCTTAATAATAAATTTACAATACGAAGTAATTATTGCTTATGTTTAATGAGGAGGTTGTAACTTAATTAGTGGCCGGCATTTGAGTCGATCGCTACATTAAGCAGCAGGATGTGTAATAACTAGGTCCAGCAGCAACAGCAGCAACAGGTGTGATCGCTAGATAAAGCAGCAGCAGCGGGTGTGATCTTTGGTCAAGCAGCAGCTGCACTGGGCTGACCATTAATCCGTACATTCTTGAATTCAATACGAGCGAAGTCGCGTGTAACAGCTAGTGAATGAACAATTTTAGCCGTTATGAAACCTTTCATAACAGAACTCGATTCTCGGACTAATTGGCGACACTTTCTAGTAATAATATACCGGTGTTTAAGAGAATGTTGCCTGTAGCGAAATTACAGACGCGGAACTTTGTAAGTATATAATTACTAACTATTAGTTAGTATATAATTAGTAATAATTTGATATACTAGCTAGTGCGTGTAACTCAGTTCGCGTGTTTTCATACGCATCGGGTTTATATGAAAACTAGCAGTGGCCGAGTCTACGTTCGCGTAAAATTACGTAAAACGTGCATGAAAAACTAAACTACTGTTTACTACTATCTGCGAATGAATACGAGGGAAAATCGGTGCATTGCTGCAACTCGAAAGCTACACCACCGAATCCGCCGCCAAAGCACAGCGCTACACTGACTTTCAAGTAAAGTATTCGTAAAGTTTAAAGTGTACGAATACTTTACGAATAACCTTTGATGAGTCTATCTCCTGAAGATGCTTCGGTGTAGATGCGAAACGTGCGTTAAGGCACATCGGAAAGTCAGTGTAGTGCTGTGCTTTGGTGATGCATTCGGTGGAGTAGCTTTCGGGTTGCAGCATTGCACCGATTTTTCCTCGTATTCATTAGCGGATTTAAGTAAAGTAGTTTAGTATTTCATGAACGTCTTACTGATTTCAATTCGTCCATCTATTTTTCAGCTATCGCCTTCAATTTATGATAGAACTTAAATTAATCTTAACAGGCAAGCGAAAGGATTGCGGGGATTCCGGAAATAATGTCAGCATGCAGTGAATCATCTTGACTCGCCTGACAGCCACACCCTCTACAATCTAAGCGGATCCTGGTTAACGCTTGGAAGAAGAAAAGATCTGGCAAGAGTTTCAAACGAGGATCCTGTTTAAAGAGTCGTTAATTTTACCGTTGAACTATTGAGGTTTCTAGGACAGGTAAAAAATTACATAATAGAAAAGTTTTCACACGCTATGATTATAATATATAAATATGTATGTTGAAAGGCGAAACTGTGGCTGTCTGCTCTGTAATTTTGATGTTTTGCCCCAGGTGGTTATTTTGAAACTAGTGTATGGAATGAGAAATGAATTCTGTATTTTTTGCCGACCGAATGGAAAATGGTAACGCTATAGAGTTTCAATAGCTTAATGTTATGCCGGAGCCAGACATAGCTCAAAGTGTTTGTATATTTTTGTCCTTGAAGACTACAAAGTTCGATAAAACTTTGCGCAGCAACACAAAGTCGCCGGTCACACTACATGATCATTCAAATGAAGCTAATGTCTGGCTCCGGCATTAGAATGGTGAATTAAAATCTATCGACAAAAAGACAAAGACAGAAATAATGATTATGATTATGTTGTCTCACTTAAGAACACATTATCGATATATTAAAACGTGAAGCAAAAACTTTTGGTACCATTTTATAACGAAACGCGACAACAATACCATCACTTGACGTGACAGCATTGCCGCCACTTCACGCCGATCTCATATGCGAAAGAGGTACTGGTACCCGGACGTGCCGGCCCAATTCGGCTACAAGCGTGGCACTACCTATAACTAAATGATAGATAGTGACCCATTTTGACAGTGATTTTTAAGTATCTGACCACCTCCGTGTGTCATAAGCCACGTATAACAGTGGGTCCGATTAATGTCACTGAGTGACATTAATGGTGAGATTGGGAGGGTTCGGGGAATGACGTCAGATGGCGTCGGTCATCTGAACTCGCCCTAAAGCCACACACTCTGTGGACCTTAGCAGACTCTGGTACTAGGCCGGGATAACGCTAGGAAGAAGTGTAAATTAGTATTTATGAGTAATTTCATAGGTTTTTATGTCATCCTAACCAGACGTTTCAGAGCCTGAAACCCGTTTGTGACTCTCCGTATTTAGCGCTCTTGCGTCGTTAAAAATAAGTCCTATATATTCCACGAACGAGCGATAAAAACTTAAGTAAAGTTTTCAATTAGAGTTTTGATGACCCAGTATCAAAAGCATGACGCCGTTTTTATATTATCTTTATCCGCATTTCACACTAGAGGAGGAGTTTTTTATTAAATTTGGATAATCATTTTGCTATCAAGTCTCCTCCTTCTTATCCATTCGACGGCAAATACATTGTTTTTTTTATTAAATTGTTGCGGTCCAGAACGCAATCACATTCCCAATCTATATCTATAGTCTATACCAACTATATATAAAGCCGAAGAGTTTGTTTGTTTACTCGAACGGGATGATCAGCGACTACTAGTAAGGTTTGAACAATTCTTTCAGTGTTAAATAGTTCATTTATCGAGGAAGGCCATGGGCCATAATATAATCTTTTTTTTTAAGTTATTTTACGGGGACGAAGTTGCGGGCACAGCTAGTATTATATAAATAAGATTAGTTCAAGTGAATAATTGCGTATTTCATACAATACGAATACGATTATTTCAATGAAAAACAATTCAAAAACATGACCAAAGTCAAGGCTAACATAAAAATATATATTTTTAAAGAACCTGTTAGCAATTTTCTAATATTTGCTCAAATAAATGGGATTTGATGAAAGTAGTTTCTTATGCAAAAATTAATAAATATAATCCCGTAAACAGATGTGGTTGATTCATTTTCAAATTGCTCCTTTATAAGTAACCACAAAAGCGTTTGACGATTTTATCTTTACCGCACTTTGTCGGAAAACCGTACACGGTAAACAGACTTTTGTGTGGGACTTTATGAGAAATCTTTTAAAAAATCTCGCTAAGCTATCCGACAATATGATAAGTATTATATATCTGTATGTTTTCGTTTAACATAAAGGTGTTATGGCAATAATATGGCAAACATTGATTCATCAATTATTTCGATTTGTGAGAGTTTCCGGTGCAGTGGTCCAGACCTCCTCAATGGCGGAATGCATCTACGAGCCCCGTTCATTATTTAGAGCTGCGGTGTCAAAAGTACAAGTTACCAGAATGATCGCCGAACTTCGTGAGAAGATGGCACTTTAAGAAGAAGAAGAAGATGTAGAGAGAGAGGATCTAGGGATGACATTCAGACGGCAGACGGTCATCTTTTCTCGTCCTACAGCCACATTCTCTGCAATCTAAGCGGCCCCTGGTACTATACCAGAGACGAAGAAAAAATTAAGTATAAAAAAAACTAACTGAGAAATTATTCTTACCTGAGGTGGGAAGGGATGTAAGAATGCAGGAGGCGGTGGTGGCAATGTTCCAGGTAGACCAGGAACCGGCTCCAATGCTGGCAACGTCTCATTCTTCTCATTGATACCTTGTCGTCCTGCAAGATTATTAATATTGCTGACTGCATAAATGATAAAACTTTGGATTAAGCTCATTTTAGAGTGTATCTATTCATAAGGGATAATACACTCTAAAATGAATGAATATAATATTAATTCGTTTTAGAGTGTATAAGAATATTTTGATCTTTAGGTACGCATAGTTTTTCTCCTCTAACAAATAGATATAGGTGCAGCAATGGTCCAGTTGATCTAGTGATTGAACTTGGAACCTCTTAACTTTCAAAAATATGGTTCTATAATGTGAAAAACGAATAAAATACCTGAACATTAACATCAAATTTATAATCCGCCTCAAAGGACCATATTAAAACACTGCAATTCATATTTGATTGTATATGTATACTTTGTTAGTTTTCTATATATGAACTAACTTTGTTAGTTCATATATAGAAAATTAAAAACACTATGATAGGTTTAATTTTTACAATAGTCTGTCATAAACAATGAATTTCTGTAACATAAAAATTGTACCAATACTTCCTATTGGCAACTCACAATTAACAAGAAAGCATGTGTTGCTAACAAGCAAGCAAAGCTTGTTAACATAAATGATCCAAAAAGTACATTACCTTGTGATTTACCCCACTTGATGGTGAGCCGTTTACCACCAATCACTAATCTGTTGAATGTCTTCTCAGCAGCATGCTCAGCGGCACTTCGTGTTGTATATTGCACAAAGGCACATTGAGCTCTTGGCACTAATGTGAGAGACCTACAATACATTTATTAAATATAAAATACACAAACACTTATTAACGCACAAATCTTCTTACAACAGTACTGAACAACAGCAACATCTAGTGAATAACTTATCTACCTAACATGTAGCTTTACCAACAGTTTACTTTTTTATTGCATTCTTATTTTGAAATATCATGCTTAATTTAAAATATCATTTGAGTTTGAGTTTAATGGGACACAGACAGGTGGCTGATTATAATTTACATAAATAAAAATAAAGTTCCAAAATGTATGTAAGTACATAACTTCGATAAGTAAGATAGATATATCACAGACACACAGACACTAAAGCGAGTAGTACTTGTAGAACTTACAGTTCCATGGGAGACCAACATCCCTAAAGACCATCTGTTAAAAAGTATTCTTTAAAGTGGCCACTAGCACCCCCCTTCACTGCCAGTGTTCTCTCCCCTGCCTTGCCAAATCTGATGTGATCCTACTAGTGCGAGTTTAGATGTCCTTTCTAATAATTTTTTAAAGAATGTAACTTCCACTAATCATGGTCATGTCAATCATGGTCCCATTCTCTTTCATATAAGCACATTTACTTTAATTTTCGATATCTCTAGGGTAAAATGGAACGTAATTTACTTCAAGCCCATGGATAACTACACTACTGAGAATTGCAGATTAGTAGTCAGCTATTGACAAATGAATATGCTATGCTATGCTATGCTTATTAGAACTAAACAGATTCCGGACCAACCACGGAAAAACGTATCACCACCTTTACAAGGGGAGACTAATAGATTCTCCACAATGTGACTGCGGAACACCAGATCAAACCCTGTCGCATGTTGTGAACGAGTGCAGACTCCGTCGTCTCTCTGGCGGCATATCTGAGTTGCACTCTTTTACAGCAGCAGCAGTGGCGTGGTTGAGGGATCTAGACTTGAAATTTTGATCCATGCAGAATTCCATACGCAATGATAATGATGATGCTATGCTATTTTTAAATCATCGGATAAGAAATGGTGTGGAAGGAACGTGGAAGCAATTTTGTTAGCAAAACGTTTGTATCTAAGGTTCGTTGTCGACTGAGGGTGTGTGTCGCGAACTCGTTGACATTCCAATCACATTGGCGTTAGAATCACAGACGTCCAAGGAAATTCTTGAGGCAATTACAACTGACTTTCAGCGTCTGCGATATATTGCTGAGTTTTCATCTAGAACGATATTATCTTTTGTGAGTATCTCAATTTATATCATACTCAGACTTTATAAATCGCCACTTTAGCACTTGTTTGTTCAACGAAACTAGAATAGCATTCCAAACTTTAGCATTCCTCGGAAGCGTAGAACAATTTTATTAAATTGTCTTGTATATCTTCCATGACAACTATGATTTCTTCTTGTTATTGTTCTTTCTTCTTGTTCTTGTTCTATCACTTGTTCTTGTTCTATAGAACGCGGAAAGAAAGTAAATTTATCAACTTAGAAAACAGACATTTTTATGTAAAGTCAAAAAATAGCTTATTAGACACACTTGATTAAAGGCTGCTAGTGCGAAAATCGCATGTTGCTTGGTAAGAATCTCGAACCCTGATGGATTTTATATGTCCTCAAAATTCAAGCATTATCTTTAATTAAAGGGAAAATACGCGTAGGATTAAGCAGGTGTATGTCAAATATACAAGTAGAACTCCCAAAATTCCAGCAGCAAAACGTCTACCGGCGTTGAACTTGTAGCTACCGCTACATAACGAGATATCAATGATGTCGGGTGGAGCAGGTTACACCAAAGCAAACTAGATGGCGCTGTACGGATGACGATGTTCGCAATACAAACACTGAAAATCTCCATACAAACTAACTCACGCTAGCGAAGTTTCTACTTACGATTACTATATAAATGTCACTTTGTGATATTAATCGTAAGGTTGTAGAGATCGTGGGGGTTCCGAGGATGACGTCAGATGACAATCGGTCTTCTTAACTCCCCCACAACCAAATCCTCTGCAATCTAAGCGGATCCTCGCACTTAACCGGGATAACCCTAGGAAGAAGAGTTTAGAATTTCTTACATCTATCTTTCGACTCCATCATCAGACACGCTCCATAGGATCCTTACCGGAACACAAGAGTGTTAGCGAAGACAAAACAAATGGGCTCAATCTTGATGAGTTTATCTTCTGATGAGTTTATTTTGTTGAAGCCATAGGAAGGTCACCATTCTACTGCATCGTCAGATCAGCTCTGTCATGTCACTATATTATTGTATTGTCACTGAAGATAAGTAAGTACACCAAATTTGAGCCTAATCGAACATCAGGAAGTGGTTCTTATTTCACTTTTAAGATTTGACCCAACAAACACGGCAAACGAAATATAGGCCTTTAATAAAAGATAAAGCGCTTGTCAAATTTAAATAAAGAACATTCTTAGGTTCAGCGGAAACGGTGTCAATTCTAAATTCGAAGTGCCAATAGGGACAACACAAATTAAAACATTAGAGTAAACAATTGAATCGTTAAAATGCACAGGTGTATCAACCTAACCTCTTGTGCAGCCGTTGTTATAAAAAAGCATTGTAACGGTTTCTTGTAACGCCTGTTAGTTTCGCATTTCTATAAAAATCGAAAAGGGAACTCAATAAGGTCAGACAGGTGGAAATTATGGGAAATATTATGTATATGTCAGTAATTTTTTTTATATATAACTAGCTACTTTCCGCGTCGTCGTCTGCGTAAACTTGCAATAGCCCTTAGACGTCCTTAATCTCTTCCTATCGAAAAATCCGAACCTAAAAGATGTTCACTAAATCTAAACTTGCCAAATTTCATTTTTATACTTCCCGCGGCTTTAGAGATTTGTCATACTCTTTATCTTTGATATATCTAGATAAGAGGCAAACAGATAGGCGGTTAACCCAAGTAACTACTGACGCCCATGGACAACTCCATTACCATAAGACTTGCAGATGTGGTGCCCGCAATTGATTGAAAAATGAGTAAGTATGCTATTTGCCTCGATTCACACGGAAAGGACACAGGCCTTCATTTACACTTATTATATAATAAATAATAATATATGTCTATACATATGACTAAATATAAAAAGCCATGGAAGAATTTTTCATTGACTCATTTATGAGGCCGAATTACTGTATACTTTAGTTTCTAAACTCTTTAATTTCTTGCCCCGAAGAGGCCTGAAAAACAAACGGGGACTATAGAAGATTAAGTAAAATTGAAGAAGGTAATATATCCAAAAAAAAGAAGAAAATAATGGCTCGGACCTTTAGCCTGTGGACTACACAGTGAAGATTAAAAAAAAACTTAAATTTCTCGCTCCTTCATGTTTGTTTATCTTCCATTGAACCGAAAGCTCTATCTATGATTACTACCCCACGATTTCTACGATTCCCACTGTTTCGCGTGCCTTCCGAAACATGGAGGAGGTCGGATATCAAATCAAAACTCGTGCTAGAATGGGACACTCATCTATCACCCGGTCGCAGCAAAAGTTACTTAACATAGCAGTCGACTCAAATACTGAACACCGATTAGGCCACGACCTCCTCTTAAAAAAAAGTAAATCTCTAGAAACCAAATTTTATTTTATACCACTACATAAAGGGTATTCCTATCAAAAGTATAATTTAAATTTTAATTGTGATATTTTTATCTATATACGAGTATAAATAGCCCAACAGTAGAAAAACTAAATTCGGTAAATTACCTGATGCAAACCTTGTTGGGCGATGACCGCGCATAATAACTAATATTGGTAGTGAAATCTGAAGTGAAGTCAACTGTTCCATGAATGAAAAATTTCATCGAAACATGCAGAGTGCATGTCATTAAATATCACCAGGTTCAATGTAAATAAGCAAAGTACGTTAGTTAATATTAAAATATTCAATTAGCATAAACTCCATGTGAACTAAGCGCGAACAAACATAGTTTCTGCCGCACTCGCTTTCAAAGACTGTTTATTCACATCCAAACTTATGGTTGACATTTGTTCATACACAAATAGTACCATTATGTTTGAATAAATAATAAGGTTCCTTAGATATTATGTAGAAGGAAATCACTTAGTCTGTTTTAAATTACTATACCTCCGTCTTAGTCAGTCGTAAGACTAACTAAGACGAGGAGGTGGTAGCTTAATCAGGATCTAGCATTTGACTTGACCTCTAGGTTAAGCAGTTCTTTGGGAAGGTCTTACTAGGCTACCTAGGTTTTTAATTTTTAACCTAACTTACCCTTGGTGACCACACTTGATTGTTAAATATTATTCAAAGTATTTCCCAGGTCGAAGACCCAGAAGCAGACCGAAAACAAGATGGAAAGATGTAGTAACAGACGACATGAGGGTGATACAGACAGCTTCGTTTCAACGTCCTCTATAAGCCAATGGAAGAATTATTTCAATATCTCCATCCAATACAAGGATATTTTTCCTATTTTTGTCTTTCTAACAAAAAACTTATTTTGGTTAACATGACAAACAACTAATTGAATATCATTAAAATAACATTTCAATATAATTAAACACTTTATTAACTATTATTATTTAACTAAATAATGTTACTATAATGCCGTTGCCGAAGTATAAGCAGAATAAGTCATAAATGACAAAACATTTTTTGCGATTTGCCAAAAGACAACTTTTTTTAGTTAGGTCAGTTTATATATCTGAATTATTACCATAATAACAAAAAAAAACACCCAACTGAGATTGTTGCTGGCTCTTCTCAGTGCAGATATATTTTTGTATACGACGACGCTAAAAAACCGCCAACGCCGAGATTTAACGCAACGCTTTTTTTTCGCTCGTGCGAATGAGGGCTTAGTGTAGATTTCTGAAGCTTTCCAAAAACACAAGGAATCGGACTTTCTTTGAATTATGATTAAAATTATAATATATTCGTGTTCACTCGCACGCGAGTTCCAGTCGTGCACCGGAACAGGCGTGTAACTAATGCGAAAAAACTGTGCATAAAATACAAAATAGGCGGCAAAAACTGATTATTCTAGACTATTCTTTATATAAGGACGATATCAACCATTAAATATACTTTTCATGAGACAAATCGAAGCATCTCCGTTTTAGGGTTCCGTAGTACTACAAACCCTTATAATTTCGTGCTGTCCGTCCGTTCGTCTGTCTGTCTGTCAGCTCCTAAGGTGGTCCCCCCATAGCATTTCCAAACAATTAGACTTTGAGACTTGAAATTTTCCATGTTGATAGAGCATGCTAAAAACTCATTAGGAAAATTATTAAGAACGAAATCTGACAACAACTTTTGAAGTTATTTAACAAATACCTTCATAGCGTATCAGATACGATATCCTTCTATATAAGCGTGTCTTCACACGCACTTGGCCATTTTTCTTTGGCACATAATCCTAAGTATACACGTTTTTAATAGATGGTGAGTAACTAGATGACATCCTCTTACAGATTGATTAAAGTCATCTTTATTGCGTGTGAGCGAGAGTCAAATTTCTTAGTATTCAGTGAATTCGCCGTGCGGGTGCCGAGTCCATCGCGTTGGAGACGAAGAGGCCTTAGCAACGCCTAAGACTTGCGACCCAGATGTATTTGAGAGTGACCCTTCCACCATCATTATTGTCAGCATTTGATAGCCCACAGCTGGGCATAGACCTCCCTTGCTTCAGCTCTCCCTTATTTGTGGTTTATTTGCAGTTTGTTTGTATTTATAAATTGCATTCGTATAATTGGGTAGGTCTTCACACGAGTTCCTACGGCGTCCAATAGACAACTGAAGTACCAAAAAGGATCACACTTACGTTGCCGTTCTTTGAGATAGATGTATGGTTTTTTCAAGAAGATATCGATAAATCTGGCTAAAGAAAGCTTCTCAAGGTCTATCCTTATATCCTTTTATTCCCCATGTTCACCGGATTCTACATATATAATATAATTTTCGCTTATATAATAACGTACAGTGGCTTGTTCGCATTAGGACCCTTTTCGGGAGTTAGAAAGGCTGTCTAGCGGATATAAAAAAGCGAGCATAAAAACAGAACGGCCAACAATAACTCACTCTCGGTAATATCCGCAGAGGAGCGCGAGGTAAAAGAAGGAAATTGCAACGTTAATAACAAACAATTTACGGCCGAAATAAGTGTCGCGTAAGGGCGAAGCGGGAGTAGTTGGGAAGAAAAAATTGTATTTTATTATGATGGCTTGAGCCTACATTGCTCAACGGTAGGAGAAGGCATTGAAATTCTTAAGGCTTTCCAGTTTAAGCCTTGACCTCGCTCGGTCATTCTTAACACAAGCTTCTAAAAAAAAAGCAAAGCCTAACTGAACTGTATCAAGAAGATATGCCTAATACCTTAGACGTCCTGATAGAACAGGAAGAGGTACTGGTACCCGGACGCGATCTATTGAGGAAATCTAAGAAGATTTGAGATTATCCTAAATACTTTGAACTGTATAGTCAACATAAATACATAGGACTGTATGACACACGGGCGTCTGTTTCTAAGGTAGATAACTTAATGCCTGCGTTATAGGTAACAAACGACTTTTATACGCAAATATATATATATATATATTTTTGAAATATATAAATACATACATATAGATAATACACCCAGACTCGAGGCGAGAATCGTACCCACTGCCCACGGAGCGGACAGCAGGGTCACTGCCAATTTGCAAACGGGAAAAAAAGATGTATGCGAGTTCATGGTGTAAAAAATCGTGTAAGTTTTGCAACACGTAATTCTACACCGAAAAGGTTTCAGACAGATAGATTTACCGACGGAAACCTACCTAATACTGCATCCGGCTTTTATATCGAAGGGTTCCGTATCTAGACAACAGCAATTTTAATAAGACTAAATCAATTATATGTAAAACTAGCTGTAAATCGTTACTGGTAACTGTACCAGATTTTTATTAGTATAATGTATAGTGAGTTAGTGAAACGCCCCGACTTCGCACGGGTATAAAAGTAGATATGCATTCATATAAACTTTGAATCAATGTTTTTACCTGAAAACCGAATTAAAATCCTTTGTGTAGTTTAAAAGATCTAAGCGTACAAAAGAGAGATGCGACTTTATACTAGTTGTTACTCGCGATTCGTCCGCATAAAAAGTAGTTGAAAATTTTTAGCGTGATGATATATAGCCTTTAACCTTCCTCGATAAATGGACTATCAAACACTAAAAGTATTTTTCAAATCGGACCAGTAATTCGTGAGATTAGCGCGTTCAAGCAAACAAACAAACTCTTCTACTTTATATATTAGTATAAGATATAAATAAGACTAGTATTTCTTATTTAAATAGGTACCTACCAAATTATACAGGAGTATTCCCTTGACCACTTCTAAAAAACAATAAATAAAAGTTAATATTTAAAAACAAAGTATTTTTTTTTGTTACAAGGGGCAAATGAGCAGACGGTGCACATAAGTGACTACCGTCACCCATGGACATCTGCACCTCCCGGACCGAATGCGTTGCCGGCCTTTAATGACGGCCACGGCCGGCAATTTTGGCCACCGGCAGATCTCACAAACAGAACGAAACGCGACAACAATACCATCCCTTGACGTGTCAGCATTGTCGCCACTTCACGCCTATCTTATGTTATAAAGAGGTACTGGTACCCGGACGCGCCCCAATCATTCGGCTGCAGACCAAAAGGGCCGTAAGCGTGGCGCTACCTCTTATTACAAGGACAGGAGTAAAGGAAAGGGATGGAGAAAAGGGATATAAAGGGAGATGGAGAGGAGAGAAAGGATGCGGACACTACTGTCATGGATGATGCAGGGGGAGTGACAATAGCAACTAGATTAGTCCGGGATCGCATACCCGTGGTGGATCGGATCTCATAATAAGTTATTAATAAATGGAACTTGATAAGCTGTATGGTGATTATGCTCTACTAGCTGTACCCGCGAATTTGTCCGCGTAAAATTAGGTAAAACAAATAGATTGTAGACAATTGTAGCGTGATATTATATAGCCTGTAGCCTTCCTCGATAAATGGGCTATCTAACACTGCAAGAAATTTTGAAATCGGACAAGTAATTCCTGAGATTAGCGCGTCTAAGCAACTAAACAATTTCTACAGTTTTATATATTATTATAGATTAAAATTTATCGGATTATTAACTTTTTAATTCTTTATTCCACTTTATCTTTAGGTTTTGTTACCATGGCGGCGTATCTTTTAACATCAATTGCAAAATTATACAAAACTTTATTCCTCAATCTAAAGTAATTTACTTGTAAATATAATATGGTAAACTTCGTTTATGCACTCAAAAATAGCTGAACCAATAACTTCGCTCCAATTCACTTCAATATAAATCTGTCTAACACAATCGTATTGTACTTTATCAAACGGAATAAAATTTCTCAAAGCTACTCAGTAATAGCAGGAGTTGAACATCCAATTGTCCACTTCTAAGAGTTAAAAATAATATTTCACTTAAACATTGAAGAATAAGTGTATCGGATGTGTTCAATTGCTTAAAAATAGATGTACATTTACACTCTAGAAAGTAAAATTTAATTATTCAAAGCGATTCTAAGACGGTTTAGGTAGGTGATGAAGTCTTATGTCTATTTTCAATTTCATCGCAGCTCCAGTAGTTTACGTGTAAAATTGAAAATAAAATAGCCTTTTAAGCACTCAAAAATAGCTGAATCAATAACTTCGCTCCAATTCACTTCAATATAAATGTGTCTACCGCAATCGTATTGCACTTTATCAAATGGAATCGCATCTCTCAATGCGATCCAACGACAGTTTTCGTAGTGGATGTGAGATATTGGCAGCTTAGTTCACAGATTAAGCATTTAATCAATTTTAAGAACCATTTTTTGGAGTAATAAATAGATATATACAGGAGTATATGACACACGGACGTCTGTTCCTAAGGTAGACAACTCAATGCCTGCGTTATAGCAAACAGGCGCTTATACACAATATTTTTTAGAAATATATGAATACATACATATAGATGATACACCCAGGCTCGAGGTGGGAATCGAACCCACGACCCCCGGAGCGGAATGCAGGGTCACTGCCCACTGCGCCAACGGGCCAGCCAGAAGTAATAAATATTAATTAAACATTCGGCTTAAATAAATAAATTATGATTATTTGGAAAAAAACCTAAAACTACATACATTAAGTCTTAACGGTATCGAATAATTCCATACAGAAATTTATAACTATATTCTGTAACCGCAGCCAACCTAGTGAGCATTATTAATTAAGAGTTAACAAATTTTTAATCCAAGTATTTGAGCATTCAGTTTGGTTTTGTAATGATTTTACTCGTTTGATAAAGCTAGATTTATAGACGTTGCTTAAATTTCAGTCCTTACAATAATTTCACTTCATTGTGCTCTTTTCGTGAATGAGACATACGTTTTAGGCATCAATATTTTTCATTATACTTTCAGACATACATTATATATGTATACAGATCAATGACGTCTGACCTGAGTCAAAAATAACTCATAATAAATGCAAAAGCGAATATTACAAACTCAAAAATTCTTTCTTCATACTAAAGAATAGGCACTCGTGAACGTCACATGTGGAATATTTTTTTTTAAAATCATTATCTAATAATTTGGTGACAATGTCTACGATTTGAAAGCTAAGATTGCGAGGGTTTCTCGTGCCCTGCACTGAGAAGAGCCCACAACAAACTCGGTCGGTTAGTTGTTTTGCTGTCATTATTTTACAACACTTCAGATTTGGTGAGAGCAATTTACTCCCAGCATTATCATCATTATAATAACTTTTCTATTGTAATAGGATTTTTGAATGACTTAATATTTTATATATGTTAAATATATTAAAAGACATCAATAACATTTTGGGGAAGTTTGTTATAAAAACGCGTACAGTTACATCTAAATTTGGGTCTAATTTTACGGAGCCTAGTAGAGTGCATTATTAGTTGCTATTTGTTTCTAAAGTATCTGTTAGTAAATAATATTGATAATTCAGACAAAAAAAATACATGCTCATATATATATATGCAAGATGACATTTCAGTATATTAAATAAAAATGGCCAAAAACGTGTCAAGACACGCTTATATAGAAGGGTTCCGTATCTGATACGCGATAGACGTTGTTAAATAGCTTCAAAAGTTGTTGTCCGATTTCGTTCAGAATAATTTTCCTAATGAGTTTTTAGCATGTTCTATAAACATGGAAAATTTCAAGTCTCTTCGTCTTATAGTTGGAAATGCTAGGGGGGACCACCTTACGGGCAGACAGACGGAGAGACGAACAGAGGGAAACTATAAGAGTTCCTTGTAGTACTACGGAACCCTAAAAAGACAAGTTTTTACAGTCTTTCAGTTAGTTATAGTACGAATTCCCTTTTAGGCGTACTCTTGAAGTATACAAAAATAACTTTGAGGATAAAAATCAACACAAAAAACTATACACAATAAACTATTTTGGTACTTTTGTATAGGAACTCAGTTCCCAACACTTAACGTTGAATTCTTTTTTGTTTTTTTAAATAATCTGTTTTATCCCCCTGTTGAGTAAAGGTCTCCTCTAGGTTCCTTCATTTATCTCTGTTGTTGGCCAATACGCCACAATTCCTTCTAAATCTCCCAATTTCGTCGCGCCATCGTGGTGGGGGCGACTGTTTGCAGAAGCTGTTAAGTACTTGAATAAAAATTTGTCCAACCAAATGTCATAGGCAGCTGTGTATAAAAAAAAAAACACAAAGCAGCCACGAGGACAGCCGACAAGAAGTGCTCATTTTTTTATGTTACAAGGGGGCAGACGAGCAGGCAGCAGGCACCGAAGTGCCTACCGGCGCCCATGGACATCTGCATAAGAAGAACATCGCGATCTCTGGTGTCGACTGAAACGGCCGTCGATAAAGAACTGCGCAGTACCTATTGTCTTTCAAAACAATGCATAGTGTCTGACATCTGCGCCGCGCCGTCGCTCCGAGCCGCGAGCGAGTAGACCTGCCCTAAAAACAGTCCACAAATCGCCCCCTTTGCGTGTAGTACACAGTTTTGCTCTAATACACCAGTACTATATTCGTAGATTTTTATTGTAATAACATAATTTGACATCTTTTATCCAGAACAATATGGACAGTTGATCTCCAAAGTAAAATTTTCGTAAAGTCTACTTTACTCGAGTCTAAACATTATACACATCCCTATGTATATTTATATAATAAACAATCTTGTAAATGAGTACCATCAGGGCTTCTTTCGTCACGTGGGGGCACACAGTGTACCCAAAAAGATTTCGGAATTATCAAAAACTGAAACATTAAAGAGTTTGAAAAATAAATGCGAGAATGAGAATGGGAACCCGTCCATCCAGTAGAACTTACACATATATTTAATTTAAACTTTATTTACTTTATAGATAGGACCAGTTGTGATAATTGACATCACTACTAGTAGCACGTTATCATAAAATAACATTTAAAATTTATTTCATTGCTTATTGAAATTTTTAATTGGTGTTTTTTTTATTATATTACTATAAATACTTATTAAAATTCTCAGAATACATCTATACTGAAAACTAAGTAACAAGGGGTGAGGAAGGGGGTACATTAAATTATAGACTTAAAACTTTAAAGAATTGGCCTTCCCAAAAAAAAGTGATAAAAAGGGCCTGTGTACCATTATAATTACATATTGGTGTATAAACCCTAATAAACAAAAGTTATCGTAAAATTTTATTCACATAGAACGAATTAATTTCTTTTATTTCAAGCTTTAAAGACACCGATAAAATAAATAAATAACCTGTACCCAACATGGGTCAACACAGGTTAACAATGATGATGATGATGACACCGATAAAATGTTGTAATATTTTTTATAATCGATATTTGTATGTTCTAGTATCATTTCTTGAACAATAAAGTTTTCTTTTCTTCTAACCCAAGATTTTAAACAGCTTATCTGGAGTGGTAACGAGAATTAATTTTTGATACCTGATATACTTATAATAAAAGTATTTTTACTCTATCTATATCAATGGATAGAAAATAATGCATGTTTACTGAAAATCGAAAGGAAAAAAGAATGTCGTCCTAAACGCCTGAAGGTTCCTTGAAGCGAAATGTATTTAGACAGAATACAGAATAAAATGGAACAGATACTTAAAAAATACTATTTAATGTATACGTTAAATGGAGCGTAAGTCATAGACAATGTTTCGAAACGATATCTCAAGTTGACACTACGTCATGCGAATCATGAACGATGCGAACAAATGTCATTGGCCGAGTTTCGTTTGAACTCGAGTTATCACATGTAAGGTTTCTTTAATGGGATCCTGTATTAAAAATTGATTTTTATGTTAATTTCATTATCAAGTGAACATCAACAGTTGCTAAAATGTGGCTCGATCAAGCTGACGGTTTCGCGGAGATTTTTCGGGGCTATCTACCGTATTATTTGCTCGTAGTATTCCCAATTTTTATTATCATATCCCCTGCAAATCCCGTAGCCGCTTCTCATGAGTTTTCAGTGTACAGAATGCAACAATATGACTTGCATACTGTGCCTCACGGTAAGTTATAGTAATAAACGCAAGTCTCATTTATATTAAGAAAAATCAATGTTAATTAAGGTTATATTATTCGCAACTTTTTGTAATGTTTGGTTCCTTATCTTTGACTAAGTTTTGTAAAGATTTAAACGGACGATTTTATGATAGATAACATTATCAGTCTTAAAAAAGTGATCCTTAAGTAAAGTAGGTGATGCAAAATAATGCATTTATGAATTAAGTTAACAACAAAATTATATAGCCCATTTAATAATAATTTAGATGTATGTCAATTTACATGTTATTCATTTTGAAAGACTTTCTGCCTTATAAGTTGTTTAAATAATAAAATTTTCTATAATTATTATCAAAGTTACTTTTTAGTATATTGATTAATTTTATTTATTACTTAATTCTATAAATTGAGGCTCTCAAATAAATTCCTACTAAATAAGGACATTTTTATAAAACTTGTGTAAGATATAAAATGAAAATACCATTAACATGTTTTCAGTTTGTTTATTGAATTCTAATTTATCTAAAGGTTTTACAACAAATATTGAGTAGATATTTGTTAAGTGGTCAGACAAGAAAAAATATTAAAAAACACTAGCATATCTAGCAAACTTGCCGGCTATTAGCCAGTAAACCAATCCTAAAATCTACAACCATGCGATTCTCAAGAAACTTTTACCTCGTACAATTCCTCTGTGGAGTCAATTACCAGTGTTTGTAGTTGAGAACGGATACAACTTAAGAACCTTCAAGAGAAGACCACACTCATTTCTCAATCATCTGTGATCCATCTGGTGTTGCAGTTGTCCATGAGCATCAGTAGTCACTTGGGCGCCAGCCCGTTTGCCCCTTGTTATATAAAAAAAAAACTTTTTGATGTATTCTAAGTATTTAACAAATCTGCACCCTTGCATTACAATTTTTAAATAACCTTTTGAATTTCTTTCTTATCTTTTTAACCTTCCTGGAAATAAAGGGAATATAATAAGACCAAAAGAATTAAAAATTGTTCAGCCTTTCTGAGTTTTAACAGAACTGATGAGCAGCGATTGATTTTTATATTTATAGAGATTAATGTATATCTTTTTTCTTTCTTCATCCAGGTTGCAGAAGTACAAGCTTCAACCTTGAAGGAAGGTCGTTAACCTCCTGGAGCATGTCTCGCCATTGTGTCGTAGCCCGCATTCAGGACATCACAATTGACCAATTTGTTGACATCCGCAACAAAGCTGGTGCCTTACTTTTAGTACTGCCCAAAAATGACACTGTCTTGACAGAAGAACAAACAGAGGTAACCTTATTTAGTCTACACATATAAATAAAATTGAAGTGTTTATTTGTAACATAGACATAATTTCTTTTACTAATTGCATATGACTTTATATTGGAAACACATATGTATTGACTGTTTGTTCTGAGAAATCTCCATCTCCAATCTTCACCGATTTTGATGGGACCTCCACAAGCAGATAACTGATGTTGCAAGGGGTAACATGTGCTAAGTCAGTTTCAGAAAAATAATAAGGGTTCTGCATAAAAAAATAACTACCCTCAAAACTTAATGAATTAACTGAATTCATACAGGTACAAGAGCCTGTATGAATTCTAGCTAATTGGCAGGTATTTTATATGGTCCACAATATAAAATTCTAATTATTTATGACATAACAATATATATTTTATAAATATAAATTGTCTGTCTTCCCTACAATCTCTACAATCTCATTTGAACAGTAGGTGGTTTCCTGTGACTTAGTCTGCAAATTTCCAGATTTCACATTAAGTAAAGTTTCTCCTCTTATAAAGATTACCCAATTTAATTTCAGCATATAAAGTTGTTAGAGATGGCAATGATGCAGCAAGAGATCAGCTTGCCAGTGTATTTTGCAGAGTGGACTCCAGAGTTTGAGGATATCATCAGAGATTTACAGCACAGTTTTATAACAGATGACAAGTCTGGTACTGCCTTGGAGGCCATGTTCAATACTGTGTCATCTAACGGCTATCAGATTGGTAAGTGCTATGAATAACCTTAATGTGCCCTTTACCTGGCGTTATCTGGTTCTAGTACCAGAGACTGTTTCAGTTGCATAGGATGTGGTTGTGGTGCTAGTTAAGATGACTGTCTGCAGTCTGATGTCATTCTCGGAACCTCCATAATCACACGATTAATATTACTCAGTGACAATCTAGACCCAATGCTTTACGTACAATTAATATCTTTTCTTTGACCTAACCGATTACCTCACCAAAAACGGTTACGAAACCAACTTATACACAGTAAGGTAGGAGCGAGGGGTATACCAGCATAATCCCTGTACAACCTACTAAAATACCTTGGCTTATCAAAAACTATCATAAGTTCATTATTAGAAAGGAAATCTAAAGCCGCATTAGTAGGATCATGCCAGATTTGGCTAGGCAGGGGATGGTACATGGGCAGTGAAGGTGAGTGTTAGTGATCATTAAGAAAAGTGCGCTCTTAAACCTGTATCTATGTCACAATTCCTGGGCACTGTTATGGTTCTTTCCTCTGCAACGTGTTGGACCTGGCACCCGCCTGCTGTATACATGGAATGCTAAGAACTTCGTCTCTTGTCTACGAACTGATTGTTTCATTTGATGCTTTCTTACTAAACAGTTGTGTCGGTGTCGGCTCCGCAAAAAATTGACTCAAAACCAGTTACACTTCACGGAAAATTGGTCGGACGCTCCAGTACGGCTCAAACTATCGTCATTGCTGCACATTACGATTCGTCAAGTATAGTGCCGGTAAGTTTTTACCTCTGATTTCTTATAAAAAAATTGGTTATTTGTTAAGTCCGCTCACGGGCGATATTTTTACGTGATATCGCCGAACGCTTAGGCAGATTGTGCCACTCTGTTGCTTGTTTCGCGCTCTCGCTTGGACGTATGGCTTAGACGGAACGTGACAATGCGTCACGCTTTATCGTACATGCAGCCGGCGTTCATTGATTTGTAGGATGTTATCACGTCGAAAAGGCCTGTATATAACCATTCTGAAAAAAGTCTAATTTTTATTTTTACATTTTAGGAACTTTCACATGGTGCCGACTCCAACGCTTCAGGTGCCGTGGCCCTGCTGGAGCTAGCTCGTATATTCTCTCGCCTGTATTCAACGGCAGCAGTCCGAGGTGGACCGTCTCTTGTGTTCGTGCTGACCTCTACGGGCCACTCCGTCAACTATTTCTCTACTAAGAAGTGGTTGGAAGAGCAACTAGATTCGGCTGATGCTGTTCTCTTACAGGTGCATTTTTAGTCTCACTCGTTATATTTTCTCGCGTTCAATTTTGATGGTCAGTGACTCGTTGTGTAAAGAAAACTTTTGTTGATCTCTGACACGTGCGACTAATATCTGCACCAAGATAACGCACTAAAGTCATTACACGTAAAAGCATTCCACACAAATAACCTTATATTTGTTATTAGTTGAGTCGAAGGGGTGGATCTTCCTTTTTATCTGTCCGATAACAAGTCAGATCCACTACTACTACTCTACGCAACCCTGGACCATTCATCCATGATAATAGTATCCGTATCCTTAATAAATCTATTAAATAAATAAATAAAAAAAACAGTCAATCCGAATAGCACAGTAACCTATTGGGATTAAAAATAAACTAAGATTTACAAGATCGTGTCAAGACACGTCAAGGCACGCATAGAAGGGTTCCGTGTGTGATAAGTGATAAAGGCATTTGTTTAATAACTTCAAAAGTTGTTGTCCGATTTCGCTCAAAATAATTGTCTTAATGCTTTTGTAGCATGTCCTATCGATGTGGAAATTTCAAATGTCTACGTCTAATAGTTTGGTAATGGCCAACCTTGCGGGTGGGACATATGGACATCCGGATGGACAAACCGAAACTATAAGGGAAACATAACCGAAACTATAAGGGTTTATGCAGACCACTTCCTTCAAATATCTTTTCGCTTGCAGGATCAACAGCAGCAGCAGCAGCACCACCAGCACCGCCAACGACATTGTTTGTTGTAATACATCACGGACGTGCACGATTTCATTTATATAACGTCGGAGTGCAATAAAAGCTCTGATGTAGTACAAAAACACAATCTGTGCTACTTTACTTAATAAGTTCTCAAAACGTTTTATAAATTTCTCGCTTTGTGTGGAGTTATTATTACATTAAAAAATAAATCGGGCCAGTGCCAGCCAGCCAGTCACACTGGCGCACTACGAATTCTGTACCGTCGCGTAATGTTTAAAACATTTTTATTTTAAGCTTTATAAATTTTATACAATTTCTTTTAATATATACACGATATACACGATTCTTTTTTTCGTTTGGAGGTACGAAAACCTAATAATACCTAAATTTGAATAATCGAAAATCCTAAGTATTGATGTCGTTGGATTCAATAAAGGACGCGGTGGGTCGTTAATTAATGATATTACAAATCAATATAATAAATCGAAGTGTTCACTTCAATTACACTGTCAAGCCACAGCACTCGTTCCCCTTAGACTATGCCTGAAAACCCAGATATGTAACCTTTATTTGTAGGCAGATAGATAGCTAAGTCATTTGTTGCATAAACTGTGTACAATATTCGTTCGTATTGTGGTCTTCAAATTAATAAGGTAACAACAATTGGCCATTTTAGGCGAGCAAGAGTTTACTAATTAATTATTTAATTAACAGTCAATTACAAATCAATGCTAACAAAAATACAAGTTCAATGACATATGGCCAAATCTTCCCAAAGTAGATATGTACATGTACAGAAATATCATACGCGTTTAATATTTTGAAAAGGAATAATATATTGTTAGAATACAATTTAACTAAGACATAAATCTCAAGTTAAATTCAAAATTTTAAGTAAAATGTTTTTGTTTTTTTTTTTGAAAAGAGGTCGACATGGAACAAGAAAATTAGAGACGCATAATGTTCTAATGCATCGTTTTTGAACTTTGAATGCCTTTAGTGCATTGATAGAGTTATCCCACAGTACTAGTCCATAGCGTAATATTGCAGCCACATAACCGCGATATGCCAATTTTGGCTGTAAAACGTACGTAACTGTAGTTTGCGTATTGTGAACGCATCCTGTAAGTAGTTCAAAGTATTTTTCCATATCTTGACAAGTTGGTCGAAAAATCAATGAATTATATAAAAATTTTGTAATTACGTGACGCAAATATAACTTTTAATGGAGAACCGGTTTTCGACAGAAAGCGGCGATTGGACAAGTAAAGTTCTACGGATTGAGTCACCTGGTGAAACCAATCCGAAAAAGGAACAGGTGTAGATACCGTCGTATAACAGTACCCGTTATAGGCCCTTAATCCCCCCTGCTGGCCTCCCTTTGTTTCTGCTTCTCTCCCTTGCCGCATCCAGCCACCTTCCGCCACCTCCCGCCACTCCTCTGACGTCGTCAACTCAACGTGTAACCCGGCCCGGACTTCTCCAACAGATGTTATTATAACTCATTAATTTACAGATTGTTTACATTCTTTCGAAACATAAAATACCGTTACTGAATCTAACACAGACAGTGTTGCCAGGTCGGATTGCAAAAAATAATGTTATTTTTTTTACAATATATATAAATTAGGGGACACCCTACTGCACACACACAAGCAAGCTTCGCAAATTTAGTGGAGGAGCGTGCATTTTTTGAATAAACGCACTATAGTTACTTAAGTAAGTCATTCATTATGTAGATTTAAAGTTTAAAAGAAAAAAGCCATAATTAGACACAAAAATAGTAGGTATAAGTAAAACATATTTCATTTATATAGTCATAGTGGAAATGTCGTTGATATATAAGACTTGCGTCGATGCAGTTGTAACCGAGGCTAACGCGTTCAGAAGCCCAATAGTAAGAAAATCGGTTGTTTGTAAACTCTGTTTACAGACAATAATTTTACGCTATAACCCCGAAAGCTTAGACTATTCGTGCCTCTCTAAAGCTTTTTCCACGCTCTCGATTGCACGCTCTACTCAGGCGGAACGTGACAATGAATCATGCTTTTGCATGCGTGCAGTCGGCGTTCATCGATTACATTAAAAACTTGCTTTCAGAAGCCAAACTTTTCACAAAAATTGAGAGCTCAGATGTGAAAATTGTAGTTTTTCATCGCGAACAATTTTTTTTTAATGATTATATTATCCAGTGGATGTAGGTTGAAACTGACGACATTTGAATTTCAAATGAGCAGTTGATACGACTGTATAGTTTCAGAGTTGATAATGTTACCGTCTTCATCGACATCGCACATCATAATTTCTACTGCTTTCTTATCGTCTACATGGATTTTTTCATTTCCCTCTTTGTCCGCTTCGTTAACAATGGACTTGTCTTCGTCTTTCATTTTATTATTTCTAAAAGTTATTTCGAATCTTCTTGGTGACGTCTCAGTGGGTTCTGATTTTTCTCTGACATCGAATTCGTATGTGTTATTGAATGTCTCCTTTGGCCCGCTGTAGCCATCAACAATTTTCTTGGAAATCTCCTCGTACTCAAATCTTGTTGTGGTCAATCGATACATGCCATCGTCACTTATTTGATATCTAGAAAAAAGGTTATAGTTAAATGGAATTATTTTATTTACGCTTTAGAATGCTCACAGATGTCTTTTATTTTATTTTATTAAGACAAATTGAAAATGATCAATAGAATAAATAAATAAATAATGCAAGGCGTATACCGCTAGCTCACAGATGTCTAGGCTTTAAAAAATGAGCATAAACATAGTCTGTTTAAGGTAGGTAGGACCTAATACCGATATCATAGGTAACAACTGTCTGATACACAAACATATATTCTTTTAATATATAAATACATACTTATATACAATTATATACGGAAGTTATATAGAAATCAAATCTGTGTTCCCAGACCACTACAACATGGGTATCTTTAAGGCAAGAGTGAATAGGTTCATTCTAGGCAAGCGCGCTCCATTAAATTATTCAAATAAAGCCTCACGCACACCAATGCCAAACGAATTACGTTCTTTACACAGACATGTATAAACTGGTGTCAAAGCGTAGTCATGACGGCGAAGGTAAAAATATCAATCATCAAATATTGCAATGTCTTTTAACAAGCGTGTAATATGCAAACCTTAAGATTTGTAGCCTTAAGATTTTTGACCACCAGGCGATTTCTAGCACCAAACTAAAGATATACATAACTATGTACCAAAATTTAAACTCATGTACACTTTTTGGTCTCATATTTTATTTGTTAAAAAACTTCCTTTGGTCGATGCTGAAGTCGATACATGTGGCTCATACACACGATAAATTCAAATTATGTTACTCTCAAATTAGTTTAATATATCTGTGTATATTCTATAATCAATGTGACTTAGTTACATTATGTTGTCTTCCATTTTACAACGATGTTCAGTAAAATCCTATTTTATGCACGGGCTGACAAATAAATGGTTAAACGAGTTTTAAGATTGAGTTTGTTATTGGCTTCGGATGAAACTAGCCTTTTAGTTAATGGATCAGTTCTTTTCTATTTTATTATTTTTCTCATCGAATAATGGGGGCGGTCATTGGTTGAAATTTATAACGAACTAAAATTTATGACGCGTTCGCTGTCGTAAAAGGATATAGCGCGATTTATTAATAAAAGGATTGCATTAGATTATGTTCATTTGTTTGTGCTTCCAAATTATTTTTGATCTACTACGACTTTTACTATCTACTAGTAAAACTCCCGTCCGAATAGGTCTAGTCGTTTCGGAGATTACCTGGAACAAACAGGCAGATAAACCGACAAACAGACACACAAAAATGTTTTAACTTGCGTTTTTGCTAAAGGTATCGTATACATACACATATGCAATTCTTCTTCCTAGCGCTATCCCGGTTTAATACCAGAGTTGGCTTAGAATGTAGCGGCTGTGAGGCCAGTTAAGATAACCAATTGCCATCTCACGTCATCCTCGGAACCCCCACGATTTCTACAACCTTATAACGAATATCACAAAGTGACATTAATCGGGTCCCACTGTATTAAGTGTCTTCCGAAACACGGAGGAAAAATATAAACCAGTGTTAGAATGGGTCATCCATCTATCACCCGGTCGCAGCAAGAGCTATTTAAACCTATCGTAAACTCAAATACCGACCACTGATTAGGCCACGACTCCCTCGCTATTAATTTCTGTAACAAAAATGCTTTAAAGTTATCAAATATTACAGCGTGATGATATATAAGCTTGTAATCTTCCTTGATAAATAGGCTATCTAACACTGAAAGAATTTTCAAAACAGACCAGTAGTTCCTCAGATTAGCGCGCTCAAGTAACAAACTCATCAGCTTTATATATTTGTTACGGACAGATGATACAGGCACGACACGGCGGCGTGTTCGACCGTGGACGTCGTCGAACGGACTGAGCGTGGCTGGCACTAGTACGTACCATAGCGAGCGAGATCAATCTTTGAAACAGCGCCGCTTAACGGATACTCAAGGCTTATGTACGTCTGAGAGCTAGGGTTGTATATTACGATTGCATGTTTTTAAAACTAGTCACACCTAGCCATTGAAGACTGTTAACCTTAATCGTCTTGTGCTAATGATAACTTGGTCTACGATGTTATCATGCAGATCTGTGAGCTAGGACTGTAGCATTAGAATAAACTTATAATCGAGTCTCTCGGTGGTATGCCCTTGCCGGGTGGTTGACGACTATAGACATACAAAATAAAATATATCGCCAAAGATGTCATTTTTTTATGCGGTTAATTTAAGACTGTAAAATACGATCTACAAATCTCTTACAGTAGCATGTAATGTATTGCAAACCAAATAATCGATAGAAAGCAAAAGGTCGTGCATCCCTACTGAGGGCTTTGGACTAACGCTGTTCTTTGTCTATGCCTCCCCACCACACCCACTCGCTCCTCTTTGTCAGCCGGTCGACGACCCATCTTGCACAATATACTTGCATACACCTGGACTTCCCCGAAACGTGGCCATTCGTAGTATTCAAATCTTTGATGGTTATAGACCTAAGTATGAATACTTGCTTTAATTGTTTAACAGCTTGCTGATAAACTGCCTAGCGATAAAGTTGTTGATGTGCAGTCATTGAAACAGATTTCCCTATCTGAATGGGAAGCAAATTTGTTTTAAAATCAAAAATGTTTTATTCATAAAGACTACAGTATTTATGAACGTCATGTGTTTATTATTATTTTAAGTTTTATTTCTGAGGCAAACAACCTGGTTCTTTCGAATAGCATGGGTTCTTACCAAGTGTTATTCCGTCTCTTGTTGAGAAAGAGTAATGTCTGTATTGTCTTCGTCTAGCAGTAAAATTTTTCTTACTTTTCGGCATGCATTGAGTATGGTTGCTTTTTGTTTTATTATTATTATTAACTTTTTTTATCGTTATTATAACATTCGGTGATAAATTTACGATTTAAAGACTAAGTCTACATAAGTAGGCTCCAACGCTCTCTGCATTGAGAAGAGATCGCAAGATCGCGGTATATCTCTGTGAAAGTGAACGCAAATAGGAATTACGATAACTTTCATGTTAAAATTATTTTTCTTTGAAGTGTATATTTTCTATCATTCATTTCAGGCTTATTAGGTATATCTAGTACAACAAAATTCTGATATTATCTCAACACTCTCAGGATGTCGCCATCCGGTAATACTTCAAAGGTCACCTTGCATATCCAAATTACAGCAATGATATTTTTCTTTTATCACTATTTACATATCAAGTCTCGAGTAAACTAAACGCTACGTAAAGTTTACGCCATCAATTCGTATACGTTTCAACTTTCGACCGATATTACCGATATAAAAAATTCTCAGTATTATTGACTTTGTTACCACAAGAATAACAGTCGTTTCAGTAATTAATTGGCCTATGACATTTATATAAACAAAGAGAAGTAGAATTCTAAATAAAATTGAATGGAAGGTGGGAGCGAAGGTCGATATGCTCAACAACCGCAAAGGAAGACCTTCGTGTCCGGGCTTGTTGGAGTTGCCCGGGGCGACGGCGCCTCGCCAACAGTTATTCGTCAGAAGGTCTCTATATAGTAAACGTAAGTAGAAATTTCACTAGTATGAGTTGGTTTGTATGGAGATTTTCAGTGTTTGTACTACGGTCGTCGTCATCCGTACAGCGCCATCTAGTTTGCTTTGGTGTAACTTTTTTCCACTCGACATCATTGCCATCTCGTTATGTAGCGGCAGCAACTAATAACTTCTCTATAACGATGTTATCTGAAATGCGGGTAGTTCACTACTAAATATAAAGTTAATTTTTCCGACATACTCATATTATATACATGTGTACGAGGAAATTAAACAATGATTCAATACAAAGTGCCAAACAACACAACTCAATAGAAACTTTCGCAATATTCATTTCGTGTAAAGTTGGACGATTTACAACTCTTTTTCACATCCGAGAACTTTTAAAAGCGGTCATATGAAAACTCATTTTTCCGCTCTCCTTTTACACTTGCAAAGCGTTCGTTTAAATCCGGTTCAAACTGTGCTTTTCAATATTTATTTATGTTGCTCCAACTATGCACATTAGAGTATGGTTTTACATATTTAATGAATTATATTGGTTGGTTTATTGTAACGAAATATCTCAAAAGGATTTCTTGTGGGCCCTCCTCGGTGGCTCACCATGTTCCGAACCAGTAGTATATTTTCCTAATCATTAAGAGATTCGATGTTTTCATATTTTAGATAAAAATGATAATTTAACAATACTTTAAACAAATCTTTATCATGTACACCTGGGTGGCACATTCCAGACATTGCTTCGGTTCCCTCCTCTGCAATCCCATGGACTTGACACCTGCACGGTGCACATAAATAGTAAGAAAATTTTTATCGAAATCGGCTACGCCATTTAAACAAAGTTTAGTCCCGTCAGAATTATATTTGTTTAAAGAGAATTATGAAGATGCAATTTAAACAGTAGTCATATAAAGGATACAAATGACAGCAGTAAAATATAAAGTTTAACGATTATATTTCGAACTTTACACAAGAATGTACTTCGTTAGCGAAATAACAGCTATTATCTAAGTTTATAACATTAACTGTTTTAGATGTATCCTAATGTTTGGTAAGGAACATTCATAGTGTTTTACTATGTCAACTACATTCGCAAATTTTATTTCATAATTGTCTACAGTTATATTATATATAAAATTACAAATGTATAGAGTAATTCTAAAGATTATTGTATGCTAGAGTTTAAAATAAAAAAAGAGACAATAAAATTTGACTGGTCCGTTGGCGCAGTGGAGAGTGACCCTGCCTTACGTTCCGGGGATCGTGGGTTCGATTCCCACCTCGAGTCTGCCACTATCGATATCACGAAGTTATGACAGGACATTAGTTTGTGAAGTTTGTAATAAAATTATCCGTATAGTAGCAATATTCATTCGCGGATTAGAGCAAAGGAGTTTAGTCTTTCATGCACAACTAAAGTTGTTAAACAGCTGGCTATTAGGAATGATATAGAAATATTTTCCTGTGAAATTTATCTCCATATCAATTATAAAACGTCTCTGTAAAAGAAACATCCAACAAGAATCAAAATTTTTGCATCTAAACAAAAGAACGGAAGGATGTTACGAAATTATAGGGATTCTTGCGTTGGACGCGAGGTGTAGATTCTTGCAAACTGTGTTTATTTTATTTTTGCAAGACTTAGTCCTTTTCGTCTTGTTTTGAAGTAAGTGTTAACAACATTATATATGTACTTATATAATGTTGTTATATGTACTTTATTTTACATCTAAAAGAAACTTTAACTGGATGTAACAGTAGACTATTGCACCGATTTTTATTCAGTCGATTTTATTTTCGGCCAGTATCATTTTGATCTAATGCAGTGCGGTAATGAAATTTCATACAACATTACAGCACCGTTTTGGGTACTGAGCAGAAAAGGCGAACTTTGTGATCGGTTATGTAGTGATTAATGATAACATTGCTTAGTTGTAAGAAAATAATGTTGCTTTTAATTGAAATAAATGGTGACCTTATACTTACTCTATCTAAAATGTCTACTATCATCTGCGATCCCCCCGGTGTTTGCAGTTGTCCATGGGCGTCGGTAGTCACTTAAGAGTACCGCCTGCTCATTTGCCCCTTGTTATATAAAAAAAAAACTATATAGTTAGAAAGGTTTTCGTCATTTCGTGTTAATTTACCTTTTGCTTTTAAAACATATACTTTTATATACTTTTTTATCGAGCAACTATTTTTGTATCACGATTACTTCACTATACTATGACTTATTTCTAGTGATATTTGATTTGTCATTTCTTGCACACGTATCTATGCTTTTTGCTTTCTCTCTGTTCAGTCATTTTTAATTAGTTTACAATAATTAGATATAATAGAAGATAACGTGAGAAAAGCGTGTACATCAGTATCATGTAGTGTTTAATTAATTCAATATTAATCTTCCGAATACTGTCTCCATTAGCGTGTCACCGGAAATGAAGTTATTTGAAAGATCGCCACGGCACACATTAAAATTAGTTTCGAAACGGACTGGAAGTGAGTCAAGTTTTTAAAAACGAGTTATAGGTAAGTAATTCGAGTCCATGCAGAGAGGTTATTTACACTTATGATTCAGTTTGTTACATTCAATGATTGCGGAAATGCGGATCAGGCCGCGGCGATTGAAGTTTGGTTTTGCCAGTGCCACTTTGGTGGTGTTACTTACAATTTCTTTAGTCTAGAGATAGGAAACCTATGACAAGTTTGGTTAGATGTAATTGGGGCGGCTTTGGGTCAGTTTTAAATAGTTTTATTTGAGACGGTGTAATTTACGATATATTTGGAAGTGAGTCAAGTTTTTAAAAACGAGTTATAGGTAAGTAATTCGAGTCCATGCAGAGAGGTTATTTACACTTATTTGTAAACCGTTATAAAATGTAGACGTTTATGTATAACATATAACATTTATGTATAATATATAACATTTATGTATAATATATAACATTTATGTATAACATGTAACATTTATGTATAATACATACGATTTAATACGGAAATTAAAGATTTTTTGCTTATTAGTTCGCGAGCACGACGGGAAAAATACTGAAATTGGTAGCGACGTTTAAACGACGTAAGAATTATGACCTTCGCCAATTCATATTTTGCAGCAAATGGAAGCGGTCGATTTCTGCAACGTTTAACCACACACAGCGAAAGATTTAAATATTCACATATCGACAAACTTTATCTCTGAGTGAATTCAAAGCCGATACTGTTTTCTTAATTTTTTTATCAGTTTTCCTTTATCACTGAATTTTATGAAAATATTGAGATTTTAGATTACGTTAAAAATAACCACATCTGTGAAAAATTCATGATCTTATTATGTTTTCAACTCAGCTGACGCCTGACGGCTCAGCCATAGACATTAATCCTCTATTTTACTAACCAGGCTTTCCGGTTTCGGCAAAATAACTATGCTATTATTATTATTTCAAACATTTTATTAACGTTAAAATTCTCTCAATAGCTTTACAGTCTAAAACTCATGTTTTAAAAGTATTCTTTGCAATTAGTATTTACCTTTCTTTTTTCATTTCTGACATCTATTTATCTTGATAGTGAAAGTGTTCTTTATTTTAGATATTTGCCGCGCAAACTCAAAATACGCGGATTCATTCTATATTGGGTGCCCTACATTTAGTGCGCAGGCGTGTATGACCTGCTGCTTTGTCTACCAAGTACAAACGCCATAGGACGAGAAGCAACCATTTTACTTTACGGGTCATAAAAGTACTGTACTTTTCGCTGTCTTTGTTTTCTTGTTTATTTAGGCTTTGTAAGGTAAATAAATATTTATAATTATTATTATTATTATACAGCTCCTTATGTAACAAAGCGAAAGGTTTCGCTTCACGTATTGATATATTAACTATCTCTATTCGTATGACGAGGTCGTGACCTAATCAGTGGTCGGCATTTGAGTCAATCGCTAGGTTAAGCTGCTCTTGCAGCGACCGGGTGATGGATGGGTGACCCATTCCAGCACTGGTTTATATTTGATATCCGATCTCCTCCGTGTTTCGGACCCCTCAGTTTATAGCCTCATTATACAGTAGATAGTAATATCACACATAACCTTCTTAAGTGGTTCGTACACACAATAAAGATCGTCAAGGTCATAATTTATGCCAATAAATATGTGCCATCTGGTGCCTTACTCAGAATAGTGATTCTTCCCGTGGATATAGTAAAGGCCCTGTAGAATATTATTCTTCTTAGTAGCATAATCCCGGTTAAATACCAGGGTCCGCTTAGATTGCAGAGGATGTGGATGCGGGGCGAGTTAAGATGACCGATTGCCATCTGACGTCATCCTCGGAACCTCCACGATCTCTACAACCTTACGACTGAGAGAGAGGGAGAATGATAATATGTTAAGTTGCAATTTACATTTTATAAATAGAATTTTATAAAAAGATAATAGCTCTGCCGCGTCATTCATCCGCGTAAAATTAGGTAAAAAAATCGATTCAATTTTAACGTGATGAACACCTAAACTAAAGTTGGAAATGTGGGGTCACAAGAGCTTACGTGGGAGGTATTGATATAACATATAGCCTTCTTCGATAAATGGGCTATCTAACACTTAAAGAATTTTTCAATTCGGACCAGTAGTTCCGGAGATTAGCGCGTTCAAGCAAACAAACTCTTCAGGTTTAAATATTGGTATAGATATTTAAGAAAATTCAACGCCCGTCTTTCTTGCTCTTCTCAACTTCTTCGTTTATCAACTCATAATGCAAATTTTACATAAATATATGATTTCATGGAATGTTTTAAAACAAAAAAATATTAATTATGGCATAAAGACCACGACGAATTTCGTCTCTATAATACTTTTATATTATTAATAGATTTCCATTGTCGAGTTTTTACATTATTTAATTAGCAAGTTAGAACTCGTGTTAAGAGTTGAATCTAACTTTTTCTCAACCCTAGCATAACCGTTGCTGTTTGCATTATGTATCAGAATATTGCTCCGTGACTTTTGCATCAACAATGTGCCCTTATTTACAACGTCCCTTTGTTTGCAAACTGCAATTGCAGTAACTATATTCACTATTCTATACATACCATTTGTAGTGCATGCTTAGGCCAACATTTTAATAAGTTACATGTTCTTAATCAACGTTATTAATTATATTGAATACTAGCTGCACCCGCGATTTCGTCCGAGAAAAATTAGGTAAATAAAATAGATTCAAGTTTATCCTTCCTCGATAGATGGATAGCCCATTTATACTAACACTAAAAGAATATTTAAATGGAACCAGTAGTTCCTGAAAGTATCCAAGCTAACAACCAGATAAACTCTTCAGCTTTATATATTAGTACAGACCTACAATAGGGCATATTGTTAACGTTTAAAATGTTAATGTTAACATTATACACACATATATGCATTTCTGTATTAAAAACAAAAAAATAACCGCAAACCTATCCGTCACAGAGTTACGTCTTGTGCGGAATGTCAGCCTACCCCGACGGAAAATCACTCATTAGAGTGCAAACGACAACTTCGATAACTAAGATATATTCATTTTTGGGTAAAGTAACCAAACTGCACAATTATCATTATTCGTAATATTGGTAATCTTAGTATATTATATAATCATCTGACATCGTGGACTTTAACATTGGACGTAGGTACATACAACTTGCTTTTTTTGCTGATCTTTGTTTTCATGAAAATACGTGAACGGAAGCAATAATCCGCGTCATGGAGGTCGTACGCTAATTCGAGACATTAGCGCCCCTTTTTTAAAGATAATATTTTTTCAGTCCTAACTCCCAAGTTTCTTTTATAACATTTATAAAAGTAAAAATTTTCTAAACATTAACGACAGCGATAAGTTTTGACGTCATCAGCGAATATATAAATATATATTGATGTATTAATAAGTTTCATAATATAAATTAATCTAAACTAATATTATAGAGGAGAATATGAGTTTTTTTATTACACTGTAACGTCTCAACCCGTTACATATATCATTTGCTTTCGAGTATAAAACTTATTGGAGTCTTTCTCCAGCTCTTTAAAATGAAGAAGGTTCTTCAATAGTCGGATTATTTTTGTGCTGTTTTACAGTTTCTCAGTTGTGATTTTTGTAAAAAATAGTTAAATCCATCTCTTTCTTCTACTTAGCTTTATCTCGGTCTAGTACCAGGGTCCGCTTAAATTGCAGATGATGTAGCTGTGGGTAGCTTTAAGACGACCAACTTCCGTCTGACGTCGTCCCCAGAACTCCCGTAATCGCTACAATATCACTCAGTGACATTAATCGAGACCCAATGTTTTACGTGTCTTCTGAAACACGGAGATTCGGAGATTTGAAAACCAGTGTTAGAATGGGTCACCAACTCACCCAATTACTGTAAAAACTAGCGTCCTAGCAATCGATTCAAATGTCGGTCACTGATCTTGGTACGAACTCCTCAATAGGTAAATCTATTGGGGATGAAAACAGCCGAATCTATAGTGCATGAATAATCATTTTTTCTTAAAAATTCCCAACTTTATAAGAATCATCAAAATCGGCTCATCCGGTCGAAAATTCCGAGATAACAAACCTAAAAAACAGCCGAATTGAAAATCCCCCTCCTTTTTTAGCACTAGCTTTCAAATAAAATAAAGAATCATCAAAATCGGTTCACCCAGTCGAAACTCCTGAGGTAACAAACGTAAAAAAAACTGTCGAATTGAGAAACCCCTCTTTTTTTTGAAGACTGTTAAAAAGTTAAATATATTTTCAGGAACTAAGAGAAAAGTACGAGAAAAGGGTTCAGGTCTTGGTGTCGGAAAATAACCGGCTCAAGGAGTCCTTGCAAGGAGGTCCTTCTGTTTAAACTGCAACAACAGAAGACAGATTTTTTAACTTAAAAAGACTGTTTTGTAAAGAATAATAATTAAACTAATGATTTTTAATGTTTGTTGTTTTAATTACAATTGTTTTTTGTAACTTTAATGCAACTGGTAAGCCTTAACGGGTTCTTTTGTCTTTATTGTAGATTTTGGGTTATCTTTAGAATAGATAAAAAGATTATTTGTTTATAATTCAAATTAGCGACCAGCGCTGGTTTCGTACAGGCACAATGCAGATATATCGATACCACCCACGTAAATTGTCGTAACCCCAAATTCCCAGCTTTACATTAGAGCGTTACAAACAGCTAAATTGTAACATAACAGTCACTTTTTAATATATTATTGTATACAATAATATAATCGCTATTATTGAATATATAATTTTACACACAAATTTGGCATATGTTACGGACTTTTTGACGCAACTATGACGCTGGCCGCATGGACCAAAGAGACTAATTATGACAGACCATTCCTCAAAGGCCGTATAAAGAAGTTCTAATAAAAGATGTTTTCCAAGGTCAAATGGGTGAGTCACACGTAAAGGTGGGTTGGGGTATCACCAAAATGTGACTCTGTGCCACAACGGGCAGTGGGTCAAAAGGTTAACATCACATGTCAGAATTGAAAAGATAAAAAAAAAAGTAATGTTTTCTTTCGATTTTCTTCATATTTGTTTGTACATGCACAAGTTTGAAAAATATGTGGTGTCACATGAAAGATTTCGAAAATGTCTCTCCATCACAGATGGATGGGTAGGGGTTTGACCAAAAAAATCGTAAAATTCTTGTGTAATAACTTATGGATGACCCGAAAACTTCTCGTGGCGCTAATTTTTTTTCTATTAAATGCCCGAATCAATTAACGTTCCGTATGTTTCCAGCCATTATGGAATCTTAGCTCGACTCGTTTTGGCTGATATAACGACTCGGGAATTTGTAACAGCGCGTTATATTGATTGAATGCGCATATTTTCGATTTGTGATTGTGTGATACGCAACCGTTGTTTTGTTTTGTTGTTATTTTTGACATGGAGTAACGGTTCTAATGCACAATATCTGTACATTTTAAGTACAATATGGCTTAAAGAAACTTAGAGGCCCTTCAAAAAAGGATTTACTTAAGCATCAAAGGCTGATAACGCAAGTGCGAGCCTATCCGAAAGTTTAACTGACCATAGGCGTCAGTAGTTTGCCCCGTTTTTATTGACAAAAGTAGTTTTCTAAAGCTTAATCGTTGATGAAAATGTAACAGTAAAATACTTTTGTGTTTTATTCAAAGATCAAATCAAATATCGCCCGTGTGTTTTCAACCATTATGGAATCTCAACTCAACTCGTTTTGGCTGATATAACGACTCGGGAATTTGTAACAGCGCGTTATATTGATTGAATGCGCATATTTGCGATTTGTGATTGTGTGATAGGCAATCGTTGTTTTGTTGTTATTCTTAACAGCGGCAAGGAAATACCGGCCCTGATGGAAACTGCGTTTGTCTTCCAATTCTAAATGTGGTAGTTACGAACCAATATGACTTAAAGAGATGCAAGAAAACATGTCTCAAATGCTTTGGCTTTGCCATTCGGAACTAGATAGATTAAAATGAAGTAAGAAATATACCACTGGTTCAAAAAGGCTGAAGCCGGGAAAAAGCAGAACAAGAATCTGAAGATTTTCCAAATCTATCAATACTTAAAAGATAGGCCAATTATTGCATTTAGACATGTATCCATCTGTGTACAAAACAAAAACGGATGCCTAAGGAAACAAGGAATCTACCATTGGTTCGGTAAGGTTGAACTAGCAAGAAGAGCCCGCAAAAATCCGTATATAGGTCGCATTTATATCGTTCCAACGGAACATTACCTGATTTAAGAAACTAATGTTTTTTTTTTTTATGTTACAAGGGGGCAGACGAGCAGGCAGCAGGCACCGAAGTGCCTATCGGCGCCCATGGACATCTAGTTTTTAGTAAACAATGTAGAATATATAACTGGCGAGTAGATAGCAGTTTGTAATTATTATATAAATCAAATGTTGTGTACTGTGTGTTACTGTGTGCTTGCAAATACTACGGGATGCTGACTCTATCCCCCCCCCCCCTTCTTCAGCTCAACATCACGACTGAAAAATCCCTCTCCTTCTACGCCCCGCCTGTATTAAAGTATTTCTTAATATCACAGTCAGCCGTATATATAAGTCTGGCCTTGTCAATTTGTCGGGCGGATATGTCGGTAGTCAATACGTTTACATTCAAATGTACTACGATATAAATACATATGGAATGGGAACAATCACCAAATACAATACAAATATCTCCTCACATTCGGCGTATCAATCTGCTCATCTTAACATATCAAACTTATTGCGACGACATCTCGGGGATAGATAGACACAAAAATACAATACACATACTTACGTACCGTACACGGCGTCCCAGTGTATACCACTAGTTGTGGTTACAAGTCCCTTTTTTTATGACATCGTCATTTTCTAATTCCTTCTAAAACAGTATTTAAAAATTAATTTTCAATTTGTGCAATAGTCATTCCAAAATACTGTTTCGTAGCTTAAGAATTAATTTTATTCGTTCTGCAATGTAGAAAATCCTTCAAGTTGTTCCGACTTGTTTTACAACATTTTTTTTTAATTCGTAGAAAAATCAAGAAAGTAATTATTAAAAAAAATGAGGAGGGAGGAATTACATAATTATATTCTAATGTATGACATCCGATTTCTTTAGTTATGTACACAAGTATAAAGGACTTGTTATTTATTTGATAATTCATTATTCCTATGAACAAATGCTGATAATAATTGATCTCGTCCACACTTCGATGATAATTGTAAACTCAAATGTGTTTAATGATATTTGTGATATTGTTCTCTTTGCTGATGACATATTTTTGGTTCTTATTATAGATAGGACTAAATATAACTTTGACGACGTTAACGCTCTGTCACAGGTATCACATTAATTTACGGTAAATAGTTTATGCTTAAATGCAAAGAAAGCCACGAGTTTGGGATTTAGCTTACCAAATGCAATGAGCAAATGTAACCCAACATTGACTGAAAGGCTGAAAATTAACGACAGTTGTGTATTGTTGGGGTTGACCCTTGATATTAAGTTACTGTGGACCGCCCATATGTCAGTTCTTGTACATAAACATCTTACAGCTGTTTCAGAAAAATAAGAAAGTAACAGATGCTGAAACAGAAAAAACTGTTTATTTCTTATATTTTCAAAGTTTAATGTTCTATGGAATTCTGCTTTGGGGAAAAGCGGCTGACATAGGAGAAAAAACTTCTATCACAAAAAAGAGTCGATCACTATATAACCTAAAGCCACGTGAAAAATTTAAAGACACAGGTATACTAACAGTGGCTTCAGAGTATATGTATATTTGCCAATATTATGTTCGTTAGGAAAAATATTCATCTTTATAAAAAGAATTGTGATGTGCATGATAGACAGACTAGAAGCAGGAATAAACTGGAGTACAAAATTCGTTGCTGGACGCGAGTATACGTTTCTTTAACAAAAATTTAAATGAAATATTAAATCTATGAATTATTATTACTATTAAATTTAAACAAATTGTTAAAACACGCTTATTCGTAAGGCGTATTATGCAGTCGAAGACTATTTAATGGTAAAACTGCTTGTAGTTAAGTTGCTCCAGCTTTGTGCTTTATAGTTAACATAAAAATGTATTAAACTTATTTTTTGTAAAAACTATATACTAAATTTGACGATTCAAAAATGCTTGTAAAAATCTACTTGAATAAAACATCTTTTGTTGCTTGCAAAACTCAATAAATCTCAGACGTTATATTCAAATGAATACGCGTAAATATATGTGTGCGTTTAAGGAGTTTGTGTATGTGGAAGCATAACTTACAAAATTCAAACTTTCCCGATATAAATTTTGTCAGTAGAAGTATTCTAGTTTGCCATTTCGGTAACGATGCAACTTTTTTGGCAGTCGGACGGAGTGCGGACAGTCGTTTACTTTCCACGACAGCAACGTCGCGCTTTCGCAGCTTTAACGTTACAGTTGCAGTCCACTTTAAAAATAATATAAACTAGAAAATAAAAATTAAAAATGGATTATTTATTCCTATATTAAATAAGCTTTCAACCATAAAAGGCGGTTTTACCTTTTAAGGTTTCCATTCGTGAAGGCTGAGCTGTTTATCTTTTATGTCTAAAAGATTGGATTATTATTAATTTACTATTTAATAATAGTGACCAACCGAAATTTCGGTTTCGGCCAAAAAACACATTTCCGCAAAACATTAGAAAATTACATTATCGAAGCCAAAAGTTCAGTTACGGTTTCGGCTAAAAACTTGTTTCGGTCGGACACTGATATATCACATGAATCAAGTTATATCTCTCTGGAAGCAATTTCACCGTTACCTCCAAATCATAAGATCATTTCCAACATAGACAGCTCTCGAAAAATGTAGAAGAAGAGAGAAGAAGAAGAAAGAAGTAGAAGGTAGAAGAAAGACGGACTGAAATATGGAAGGTTCAAACTCGTCTACCCTATCGTCGCACTCAATACACACCTCAAACTTAAAAAAGTTTAACTGGAGAGGGAGCCAGAATATTGCATGTCAAAAAGGAAAAGTTGGCACTTAAAATTACCCTTTTTCATAATTAATGTTCCTATAAGTGCTTCAATCAGTTTAACTTTTGCATGCTCTTGAGCGGAATATGAACAATATCAATTAGAGATATGCCGCCCCCTCGCAGGAGCATATTGTCGTATAAAACACTACTTAAACTCTTCTCTCAAGCAATTATATGAATCCCCCGAAAGGTTAATTAACAGTATTTTAAAAACCCATAAAATCTCCACCTATCTAAAACTTAAAACCGAAGTAACGTTTATTGAAACTGAAACAAACACAAAACTAATTACCAACTTTCAGAACAAAGACAAAAGTTTATTACGTTTAAAGGTAAACGTTAACTTTTGTCGTCGCTTGTTTCTTATTTTACCGCCGCCACTTTGCGACTCGGCTCAAAGACGCGACCCTAAATAAATAATCCGACACTGAGAGAACATTCGTTGCAATATTGTTTCCCCTGAGTGAGGGCTCGCAGGAGTCGCCGGTGGTGGGGCACGGCGTGGTGCGATGGTGGGGGACTGGTGGGAGGAGGGAGGGGTACACAACGAGTGTCACAGAGCAGTTTGCATTATTAATAAGGAGCACGTCTCGTCCGCGGGCAGACGGCGCGCTTTTCTTTAATTACTCTTTAACATCCAACGGACCGCTCCGTTACTT
>JANCMC010050420.1:170945-287931 GCA_024363005.1 Charaxes varanes | reverse complement strand
AGCACGTCTCGTCCGCGGGCAGACGGCGCGCTTTTCTTTAATTACTCTTTAACATCCAACGGACCGCTCCGTTACTTCGCGTCAGTCGTGTTCAACTTTAAAGAGATGAAACCAAATGATAATATATAGCTGTATTAATAACGTTATGCTTACAAATAGGGACGAGACAGGTCATAGTATAGCTCAGTATCAGACTAGCACATTTCTTGACTCAGTCCTAATTGAGAATTAGTGTCAGAGTACGGGTCGCGCTCTGAGAGTTCTGTACCGCGTACATTGTTGTTATCGAATATTAGAAAAAAAAAGTAACTTATCTAGGCTGTAAATTATTTTGAGCTACGTCCACCTTTAATAATGGAAACGTACAGTATGAGCAAATATATCAATCAGCATTTCGAAACCCCGAGCACCTTAATGGTAAACAGAGCTTGCGCACTCGAACGTACTAATTAAAGGATCAACGTACAATGAAAAGATCAGCTATTACAACAGACAAACAATAGACAGCCGGTAGTGGGAGCAGCCGGGCGAGTGCAGGGCGGGCAGGAGTCGCAGCGACAGCAGACAAGTCGGTCAAGAGCGCGCGACCCACTTTCTATTTGAACAGAAATCAATGCACCGGATGAAAACACCAAATAGCTTTGTTGGCTGAACGAGGCTCGCGATGTGCCGTCTGAAGTCTCGTTATTGTGATACTTCTTACGGTCGTAACAAACAATCGGATTAAACACAATTAATGCATATTAGATAGAGAGTCGCAATTCAGCAAAATGTTTTGATAAAGTAATGCACAAGTAGCATCGCCGAATCGTAATGAGCTTTAAAATTTTAAACTTCTACAGTCTACACGAAACATGACATATTACAAAAATGGAAGAACATTATTATTATTATAATTATGATCGATTACATTATGAACTTGAAAAAATCGAAGTGAAAGTACATGTAACTGGTCTATACTTTAATAAGTAAGCTATCAAAGGGATGAGCACAAATCGTTTCTGCCGATGAAACGGAGCGCGAGTCGGCACCCTCTTCATTAAGATGCGACCCCCCCCCCCTCGTGTTTGTCTTTTACAAACTTACTTACATGCTGAGCCCTTTGTCTCTCGTATCATTACAGCTCTTCGTCTCTGAACTAACACAACGTTCGATGTTATATGTATATGTGCAGTAGTTGTAATATTGTTTATTGTTATCGACCCTACCGCTCCGACCCGAAGTCGCCCTTAAATTTTTGGTAATAGCAAGAAATATATCAACTTAGAGTTTATCTAAAATTGTCTGATCATCAGGCAATCGTATTCTAGACAAAACTTTCATTTTATATTATTTATTTTCGTGAAGGTATACACTTTGTTAATTTAATATAATATCTATATGGGTGGTGTTAGTACACAGTCTGAAGATTCATTTTCAGAACAAATGATAGAAAAAGAGTTTGCAATGGAATCAAGTCTAATTTTATTAAAACTCTAAACGGTGTGTTTATACTTCGAAAAGGTTTGGACGTATTTTATTATACACCACAACCTACAAAAACTCCGCCATAAGTAAAGCGATTTCGTAATTATTCGTATCGACCATTCAATGTCTTATGAGAATACAATATTCCCGTAAAACATTGAAGTTTGGTACTAAGGATGTGAGAGCGCGACTCGGACCGTTGACTCTAGGTTTCGTCTCCACATGACTCTAAACCACCGTCATGAGGCATGGGTAGCTGCCCAGTGGGGTGTACTTACAGCCGGGCGCGTGTATAATTCATTCGGCTGCACCCTCGCACCCGCGCGTGTCTCTCACCCGGACGTAACGCAATTATTCGGCCCAGAGCGGGAGCTCACGTGAGCTTAGCTTTGTCCGTCCCGAATGTAATAACCTCGTATATTTCATACGCGCCAGTTTTCTATTAGGACCCACATTTATATCGCTAGATATGATAGATCGCTAGGCGCCTTAATGTAAATAATACAATTTTCGCTGTAATGAAATAAAGTACTGTTATCAATCATAGCTACGATAGACTTTATACCATTAACATACTCAAATACGGGATATACTTCTGATACTGTTGCACGAATTAACACTTTTAGCCGAGGTCACGCAATAACTGCTGCTGTCAGTCAACCAACTTTCGTGGTAGGAAAAGCCGGGCATCTCAATTGTGTTGCCAACTGTCTTAATACTAACATATAAAACTACGCAGACCAAGTCGCGGGCACCACTAGCTAATACTTTAGTCACATAAATTATAGGCAAAAAAACTTAAAAATAAAGTTTATATGTGAATGTGCAAAAAATGATAAAACTTTTATTATCAACTTGTAACATTATTATTCAATTTATGCCATACTCACCGTTACCCACGTAACTTCAATTTTTTTGCCCATAATTCTTCTGACACTTAACTACCTCCCTGCTGAATTTTATTTTGTACGTCCTGTAGTTGGAAAATCCGTGTCGACCCTTCGCAATTATATTATCACCGAACGCGAGAGATAGTCCTCTATGCCAAATTTCAAGTTTGCAAAGATAATGGACGAACCTTCAAATAATCTTTTCGAGATGCTTTAGAACCCCTAAATCCGGTCCCGTCGCAAAATCCGTTCTTAGCGTACACCCACTAACCGAAAACTACCTCCCTGCTGAAATTATCTTTGTACCATCCCGCTTTGTACGTCCCGCTTTAATACGAGTTTAATTTTTCACATCTTCGTATATTGCAACTTGCTTTTTTTATGAACAATATTATGGGAGAAGTGCCTCGAAAGCACTCAAAGCACGCTTAACGCCGACACCGGAGCATCCTACTATCTCTACAACGTAAAAGTAATCATAAAAGCGAAGTGTAAAATGAAAAGAAGCATTCTGAACACAGTTTCCGAGCATTGAATTGTAATATTATTATAAAGAGATAGCTGAGAACAAAGACAGCCTTTCAGCAAAAGTATCTCCCTTTTGCCTTCTTTTGCTGTTAAACTGTAAATACTCACAAAATGATTAGAAACCTGAAAGCTGTTGGCAACCACGAGCGCGGTGTCAGCAATCCACAAACACCCGCACCGCCTTTGTTACAAAGTGAGGCTCGTTTCACTTCGTGTAATGCTTAGAGCCGAACTCATAAAATATGGACCGTCCGACTCACGGGGAGCGGAACAAAAGAGCCTGCCAAATACTGTAACCGAAATTCATTATTGTAGCACAAAATGCCCGCACAAATTCACAAGAAAATGTACGCTATTTGACAGTTGTTACAGTTTTATATCTACGGTAGTGACACCGAGAAATTCACTATAATATAATTATATCTGTATACCAGCCAAAACTACTCGAAATAACTTTGTGTCATATAAAAATTTATTTTACTTTCCTTTCTTTATAACCACAGTAACGGAACCTCGCCCCGCCTCCGTAAGTGCGGAACTTCCGCAAGAAATTGTACCTCCGCATCCGCCTCGCGTATCTTTTTTGCGGAGTTGTAACGGTACCTCCGTCATTTATCCTTATTTACAATACTAGAGATGCGATGCTAAACGATAAGTCCACACACGCTCATGCCTTGCATTGCTAGTTCGGCGCACGCGCGGGCAGCGGAGGGCGTTCTTACCAAGCTACATTTTAATTAAATACCTACTTTTTACTTTATATTTCTATAATATCGCGATTTAGTATTTTTTTCGCCTCCTCCGCCTCTTTAACCTCCGCATCCGGCGCCGCTTCCGCTAAGAAGGCCGTACATTACAATCGTAAACACATACGTCATCGTAAATAGAAAATCTTTTAATATTGTCTGTAATTAATTAGGATCTGTAGATCTGCTCTCTTTACTACACATTAGTATCCTACGGTATATACTTGTAGCTCTAATTTAATTTAATAACAGGGTTGTTGTATTCTTTCAAGACATAGCAAACGTTTTCTTATTAGTATTGTATGTCTATTGCCTGACTTGCGACCGCACTGCCTCTCCGACCGCAACCCCAACGTCTCGCACCTCGCCAACATTCCTTCGTTGTACAATAAGAAATACAGCACATCGGACCCAGATATACTTATAATCATGTGAATAACTGTGGGGCCACTCCGCTAGTAGCTCCACAGCTAGGTTCTGCAGAAAATAGATTCTTAAACATTTTAGTTTAACTAATTTACTGGCTGAAAGTAATATTATGGTCGTCCGAAGCCGTGCATAGTTGGGGTGCAGGGTGCGGCGCACTGATCTGTAAGGTTCGGTGTCGACAAAGTTGCCTCTGTTACCGGATAACCCAAAGTTTGCAGCACTTTAATATCTCCAAGTTGCGACTCGCAAATAACTTGTAGTTGACTCATTGTTTGCTGCGAGGTATTTGTCTGCGCGGTGTCGCGGGAACTAAGCCCGTAAGTTTGATGCTACTTCTGGCAGATAGTAACGTCATATACATATATATATATATATATATTATCATCTATATGTATAAAAAATATATGACACTAAGTGCTAAACTCGGGAATGGCTCTACCAATTCGGTTATTTTTTTTTATATGTTCCTAAAGATACACGGTAACTTCTAATTAAGACGAAGTGGCTGCCCAGAGTTATACGCGCTGATCATTCAAATTACGCAACGGATTTTAATGTGGTGTTCTCAAATAAACAGAGCAATTCAAGAAGAAGGTTTATGTCTATAATACATTTATGTTATAGGAGAGAAAAGCCGAGAATTTCAATGATTTGTAACGAGATGTCGTAAAAAACGAATTTTTGTACGCTTACGCCGCGTGCACTGCTGGCTAAATCTTCCGAGATAGAAAAAACCCACCAAAATAATTTTTATGTAAAATTTTGCCAAGAAGAGGTTCGCGCTATCAAAAGGTCTCCTGTATAGCCAAGCTTCAGCTCTACACGCCATCACTTTACAATTCCTAATTTAACAAACTCTACACTTTATTCATAGTATTATTTTGATTAATCATTTCGCTATATTGTTTATTAATTTTGAGTTATACAATAATTATTGTAGTAACAGCCCTGTATTTACAGTGTACAATTTACGGGCGTTTTATATGTTCAGATCCCAATTTTAAGGCAAAGGAGTAATTTACTGAAAATCCTGGCTTTTTTTTGTGTGGTTCTTGCTGTTGGCTCTATTGGCCTCGACAGCGTCACCGGGAGGAGGGAGAATGGGGAAACAGAGGGTCACTACCTGGCTAGGGACCTACGCGCGAGGTACTCGTCGAACACAGGGGGGAAAAATTCTGGAATATCTATTTCTGTATTTATAACAAGGAGTACTTATACAAAATTTTCAGAACTTTAGCATCAAAATTCGCGAAAGCCTCAGACAAATCTCATAAACATATTTTTTTCTGTTGGTTGTGTACTTATACTAGCTTACATACCAAATTACAGTTTTCTATGACTTCAGGACGTTATCTATAAAATTGATGATCATCAGTGAGAGTACACGGCGGAATTTGGGCTTCTTAGATATCAATAAAATCTAAACCAGCAAGCCTATGCAATTGAAAGTTTCTATGTGTAATGAGTTCACTACTAAAATAATTTTTTGAGAATTTTTTTATCTGAGAAAAGGTAGTTAGTGTCCGCTTCCGCGCTTTTCGCTTCACGGCTCTTCTTAGTGGACTACTAACGTGGCCCTAGATAATGTACTACGGAATTATACCTCTTAAAAAGATCTATTATAAAGTCCGCGATGGCATATGTCTATCTTCTAAATATAATCCACAGAAACCATTTTTAACCGTGCCGGCGGCGGGCGCTCGGTGGCTTAAAGGACCAATAGATGGCGCTATAATTTGATATAAAAAATAAGCCTAGCAGTTCGGGCAGGACAACATCTGCCGAGTCCGGTGGTAATTCTACAAGTTACAAATCGTAATTGTCTAAAAGTTCATATATATTGGTATGCAATATCTGGATTTAACATTAAAAAAGTGCGGCACAGGAATTTCCTTATCACCCGACTTCAAAAAAGGAGGAGGTTCTCAACTCGACTGTATTTTTTATGTTTGTTGTCTGATAGCTTTCGACTAGCTGAATGTTTTCTATCTGTAAGCTAGTGCCGGTGCTTAACTGTGTGGTCCCATTTCATTGGAGTAGGTTTATTCGTTAAAAAAAGAAAGATTAAACCAAAAGTTGTGGAGTTTTAAAGGAACTTCTTTTTAAAGGCACTTCTTATATCTTCTCTTAACGGTGGCCATCGCATCGTTCTGCTCAATACACCGAGAGAGTCAAAAACTAGAATTTTGGTTCACTTTAACAAATATTGAGGTATCGATATTAGCCATAGCATGGCGCATGTAATTTTTGATTTGAGATATGCCCAAAGACCATTGATTTGTGGAGAGAAAGATCAAATCAAGATCTTGATAGAATTTTTCTTCCCAAACTTAAGAAATGGAAGTGGGAAATGTGTGGTTCCAACAAGGTATAACATATTTAACATTTATTAAAGTACTCTTAATGCTCTTTATTAGAGCCGAATGCACGAGGAAATAATTGAAAAGCATTTTCATAAGACTAAAAAAGGAAACGGAAATGGAATCTCAGCCATTAATAGCTTCCTGTAGCGAGCCGCGCCAAAGTTCACAAAGATCGAATTAATGACTTTCGCGTTACACGCCGGTATTACTATAGTACACTTTAATACAGCTTTTTTAATGTATTTTAACATTGTGTTGCGTGAGCTTCTGTATGCGTTTTTTATGCTTTCAAAGTTAGCCTTTAAATAGTCACATAGTGATATAAACGAACCGCACACGCTAAAACATGGATTGTGGTAAGACTGGGTGCCAAAGACATTGGACTTGCAGCTTCAATTTCAAGCAACGAGCGAGTCCGTAAAGGTACGAGGCGTTTGCTTGTATGACCTAATATTGTTATTATGCTGGTAGACATCTCACTGCTTAGTACGTAGCAGCAAGTGATGACCATTCGGGCGATATACCAACACGACTTACTTATTTTGGTTCATACAATAAATGATATAAAAGATTCGAATTCGAAGAAGCGACTTCCTTTTATAAATTGTAAGACAATGACTATTTCAAACCCCACTGTCCAAAGCTCATAACGCCCTGATATTTCTTAAACTGAGTTACCACTGTGACCAATGAACAAGGATAGCCCCGATGGACCTTCTCGGCTTTCGGTCTGACTCGAATAGATATATCGAATCGAATAGGTTTTTTTTTATTTAAATTTTGAATATACGAATATGCGTATTTGTACATATTCGAGGTCTCCGGTTCACAAATTGCAAACCATGGGTTCCTGTAGATGACCTGTAAAGTGCGGACGGCTGTTCTAAGGGGCACGGCGTGAGGGCGCGCTCCAAGTGGGTCAAGGCCAAGACCTTTCCCCTCTTTTCCCCCCCCCCCCCCCCCCCCCCCCCCACCCCGCCCCCCCCCCCCCCCCCCCCCCCCCCCCCCCCCCCCCCCCCCCCCCCCCCCCCCCCCCCCCCCCCCCCCCCCCTAGCTGTGTCCACGTACAATTAGGTAAAAAATAGATTAAGTTTTAGGGTGATGATATAAAGCCGTCCTCGATAAATGGGCTATCTAACACTGAAATATTTTTTTTAAATCGGACCAGTAGTTCCTGAGATTAGCGCGTTCAAGCAAACAAACAAACCAACTCTTTAGCTTTATATATTAGTATAAGATGCCTATAACAAAACACATATTAATTTTTTTTCTGTCTGTTCATTCCGGTTAATCTGCGAAACGGCTGGTCTGATTTCTATAGGACTTTCACTACTACATAGCTGATGTTACAAGGGGTAAAACACAGGCTACTTTACTTTTAGAATAATAATTAGAGTTCCATACAAAAAATAAAATCTCTGACATTCTGCGGACGAAGTAACGGGGAACTGCTAGACGCTAGTTATATATAGAAATAGTCCATCGTAGTTGATACGTAGTAAATAGCCAATATGAGTAGCAATGACACACGGGTCACGTCTTTGTTGATTCATAACAACTGCGCCGGTACCGTTATCTCTTATCACCGTCAAATGTGACAAACATTGACAATATTTGTGCCAATATTCCAATATTTGATTCAACTTTTGAAACGGGAAATTGTTACTTTTTTTTAAACAAAGATATTAGGATTATAGGCAGCCTATATAGAATTTTTTTTTATACAATTAAGCTTTTCTAATGCCGGCGCCAGATATAGCTTCATTTCAATGATCATGTAGTATGGCCGGGGACTTTGTGTAACTACGCAAAGTTTTGTAGTACTTTGTTAGTCTTCAAGGACAAAAATGTAAAAACACTTTGAGCTATGTCTGGCTCCGGCAGGACAAGAGTGTCAGGTCAATGAGCTCCCATTAAAAAACTAACTGTGTTTTGTCTTAATTGAGATTGGTGAAAGAAATTTTGCCCGTTTAGCATAAAGGAAAGCTATAAACCAAGAATGGAATTGCTTGATTTTATGTTACTTAAGCCCCTTATTTGAAATCGTGTGGTAAAGTTTGTTATACAATAAAACATGTCTCGTAGCCCGACATTTTAGTGGTCGAATAAGTGGTCGCTTTTAAAATATTTGAGGTTTCAAAAGAGCTTGTAAAAGTCTATTTAAATAAACATCGTTGGATTTGATTTTTATTACATATTTCAAGTTTCTAAAACATTTCTCGATGTCCTCAACTGAATGGGTTTATTGAACTTCCAGAGAGCATTTAAAAGTAACGATTTATTCAGTTTGCATCTAACATTAAGTAAACGATTGATTTGCTCAACCATTCCTTAAGTTATTTTTCCTTATTCTAAACTTTGACTACTTTTGAGAGGCTTTGAAATTAAATAATTTTTTGTACGAAATCACCGTGTCCGCCTATTTGCTAAGAATCTACTCGTATCTCAGAAATGACTTAATTTTGACAAGACTATAACTAGCAATTAGCAGATATAATATTTATATTATAACAAAACAAAGTTTAACAAGAAAAACCTAGAATATTTTGGAACGTAGGTAGCTGCCGAAGGAGAAGCTATTTTAGCAACAAAACTTTTAGTCAGTTTATCCAAAACAAGGCAAACTATCTAAGCCAAGTTACATCAACATGAGGTCTTTCTCCTTGATAAAGTTGAAAATGTATATTTTCATAAAGACATTAAGATTTTAGTTATGAATGGGAAAGGCTTGTTTTGAACGAGGGAAGAATTTGAGTAAGTGGTACGTCTTAAAATAAAACGTTAGATATTTTTCTAAAACTTATAGGATTTCACACATTCATTTATATAGCTGTAGAATGATGATGACGGTTTTGAAGTAAAGTAATCGTGATTCATTTACTAATTTTGTAAAAGATGGTCAGTTCTTGATTAATATTTGCTTATATTAAAAGGTTGTCACTCACTGTACGCTGCAGAGACTTACAGAACAACAATAGCCTTAATATTATGATCGATTTTTGATTTCAGGTAATTTATAAGTTATGAGATAAATATTAAGAAATAAATAATAATAATTAAGAAATAAATCATACAACGAGTGATCTAGTCATTTCAATAGCCGTGTTCTGACTGAACGAACAGCCTCGCGAGGCAACCCCGCGAGGATAAATCCTCAGTCAGGACGTGCCTCGGCCGAGGAAAATGCACGTGGTCCAAACGTAGCGCGGCAAATGTCTGAGGCTGCCTTGCGATGCTACTAATAACGAGTATGTCATCGTACCTGTTTTTCAGTGACAATGAGTGACGACCTTAAAAATATACACGTCTTAATAAGATACTCCTATCTTTTCGAAATATGTAAACTGACAATAAAATGTGAATTGACAGAAATGTTATACTCGATAGAGTCATCAGGCGTTACTTTCCGAAAATTCGTAACAAATATGGAAAAATCGAATTACTATTCATGAGGTTGCGATTTATTCCTTACCTGCTTTGAAAGAATCTTCTATCTCATGTTTCTCCACTTTTAGATAATAATAAAAATGCAAAATATTTCGATAATCTTGTATAATAAATAATTATTATAGAGCTACTTTTGCTAAATTATTTCTTAGTAATGTACAAAAGGTTATCAATTTTAATATGATCAAAAGCGATTTATTCATAAAATTTACTCCGAACAAATAACTTAATACAAAATCAATGGAGTGTAGAGGTAAGAAATGTCAAAATACATAAAAAAATTGCAAGAAGCAATTGATACACTATAAGTGTATTTGCACGCGTCATAATTTAAAAGACATGTTCTCAATGACGTTTTGATGATATGAGATATTTGCCTTACCTCTAACTCTATAATTCATCAAATTTTACAATAATTTTAACAGACTGTAAATCTGCCAAATAACTATTGTATACTTCCTCAAATTTTGTAAAATTATAGGAATGAACGCATCGAAATATAAGAGACGTGTATTATAAAGTAATAACGAGTTCACCATAATATATTATATCCAATAAAGAGAGATATTCGATGATTTCATATATTCTTGAGAAGAATAAACGTTAAGAAGTCTACCCGAACATTGTGTTTGATTCTCTGAGTCATATTAGAGTTTCGATCCCCAACAGTGTCTCTTGCATCTTTGTACACTTATTTATGACGCTATATCACAGATTTATTTGAGACATTACAAGCAATCAATAATATGAATCTATGATAAAATGTCAATATCTATGAATGATATATTTTTAAAAATAAAGACTGTTATTTTTAATGGAAACTAATATAAAAGGCGCAGTAACGCTTACGGAGCTATCGAACATACACCATGAATACAAACGGTTGCCATTAGCCCATTTACATTTACGGCTGCGAGCAGAATTCTTCCTGCTGAATGCGTCGCTTTTAATTTCTCCAAAGCCAGCGAACGAGTCGCATTTGCACGCGGCACCATGTCTCCCTTAAAAGCCTCCCAAGCAAGCTATCGGGTTTATTTTTGCACAGCCTCGATGTACCCGTGCATTGATATGTTCAATATACGGTGCCTGACTTTATTTTCTGTTAGATATAATAGATATATTGAGTTCATCTCTTTTATTCTATTCATTCTAAGGCTGATAGGGAAATACTTTCAATGCTATTAAAATTAACACTATCTTCCGCGACCTCCACTCAACTGACTCTGCTAGTCTCTGGTGCCCCAACGTTATCAGTAGTCTCAGCTTAAATTTCTGGTAGAAATGCTATTACAATTATTTCAGCAGGGCTACTTTTTGTCGTAGGTTGCGTGTTTCGCTGAGATTAGTTTCGCGTTGGCTTTTGTTGGCTGTTTGCTTTACTTGGTATTAACGATAATAAACCAAATTCTGTATTATTTCTGTCATCTTTCTTTGTGTTTTGTGCTCAATAAATTTTATTTAACTTGAGGAAAAAAGGCATATGATTTTTTTGACAGAAGTATAGTGTGTGTATTTATAATTCACCATTTACAATACCACACTGTCAGCTATAAAAATACCACGATTGTGATACATATTTTTTTGGATTTACTGTAATAATATACTCCTAATGACCCGCCAAAGGCCTATATTATCACCTCCTGAACTGGCAAAATGACGGTAACTTTGAATTTAGCTGCCAATCATATTCGTACTCTAAAATATTGCCGACAATTTATAGGTAAACAAAATTTCTAGAACAATAATCCACTTAATTAATAAAACTGTTTAATTATTCATGCAAACTTTAAAACCCTATTTAACCTTTTTTAAATTTCCTTTTTGCAACTAAAGTACTCTACGTCCTTCTCCATGATCCAATCTTTTCTATGCAAAAATTAGTCAAAATATGTTCTGCGGTTTAGGCGTGAAAACGGAATAGACAGAGTTAGTTACTTTCACATTTATAATAATAAGTAAGGATAATTGAGTTATTAAAGTATCCATTTTTAGGATAAATTTATAATGAAGTAGTTTAAAATATCAATTGGCGCACACTCGGTGCCCCATCTGCCAGAAGAGGGCAATAAACGTGGAGCCGAGTTTGTGTAGCTTTCGGGTTGCAGCATTACACCGATTTTCCCTCGTATTCATTCGCGGATTAAAGCAAAGTAATTTAGTTCTTCGTGCAGTTTAGAATATTTTATTTAGTAAAACCTTGTCTTAAACTAAAAATTGTAATGTCACCATTATTTATAGGACATAAATATTTATGTTTCAAACGCCACTTAAATAGATTGCTTATTAGTTTTTATATAAATTTTCTTAAATCCATTATTGCTATAACCGTTATAATTATTGTTTACTTAAAAGACCATTTCTTAATAGGATTACTATTTATTTATTACCTTTATGTCATTTACACCATCTCCTTTAAGCGCAGACACTAAAAATACATCAGAAAAATAGCTGTATCCCTTTGGTTCCCCTTTTTTGTTTTTGCTTGAATTAGGTACTGGATTTCCAGCAATCATTCCATTTGTGAGGTTCCTAATTATGGATAGTAGTTGCTTTTTTGACTTTAGTGTATCCACCTAAAATTAATTAATATAGAGGTAAATAAATTTTAAGTGTTTACTTGTAATGACGAAATATTTTTTTCTTACTATATGAGTATATATACAATACCTATAACAAGAATGCAAGTAAAAAAAACCTTTTTTTGTCTGTTTGTACTGGGCAATCTCCAAAATGGCTGAGCCGATTATAACAAGATTCAGTTTTAGAAAAGTAATTAGGATTATGCACACAAAAAACCCTTAAAATTTAACAAATTCACTGAATTCACACGAAGTGGCAGGCTACAGCTAGTATTAAATAATAATGTCTCTTAGAGATATAATTAAAAGTTTTTGTTGGGTATTATGATTAACTTCCTCTAATTCTAATACAAATAACTAAAATTTTGATGTATTATTTATCTGAGAGCAGGCTAGTGGTTTCAAAATTCTCTAAAGATCTTACTTCAAAAAAAGTTAAGTTAAAAGTTGATAATATATATTTCTTGTAAATATTCGTTCCTTTAAGGTATATTTACGAGAAATATACAAACTTAAAAATTTTAATAAATAAACTTAAAAACATATCATACATATTAAAATTATAAAAAAAACAACACCTTATTTATGATCAAGAAGCTTGGTATGTTTTTAACTAGCTCCAACATATGTATTATATCACTGTGTAAATGGTCTTTGTTCCATCTGTTTGAAACATCGTGAACTACTCCTATGACATCTGCACATCTTAGACTCTTCTCACAGGCTGCAAGCATAGAATCTGGCAACTTATACCTGAAATATTATATTAGCATAACAGGTAAATAAACCTTTTTTATTGCTATAAAAACATTTTTATTTGCCAAACAATATAATCTTTATAATTGTAACTGATGACATTCTAGAGTCTAGACTAATACTTATGTGTTTATAATATACACTCACAGGCACAATTAACCGCCCATCTATATTTTTCGTCACCCTGTTTGTTTACGTTAACTATGACTAATCTATTGTTTTATTTTTTATCAAGTGGGTACTTGGCTAATGATTGCTATACTTTCACAATCATTGACGGCACACTAGTGATTGTACAGATTATGCAAACGTTTCCCTAAAAAATATCGAGTTGTATAACACACACACACACATATATATTATTGGGATTAGCCAATAGATCAAAACTCTGTTTCGCTGTTTAATAAATGCATTTCATTTCTCTCTTATTTTTACTGGTTCGAACAAGTTGAACCACGAGAAGAACCAGTAAGAAACTCGCAGCCACTCTTTTAAAATTAATTCTTACAAAGAGGTAAGTGTTATGACTTCACAAAATGTGTGTACCGTTTGCTAGCTGAAGCAGCAACGAAGCATGCACGCTGCGCGGCCATATTTGTACCTTGGTCAAAGTAATTATTAATTATTAATAATAAAAGTATTAAAGAAATGTGAGTAACGACACATCTATATGAAAACAATATTTAACTATCAATACGACGAATCCGTAGTATAATATACACATTTATAAATAACGCTAACAAAATATAGGTATACGTACTAAATAATTCGATATTATATGTTTACTTTTTCTATTATATCTGTTGAAAATTCATATTTACTACGTGCTATTATTTCCTCTTCGACTACGAATTTCGCTTGCGCTTCGATTAATTTGATAAAAATTCAAGTATGAGAAGCTTTAATCCGCGAATGATTCGCGGATTAAAGCAAAGTAGTTTAGCTTCTCATGCATGTCATGGATTTCCGCAAAGTAACGCCTGATTCTATCAATTAAAAATTCAAGTATAAAAGTTACAATTGTAGTAAATATATTCTTTTTCTAAAATAATAAATAAATAGTCAATAAACCGCCACAAACATAAACGATTCTTGGAAATAATATTTGAGGTATCGAAACATTTTTCCGCGCCAAAGGCTGTTCCTGGCGGCAGAACCGGCGTCGCTGCGCTGATTGTCGGCACAAAAGAAAACCTGCACAACGAAACTCGAAAATTTCCGCCAAATTTATAGGTAGCGAACTTCCAAATCTATTATTATCGGCGCGGAATATTTTCGCCGCCTTTTTCCACGGGCGGAGGCGCCATTGAGTGACTTTTTTCCCGTTCTTTGTCTCGATTTTCTTTTAAGCGAAATGCTAATGGCGTTGCCACACCGCTCAGTTAATTGTTAATTTTGTGGGAATAGCTCGACAACAATTCATGCATCGTTTCCTAAGTTTTTCCTCGTGATTTTTCGTTACAGTTCTTTGCTAGAACTTTGAATCCTTTTGTAATTTGTGAGAGGTGTCGCTGTCATAATATTTACGTTCTTTGAATAGAAATTGTAATAAAAAGTAAACTATAAGATCGAGCTTTTCTTTGCGGCATCGTTCGTAACACGAGTACCTGTGCCTGACGGACCATCCTAAAAAAAATATTCTTATTACTCCTTAGGTACAATTATTTTTAGGGTTCCGTACCTCAAAAGGAAAAAAGGAACCCTTATAGGATCACTTCGTTGTCCGTCTGTCTGTCTGCGCGGCCAATATGGACCTTTCCACGCGAGGCAATGAAATAGAGTGCGCCCGGATCGGGCGTGGGCAGTACGTCTGGGGTCTGCACGACCAGGAGGCAAGCAGATGCGTTGTGCGCCTTAATGACGAGTTTAGGCCACAGGGAAGTCTAAAACCGAACGAAACGCGAAAACAATACTATCACTTGACGTAACAGCATTGCCGCCATTTCACGCCGATCTATTACTGCCGCCGATTACGGTCGTTAAACAATTCAAGACCTCATATTGTTCAGGTCTTCGTATTGGACCAAGCAGTAGAAGTTCTACCTCGATCCCTCTTCCCCTCTGTATTATTTAGCAAAGACTTGGTTGTGTGGTCATCATTTCTACGCATCATATGACCAAACGAACACAATCCGCTCTGGGTGAATTTAGTAATATAATTTAATTTTGAGGGTTTTCATTTTTTATGTGAAGCCCTAATAATTTCACTAAAAAGCAGCCAAAGTCCTTCTCCAAGGTCGAATGTCTATACCAAAATTTATCAAAACTGGTTGAATTGATAGGGCCTGAAAACGAGATAGAGTTACTTGAACATTTATAATACTAGTATGGATTGTTGAATGAAAATCGGATGGCCAATTATGTACTCCTGTGGATTAAAAAACCCGTCGAGAGTGTTCGAAATCAACACGGAAAAAGTAGCGGCTATAAATATACCAATTTCCTTATAAGATGGTTAAAGATGGACCGCCTGCATCTGTTAGCCCCTTACAGTCAGTCTAGGGCTAAAGTCCACTTAAATTGAAGAGGATGTGACTATTGGGCGAGTTAAGATGACCGAGTGCCATCTGACGTCATCCCGGAACCCTCACAATCTCTACAATCTCACGACTAATATACTGTGACAATAATCAGGATCCACTGTTTTATGTTCCTTCTGAAACACGGAGGAGGTCGGATATTTGAAAACCAGTGCAGAAATTGGTCCCTCGTCTATTACCTGGCCACGATAAGATCTACTTAACCTATCATCAACCATCCTCAGCCCGATTCAGTCCACTGCTGGAGTAGGGCCTCCTCATGAGCCATCTATTTCTTGCCCGCTGCCTTTACGATGTCGTCTCACCATCGTGCTGGTGGTCTGCCGATGCTTCTATGTCCTGTACGCGGTTGCCACACCTACTTAACCTAGCCATCGACTAAATGCTGGTCACTGATTAGGCTAAGGACCTCTTCTTACTATGATAAAACATAAAAAATGTATATATTTGTGCTTATTTTATGTATATAGCCTTCCTAATATTTACACAAATGATATGGAACTTACAATAAGCTAAACATGCCTGTCTAACCGTTCATTATTTCTCCCCCAGCCAAATATTTAATATCCGACATGTTCCCATATTATAACTTATGGGGCTAATCACACGTGCAGTTTGACGCACAATGTAAACTATTAATTTTACACCAAAATACACTTTTCCTAATGACAAATGCATTTTACAAATAATAGTAATAAACGACTGGACCAATTATAACAGGAGTTTCACTGGCAGATGCAGGGAGATATATGTGCGTGTACTTATGTACACGCGTAAGAAGTGAAAATTCTTTATGACCTTATTTTTTGAAAAATGACTTACTATATGCAACTTTCCAGAAATTGGTTAAATAAAATTAAATTAGATAAAGTTTAACAAAAGGCTTTTATTTTCATAGATATGAATGCAAGTAATACAATTATTTCATTTTATCTTATTACTACTGACATTATTACAGTTTTTCATTCATTGTAATAGAATTATTTCTATCATTGTTATCGTTTTTATATATTTTCCTTATTAATGGCTTATTGTAACTGTAATATGAAATATGAAATATATTGTTTACATCCACAAAATTTATTCTATGCTATCACTACTCCACTGGAGAAAGTACTCTTTGAATCAACCTTGGTGGGGATAAGAAAAAGATGGCGCGCAACGGAAAAATGTGACGCATAACCGAAAAATATGACGGTAATTTTTTTTCCAACGCCCATAAAGAAGTTTCACTTCAAAAATGATTACAGCTTGTGATACTAAGCTTGTGATGTTGGGTGAGGGTAGTTTGGGGAGGTGAGCTGTCGGTCCCTGTTCCACGTCCCCCGCCAGGTCGAACAGCAGAGGGTTCTCGGACAGCGTGGCCGTGAAGGGCCGCGTGCGCACGCTAGTCTCGGCGGCCGTGCGCAGCGACGCCAGGCCCGACACCGCTATGGCCACCGCCTGGCGCGTGCTGCGGACGTGCTGTACGCGCACACATCGCAGTACCGTTAGTTTAATTACAATTTTAGGACGTTTTCACTCCTCCCCTCTCCTTGTCACATTTTCAAACTCACCACCCCTTTGGCGCGTCATCGCATATCTTACAAATTTGAGATAATAGACAATACAAACCCGCACAAAGTTTTTGACCCTCCCGTACCAGTTATCACGCAATGCTACGTTTTAGCGTGTGACGTAATTTGTGAATGACCCCAAAAAATAACAATAAGGAGGTTTATTACCAAGAACGTTTGTTACCAAGAAGATTTAAAATATTACGCTACCACCTTCCCAATTTTTTGCTTTTTTAACCACTCTATACTCGAGGATCTCAAACTCCGACCTTGGTTACGCGCTGCCTACTCCTAACACGAACATAAAAAAAAAATTAAATAGACGGGTGCGGAAACTATTGGGCATACTTACTCGAACTGATTAGATATTCAAATTGAAAAGATATTTTATTCAAATAGACTTTTACAAGCTATTTTGATATATATCCTGTATTCTTTCCAACAACCTAAAAAATACAATGGAAGGGACCATAGACAATCACAATAAGAACTGCGCCAACAGGAATCACTGTGAGCAGCCCAGGGCAGCCATGCCTGCCCTGAATCCTCGACTAGCGAGCAGTCTCCTGCGCACGAACAGATCTGATCTGCGCAGGATAATAGATGCTATCACTGGACACTGCCTACTTGACGTCTTTTATCTACATATAATAGGACTGGCCCGTTGGCGCAGTGGGCAGTGACCCTGCCTTCCGCTCCGGGGGTCATGGGTTCGATTCCCGCCTCGAGTCTGGGTTTATTCTCTATGTGTATGTATTTATATATTTCTTGAAAAAAAAATTGTGTATAACAGTCGTCTGTTACCTATAACAAAGGAATCAAGTTGTCTACCTTAGGTGCACTAAAGTTGGAGCATTCGCTTGTACACCAAAGTTTCCACTTTCAGTATTATATTCAAGTATTGCTTCCTGGACTGGCGAGCATTCGCCATTCGAGCAAGGTTGTTAAAAGGAGATAGTGTTTTTAGTTTGTTTAAGTTGTTTGTTATTGCTAAAATACTTGCTGTTTGTATTCTTTATTGATAATTCGTTCACTACATACTTATTTTGTATATTAATCTTGTGGAACGCACTTTTTCCTGTACCACAGTATCTTTTAACCGGCACAGGAATAAGGGCCTTGACTCAATTGTACCAAACGTAACAGTTTCTTAAAAATAAATAAAATAAATAGTTGCTTAATAGTAATATAATAAGAAATTTTCGATTAAAATTTATCGGAATCGTAAGTGTAAAACCAATCGGATGTTCCGAACTTTCGGAATCGGAATAGAAACTCCGTAACATCCCTAAAAATATAGACAATAGAGGCTAAATTATATAAGTAAATTATCTAATAATCTTTCTGTAGTGACGTATAATTTTCAATAGATCTTTGTGATTTCGTGTCAGTTAACTACTATTTAAATAACTGTGTCTACAAAAAAAACAGGTCATTGTGAAGACATTTGCATACAATTGTGCAAATAGACGCGACTGTAAGAATGACAATTTATTTAAAAATAATGGAATACATTTTATAAAATTAAAATTTGTGACAGCACTTTAGAGCGGTTATATAAATCCTTAACAATTTTGGTTTATTTCAAGGTTGATTCTATATCAAACTTGAATTAAGATAATAAAAGGTTTTACAGAATATTTTTCTTAAAGTGATCTCGTTGAAAACAATAACTTAAATTTCCCTTGCTGGGAATGGCGGATTTAGGGGTAGGATAAGAAAGCTGGAGCCTACAGCGGTAAATTTAAAAAAATACGATATTAAACAAAGCACACAAACTTATTTAAAAATAATAAATCTCACCTAGCGTCGCACTATCGGCGCATTACCATCGTCCTAGCGTCACACGACCAGTGTATTAGCGTTGCTCTACCTGCGAACTAGCGTCGCACTACGGGCGCACTAGCGTCGCACTACCGGCGCACTAGCGTCGCACTATCGGCGCACTAGCACATAAGCGTCGCATTACCGGCGCATTAGTGTCGCACTACCGGCGCACTAGCGTCGCACTACCGGAGCATTAGCAAATCACCTAGCGTCGCACTATCGGCAACTAGTTTCAAATAGGAATCGAGCATGTGTTCCGACATTGATGTTATAGTACTCTTAATTATAGTTGTGTTTAATAATGCTGTCACGTCTAGTGATGGTGTTGTTGTCGCGTTTCTTTCGGTTTGTGAGACTTCCCGGTGGCCTAAACTCGTTATTAATGGCTGGCAGCGCATCTGCTAGCCTTCTGATTGTGCAGATGTCCATGGGCGCCGGTAAGAGCTACTTAACCTAGCGACCGACACAAATGACGGCCACTGATTAAGCAACGATCTTCTCATAGATTAGATAAAGAATTTAAAAAGGTGGTGCAAGATGTCATTGGGCGTGGATATTAAATTAGGTTAACTGCCCGTTAGTCCCTTGTTATGTTAAAAAAAGTTGTCGTATATAATAAAACTGTAAACTGTTATTATCCTGCAGGTTGTTGTCAGCGATGTGTATTGTGACCACCTTTGTATCGATGTGGATAACAAATACAGCAGCAACGACCATGATGGTTCCTATTAATTTTGCAATATTAAAGGTCTTCGAGGATGTGAGTATCTATTTTAAAATTATGTCCGTTATTAGTGGAGGTCCATTAGAGACCAAATATCCCACACTCTAGCTTACTCTTCACGCCTTTGGGCCTCATTTACGGAGATCGTCGAATTGAAACATACGGCGTTGTATTAGTGCGTTTACGGAGAAGCGATTACGTTTCCATAGAGTTTACATGACATGAGTCGCCACGCCGCACGCGACGCTCTTCGCCACGCCGCAAGCGACGCACAACGCCTCGCGTCTCCGTATACGAGACCTTAGGCCGCTTGTATACATTAGTTGTCTTCAACAGACCTATTACCTCGTGATGAATGGGAAAGAGGCAAATTGCATTAGATCCCGTCAGTTCACAATTACATTGACGGTCAATTATCCGGTGAAAATAACGGACGTAAATAGCAATTTGGTCATGAAATATTTTATTACCCGCATATAACAGCATCATAATATTGCATGATTCGAATGAAGCATATGGATTGTATACCAGTCACATAAGCAAATTAACAAACCGGCACGATTTTTCTCAATCCCGTTACTCCTTCAGTCCCATGATACTATTACTGAGGACGCAACCCCTGGTGCTCCTACCACTATGTCGATTATCAACATCAAAGATCAATTTGAAGCCTTACTGTTAAAATGGAAACCTCGCAAATTTTGCTACAAAATTTATAATAAGGTTGTGAATTACATAACCATCCACTACATCTCTAAGCATTCGTTAATAGACAAAAATAACGCAATACATCCATCCCCAAAATTCCTGCATTTGTTTTATTGCCCACATACGAGTACATTCGGGTGATTACTTGTATTAAATTAAAATACGAGGTATTTTTATTCTTACTGGTTTGTGGTCATTTGGCATCTGGCATCTGGTCTCCGAACTTATTACGGCAGAACATTCCTCAGCAACGAAAAGTTTCAGAGAACAATTAAACACATGTTCTTGTCATTTAATGAAATTTATTATTTTCAGCAAAAACTACTTAAAATATATGAGACTACTTCCGGGGGTGAAAAAGTTTGGGACCCGATTAATGTCACTTTGTGATATTAATCGTAAGGTTGTAGGGATCGTGGGGGTTCCGAGGATGGCGTCAGGTGACAATCGATCATCTTAACTCGCCCCGCAGCCAAATCCTCTGCAGTCTAAGCGGCCCCTGGTACTTAACCGGGATAGCGCTAGGAAGAAGAAGAATTATCGAATTAATGTGCACAATTCGTTAACTCATTAGCACATTTAAGTCACAAACAAATATCGTAGGTTTAGTATCAAAGGAACACCATGAATTAGCATGATATGGGCACGTAATGAGGAGAGATGACGAATAACAGATAAACATCCGTTGACCTACATAGGATATGTATACACGACACAGATTCGGCCACTCAATGTGTTCGACATAACGTGGGAAGAAGCAGGAAGAGTATCAAAGGAATTCTAAGATAGGAACTTAAGCATTTATATCAGGCCTCATTCTTGCACCACTACCTCACCTGATCGTTCATGGTTGACTCATCTCCCATCACGGGTTCTTGGTGCCGTACCTCCAGCGCTTCGAGAATGAATCGCTGCGGAAGACCGCCGTCATGTCCTGGGTCGCAGCGAAGGAATTCGTCTTCGATCTCACAGTTGCTTGGCGGTTCGGGAAGCGCTAACAAAAATTTTGTTTCCATAAAAGGTTTATACAACAGGAGCATTTCCTGGGAGTATTACGCCAGGGCATAATTTATTCTGGTCGCTTGATTTATATTTTACTAGCGGACCTGATAGAGGCTATCTTGCTTGAATTGAGACTGAGACTCTTATTATCCATTTAACTAATCTCCTTTGTGTTTTGCCTTAGAACATGACACTGGCCGAATGTTTTATGAAATAATCATTTTACATTGCACGTCAGTAAAAAAGTCGAGTATGAACGTCATCTATTTGAAGTATTCTAAAATGTTGATCAAATCTGAGCAACCTTCCCTGAAATAAGGGGAGTGAAACTAAATAAACAGAAATGCTATTGGTCCAACCGGTTTAGAATTTTAGCGAGTATAGAGATAAATGAGGCTAAAGTAAGGCCTCCCAGGAATATTCTTGTCATCTTTAGGGCAGTTTTTTTTTCATTTGTAGCGCGGCCCCAATCGCCGGATCCAGCTCATTCAGAACGGCTAGACTTTTTGGTTTTGAGGAAAGATGTCGAATCACTGTACGTGGACTCATAATAGTTAGCGAAGTGGACTGGACATCACACCAGAAATTCCATCCACAACTTATGACAATGTTGTAAGCATTTTTTTTATATAAAAAGAAATAACTGATAGTACTAACCTGCAGGCAATATTCTAAACAGACAAGGCTCTCGCTGGTTTCCAATGTCATTGCTGGCCCAACAAGCAAGCCAGCCTAAGTCATCATCTCCCTCCACAATTGGTAGACCGTGAATGACTGAGCTGGTAGAACCCATTATAGTCACATTTGATGGCGGTATCTATGAACACAATTTAAAATGTATATAAAATACATCTCGCGGCCTCAACCTCGCTATAGACCGAGCTTCAGATATAAAAACTATTTGGACGTCTATGAAAGGCATTTGCAAGCCTTCTGGTACTATGGTTATACTTGGAAGTTCTTCTTGGATGTTCTTCTACAAGCATTATCCCGGTCTAGTAACAGGCTCCACTTAAATTGCTGAAAATGTGGCTGTGGGCACAGTTAAGACGACCGATTGCCATCTAACGTCATCCCTTATTCCCATCCCATATCACTCTGGGACATTAATCGGGACCCACTGTTTTACGTGCCTTCCGAATTACTGAGAAGATCGCATATTAGAAAACCCGTGTGTTGACTCAAATGCCGACCACCGATTTAGGACAACGACCTCCGCACATTAATTACCCATTATCATACAAAATAAGTTTTTCCACAAATGACATAGCTTACTTACCGGTAATACATCTTTAGTGCCATTGTAAGTCCAATAGAACCTCAGAGGCCCAGCATCTCTTGCAGAAGGCGCGGATACGGAACACCTAGCTCTGATTTCACCACCAGGTGCCCCCGCCAGCTGCTGCACTACACTTCCAGCTGAACACTCTGGTCGAGCTAAAGCATTTTTTAAAAGGTTTTATTTACAATTCAATTTTAGAACACATGTTTTAATCCGATTGAGCTAAAATTTTGCACACATATGTATATCGGATAACAATGCTGACATGGAAATAATATGATGATAGATCTGGAAGGAGGCTATAGGAACTCCTTAATAAAACGATATAAGCACATTGACTTTGGGCTCGTTTGCTTCGTCTTGACGAGTACTTTGTATTTAGTGTACATACATTTAAACATAAGCTTTATAAAAAAATGATTTTTTACTTAAAATTTATTGAGAGTGATTTTCCATACTATAGTAAAGTGTATAAGGATTTGAAAGCGCTCGTATAAGTGACATAGAAAATAGCACTAGAAAATTTTAAGCATACCGACATTCCAGTTTCCCCTTCTAATTTAGTAAGGCTTATCTTGATAGAAAAATAAATAGAGAATATGTTTATATGTCTACGTAATTATTTATTGGATATACACATATATGTACATACATATGAAGAATAAAACTGCTAAGTATTGCTAAACCGCTACAACGCCTTGGGGAAAGACCCCAGAAGGAATGAGGGCACTCACACCTCAAGCTATTGCAGGGTTTTTGTGCTCTGCTGGTCTTGAAGATGAGCTATAAGCTAAGACAATAGATCTTACTGGTCGCAGTAACGATAGGGCCTTTGGTCTGCCTCAAAAAAAAAAACAAGAGTGGGATAACGCTAAGTGAAATAATTAAAACATTAACATTATAAATATAGTGAGTCTTACCTCGGCTGGTGAATTGCTCAGAGGACCATCTTTAGTGTTATCACTATTTCCAAAACAAAGAAATGATCCATCCGGTTGCATTGTTACTTGAAGAGTATTATTGAATGCAGATACATCCTTTTAAAAAAAAGATTAGATGAAATTTAACATCATTATCAAATCAAAATATGTTTTTTTCAACAAGACTTAAAAAGTCTTTTGTATCGTTGAATGTTTTAAAAGCTACCACTGATTTGAGTCAAGCCACATGAAGAATCAGCTAAAAATTCACTAGCCATTCATTTGTTTAAGCAAGTTGAGTTACAACAAATGAGTTTCATAACGTTTCCAAATTCCATGTTAACTATAAAGTACAAAGACAAAGCTGAAGCGACTTTGAATTGATCTGAAATTACTTTGTTGATTGCTTGGAGTTCCCAGCAATTAACACAGTAATTTATAAATTTATACAAACTTTACCTTATCTGTTGCCTCTAAGCTGATACTGCTATTCAATTCATTTAAACCTATAGCTTGTGAAGTTTCCATTTCTTCTACATTTACACTGATATCTTCAATGGTTGCTTTGCATTCGTCCTTTTTAAGGTCTTTATTACTTTCCAGCCACTTTATAATATCACTACGTTTTGGAGGAAACTTCAAAGGTCTTAATATGCATTGTCTATTTCCAGCTAACAATAATTTTAGTTTTTCTGGTTGTATAGATTCCTCGGAAACTTCATTTTTTTGTAAAAATAGCAATTGCCGCCATTCCTCGATACTCATTGTATTTAAAACTCTATCAAATGGTTTTTGATCCCTAGCTAGTTTACTGCTTAATTTTATGACCATTTGACCAATTTCCACTTTGTCACCAACATCTTTATAATTAGAATAAAACGGTTCAGGATTTATTGTTTTGGGTATTGAATATTTTTCCAATGTTGACATAATGTACTGCCTTGAGGGAGGTCTAATTTTAGGTGTTAGTTTGACTTTCTTTAAAGCTATAGTCGATTTTATAAACGATTCATTCTCTGTTTTTATTTCTACATCGCCAAACTTTGTTCCTGATAAACTTTTTAAGCAACTCGAAGGTGACACAAGGTTGTTTTTGTTACTATCATCGCAAGACAAGTCAAAAAATTTAGACTTGTTATAAAAACTTTCTATACCAGTCTCATCTTCAGATACTGAAACAGAATCATCTATATATGACACGTTAAAACTGCTATCTTTTACATCACGAATATTGCTGATGTTAGATGGCCCTGCTTGTGGTATAAAATCTTTTTTACTGTCATATAATGTTACCACATTAACAACTTCCGTCTTTTTATTGCTTACGTTATTAACCAATTCTACAATTGACGTTCCGTCACTGACAACACTTGAATCTATATTACGAGATTCAGTTTCTATTTTAACACATTTTTTCAAATGTAAATTTGACACGCTGTCTATTATTTCTCTTGATACGTTAATTTCTTCTACGTCGTTTTCATCCGATTTGTTATGCTGTTCAACAATTTCAGTTGACTCAGTTTTCTTTTTACTTTTAGGTCTGGATAAACCTAATTTAAAGGGCCTCACCTTTCTTTTCATTACTTTCTTTACATCTAAAATGATAAAATATAATACATTGTATTAAACAATTAAACTACATATAAATTTGGCGGTAGCTCAAATAGACTTTCAGGGAGTTATTTGAACAAATAAAAGATTATTTTATTACATAGGGAAGTATAGTCGACCAAGAAATTGGTTTGCCACGCTAAAGTTGAATGTCGTTTGCACGTCAATTAGTTAAAAGGCTTATTTTTGCTTGTTATGCATTAGTTAATTTCTAACAATAAACTGGCATTCAAAATGGTAAGGGACTTTCTTGGTCGAGTATACATTCAAGACTATATAATTTATTCCACATACAAAAAAGACACTTACGATCATCATCACAAGTTCCATCTAATTGAGGTATATTGGCTCCATCCCAAAATGAATCATTCCAAAATGGTGAGTTTTCATTACTTTCATTGTTGCTGTAATTATTTAACTGAAATATATTTAGGTTACTGTAAAATTAAATTAAACCGTTTGGTATAAGATTAAACTGAGAAATATACTTAAATATCTTTTATACCTTTTAGAGCAACTTAATAGAATAGTTTCATCGTTAAATATCTGTGAATATTCTGCATTATCAGCCTCCGTTTCGTCCTCCACATCAGCATTAGCTGGTGTGCCCATAACACTATCTTCTTCTATTGGTTTTTCATCTAGGTCTTGCAACATATCAACTAGCTCTAAATCATCATAATCCACTAAAAGAATGTAGTAATTTAAAAAATAATATACATTTATCATAATTATTTTGTTAGAGTGATTCGTTGATAAATATTATAAGTGATTCCTTAAAAATTAATAAAAAAACCCTTTAAAAAAATATATCTTCAATTAAGTTTTACTTTAATTTATTTTTATTTTATTTTTTATTTAGTAATGCCACAGTGTTACAAAAATCAGTTAGTGTTACAATATATTTCTTAATACTAAGACCATAACAGGATCACAATATTAGTAAATATAACATATAAATATGGCCTCTTAATACAAAAAGGAGTTCTATTGTATATGTGTGTTTGAGTTTAACATATACATATATACTGAAAACCGCTATAAGCCAATATGCTCATTATTTGGCATTAAAAATAGCTAAGTATGTAAAGTTGTGATGCCTTTGTTAGTTTTTTTTTTTTCTACTAGAGTAACATAAACAGACTTACAACAAATTTGGCTATATTGTAGAGAAAAACTACTGTTGATTGCAATATCCTCATCAACTAATGTATCATCGGATTAAAGCAAAGTAGTTTAGTTTCTCATGCATGTCATGGATTTCCGCAAAGTAACGCCTGATTCTATCAATTACGATTATTGATAATTTATTAGAACCACGTCTTAAAATTTTTCCCTACATTGCCCGTTGACTGGCCCGTTGGCGAAGTTGGCTGTGACCCTGCCTTCCGCTCCGTGGGTTGTGTGGTCGATTCCCGCCTCGAATCTGGACGTATTATCTATATATGTATGTATTTATATGTTTTTACAAAAAAAATGTATAACGGGAGTCTGCTAACTATAACATAGGCATAAAGTTGTCCACCTTACGAACAGACGTCCGTGTATCATATAGTCCTGTATATATTTATTGTTATCTTAATGGTAGATTTTTCCTTCATCAAAAGAATATGTATCTAATTAAATTAATCTTGAAAATACATTTATTTCGTATTTAATAATATATTACTAATTACCCATACTTTTATCCCTTTTAATAAGTTTTACCCCCAACCCCGATTGTGGTAGCCTCACCTCAACGCTTGAATGGGGGAAAATTGGATTATTACATATTTTAACTATTCCTAACTAACGAAACTGGTTCAGCGACCCAAAATAACTTACGACATACGAATTCTCATCGTACGCGTCCACAGGTCCGTTTTAAGTTATCTCTCAGCAGTCGATATGATTTAAAGACAGCTCTTGCGAAGGTCTTACTCTCTACGAAGTTGCTCCAACGATATCTGGGAAGCCCGAGAGGTCATACTCTAAGCTATTCACAGTATCTTTAGTGTATAGAAATATCTATAGTTCCAATAAAGAAGCAGGTCATGGCTTATTCAGGGGGCGGATTTTGAGTCCATTGCTATATTAAGTTCTTACCGGATGATAGATGGGTGACTCATTCCAAATCTGGCTTTTCAAATATCTGAATTCCTCCGTGTATCGGAAAGCACGTGAAACTGCGGGCCCCGATGCATATCACTAAGCGGTATCAGTCGTGGGATTGTAGAGATTGAGGGGTTACCAGGGATGATGACAGACGGCATTCGGTCTTATTAACTTACCTCACAGCCATATTCTCTGCAATTTAAACAAACTCTTATCAGGTGCGGAGCCACCATGGTGGGCACGATGGGCCCGCTACCCCTATGGTTTCCTAACGTTACACTTTAACGGTATTTGTTGGCAAGTTCCAAATCTAATATTTTATAGCTTTTGCGCATAAATTAACAAATATAATATTTTTTTCCCCTGTTTGCTTATTTGGAAAACAAATATGAAAAAAAAATAGGAAAGAAAAGGAACTTCCATACGGGGAGTCGAACCCACGATCATCGCCTCACTAATTCGAGCTCTAACCGCTACACAACTGCTACTTGGCGTTAAGTTGTGGTAGTGCCAGAGCGTTTTAAGCGTTTTTTATTTTTAAAACGCTTGACCATTCGGAATTTCCATTTCGAGTACTTTGAGTATGTTGTTAGCCGGAAATCGGCCAAGAATCGGGTGGGTCGCGGGATAAAATATCGACTCTGATACGGGAACTGGCGTGAACGCGCGAGAATACCGCGAGAACCATTCACATAATCGTTCACTCCTGTTGCTTCACGGCACTAATGTGGAGCCGCCATTATATCTTCCCAGACCGAATTTTTCCCTTGCATTTCTTTTCTAAGATTATTTGATTGTAATTTTATACTAGTTTCGGCTTGAGCCTTTACTCGGTTTATGTTTTCGTCCTATAGATAATAACCTATTCTAATAGAATAATTACTCATAATTTATTCTTGAAAACTTTATACCAGAGGCAGACATAGCTCCTTTTGGATGATCATTTCAATAATCATGTAGTGTGGCCGGGGATTTTGTGTAACTGTACAAAGTTTTGCAGTACTTTGTGGACTTTAAGGACAAAAATGTACAAACACTTTGAGCTATGTCTGGCTACGGTATTACAGTAAAACTACCTGATTTTAATAAAATAAAATTTAATAAAATAGGCTATACTCCTATCAAAAGCTTAGTTGGATGGAAAATAGGCATGTTTTTATGTATTTATATTATTGTTTTGTATTACGATGCACATCCGCGATAAACTTTGAAATTTCTGAATCGATGCTGATCAAATATTCCTAGCATTTTTTACTTAAGCATTGTATAGCATGTTATACACATTTAATTAATGTCAAGAATGTTCTATCAATGTGTGTGATTTATCTTTTAATCAATACGCAGTTGACATATATTTCATCATACATCCGCGCGTCGAGTGCGTCAACATATTGAAATGAAGGTAGTGAGTAAAGAGTGATACAGTTAACGAGGAATATTATCATTTCTCAAGAGAACTTGTTACGCTAGTTGCTTTCATATTGCCGGAGCCAGACATAGCTTCATTTGAATGATCATTTGACTGATCATGTAGAGTGGCCGGGGACTTTGAGTAGCTGCGCAAAGTTTTGTAGTACTTTGTAATCTTCATGGACAAAAATGTACAAACACTTATAGCTATGTCTGGCTCCGGCATAACAGAGGCAGAATAGATGTACGATGATTTACACCATTTACACACACATGTATTGGATGATTTAAAAGCGTAATCGTGACCACCGTATGTTATACTAAGTGTCGAATTTTATTTTTCTGTGAATAGAATAATATATGTCGTACGAAAAAAGGTTTGTGGGCGAATTTCGACCAGCCATTTCTACTTTGTATAGATAAAGAAAACTTTTAACGAGATTCAATTTAACAACCTTTAGATAATAGGCCGTTAGACTAGTCTCCCAATTGGTGGCTACCAGTACATTGCCAGCCATTTAACCTGCCTCGATTTAACTGACTATTATCTAGTCTTTCATCGTAGTTACTAGAAGTAATTAGTGGCGGTACTGTTATACAATCCTCCTTATTGATATTCCTCATCATCATTATTCACAGCCCTTTCTCTCCCACTGTTGGGTATACACCTCTCCCGGCTTGTGCCACTCTTTAATGTCTTGAGCAATTGAGGAAGAATTTTAAAGGTAATTGCTAAATTTATAGCATACCGCGCTGCCATAGTCTTGATTAATAAATATTGGCGTTTCGTTCGGTTTGTGAGAGTTCCCGGTGGTCTAAACTCCTCTTTAAAGGCCACCGTAAACGGCCTGCCAGTGCGCTCCCTGTTACCTAGATATACATATAAAAGCGAAAGGTAAACCTAAATATATATCACGAAGTTATGAAAACGGCGTAACGTAAAATGATGAAATTTGACACGGAGTTTATAGTTAGTAGACAGTCTCTAAGAACGGCTCTTCCATAGGGCGAAATTAAGAAGGTCTTAGCGCTCTCATAAGTTTAATTTTATGCGGACGAAGTCGCAGGAAAACAGCAGCTAGTATTATAAAAAAAAACACTACAATAAGCTTTGGTATTATTTACAGGGTAACGAGTTGTCTGCAGCCATTGTGAATGCAGCGAGTACTGTTCCAAATGGAATACAAGTCCAACAGCCTCAGGTAAATTACACAATTAAATTTATTTTTTATTTTTCGTGAATTAATTTTTCTCATAGGCTAAATACCCGTGCCATTTTTAAAAGTAAATAAATAAATATATACTGGAGTATATGTCACACGGACGTCTGTTCCCATGGTAAACAACTTAATGCCTGTGTTATATGTAACAGACGCCTGTTATACACAAATATATTTTTTATGTAGAAATATATAAATACACACATATAGATAATACACCCAGACTCGAGGTGGGAATCGAACCTATTTAAATTAAGGTAGATTAGAAGACTCATCAACATGCAAATGTATTAAACTCATTTTGTAAAACCTATTTTTAAAAGAGTGGCCAACGAGTTGCTTGCTGGTTCTTCTCGTAGCTCGACTTTCCGAATCAATGGTAGTTTTAAAAATATTTGCCGATTCAAAAGTCTACTTCAATAGATTATCATTTCATTTGATTTGATGAGTTGATTGATTTGTCTCTTCTTGGCGGGTCACTAAACCCTAAGGATTTTGGTTTACCTTCTATTCTTCTTGTTTCTCCAACTAATGTAAAATGCGTTCATTTTCAGGTAATATCTATGCAACAGCTTCAATCACTGCTGGGCGGGGGAGTGGTGTCGAGTAACGAGGGCGCCACCTACCAGAGTGCTCCGCAGCAGCTTTTGCAAATACACCCGCAATTGTTACAGGTATATACGTAAATGTAATAAAATATTATGCTAGAATAGGCTTTTTCAATAGTTAAAATAAACTTCCACTTATGTTTATGCGCGCTTAAATTGAAGAATGAAATGCAGAATCTTGTAGAAGATATGGCTGCGGGGCGAGTTAAGATAACCGACAACCGTCAGACGTCATTCCCAGAACCCCTAAAATCTCTACAATCTCACGATTTATATCACTCGGTGACATTAATGTCGATTTGCACCACAGGCTAATGCCCGTGCCATTTGATAGTGCTATGTTCTAATTAATTGAGATTTCACTCTTCATTTTACCTATAACACAGGCATTAAGTTGTCTACCTTAGGAACAGGCGTCCGTGTGTCATATAGTCCTGTTTATATTTATATGTATATGTTAGGTTTTTCGAAAGTGCCTAAAGTCATATTTTTTGTATCGCCGAAGGTGGCACCTGGTTTCAAAAAATCCTAGCTTTTTTTCTTCTTAAAGTGCCATCCACTGACAAAGTTAGATGAAACTTACACTCTTGAAACCGCGTCTCTAAATAATGAAGAGTTGTTGGTCCCAAACGATTGGGATTTTTCAGCAGATTCATTAGATTTTTCAGCCGTTCTTCTGCGACCCACACTGCGCTTGACTTGGGTTTTATCCTGGATATTAATTTGAAGCAGCTGGTATTTTGAGTTCCTCGATTTTAATTAAAAATTAGTTACTAGTTAGTCATACGCGGTTATACCTTACAACCGTTAGTTATTTCGTTTCTGGTATTCGAACGTACGAACGTGACTACCAAAAATAGCCGCCAAAACTCCACGCGTAGTAGAATATATGAGATAAGACATAAATAAACATCAGATAAAAAAAGCGCTCGTAGACTCACGTGCGTATTTTTTTATACACCGCGAAAAAATCTTTACTGTTTAGTTTCGAACATAAATCTTCTAAAGTGCGGTGCTTTTTTTATAGCTTGTTGATCAAAAAAGTATCTATTAATTTTATTATTTTTAGGGTTCCGTAGTACAATGAGGAACCGTTATAATTTCGCTCTGTCTATCCGTCCGTCCGTCGAACTGCCCGTAAGGTGGTTCCCCCCTAGCATGTCCAAACTATTAGACATAGAGACTTGAAATTTCCCGTGTTGATAGAACATGGAACAATGTACCAACCTAATAAGATTAACGACCATCTCCGATATTGCATCCTCAAGACTATTGGATCGTAAACGATAGGTAACAAGGAGCGGATATCAAGGAGATTACCCTCGCCCAAAACTTTTACCCTTGTCGAAATCTGGTTTGATCGACATTCCACGGGACGCGACAATTTTTTATCACATTACTCGTGATTCGTTGCGTTATATGTGCTAAATCTTTTCGGGACATTTCGTATATAAAAAGTGCCTAAGAGCGTGTCAAAACATGCTTATATAGAAATGTTTTGTATTTGATATGCGATAAACGTATTTGTTAAATAACTTTAATGATTTTGCCCTATTTCGTTCAAAATAGTTTTCTTACGAGGTTTTAGCTTGTTCTCTCATCGTGGAAAATTTATAGTCTCTATGACTTATATTTTGGAAATCCTATGGATGGGACCTCCTTGCGGGTTGACAGACTCCGTGCATATTTTTAGCGAAACTACGGAACTGTAAAAAATTCTTTTATAGTATGATTAATTTGTGTTCTATATTTGTTTGATAATTAAATAGTATTAATTATCTAACACGTAAATTCTATACACGAGTAAAGCCTATTTTAAATTTACATCGGTGCCAACTGAAAAGGTCGCCATAGACGTGACCCTTGGGCGGCCCAGGGGGACAGCGCCACGAACAGCGCGCGCAGGCGCCGGCCCGCGTCGCCACGCGCGCTCAGCCCCAGCGCCACGCTCAGCCCGCGCGCGCTCACCAGCCCGTCGTCGTCGGCGTCCACGAGCTGCGGACGCGCGTGGAGTTCAGAGACCGCCTTCGTACGGCCTTCGCCGCGGGATCACACGAAAGACTCGCGCACCTTGAACATCCGCGCCGTGATGGCGTCGGCGTAGTCCCCGGCGGCCCAGGGGGACAGCGCCACGAACAGCGCCCGGAACTGGCCGTAGTCCAGCCGGTAGGCCTCGTACGGCGCCTCCAGGCGCTCGCAGGGCACGCGCTTGGCCCAGAACAGCTCCTCGCGCACCGCGCTCAGCAGCTCCTGCAGCTCGCGCGGCTCCAGCAGCTTGTCCTGCTGCAGCGCGCGCAGCGTGTTCTTCTCCAGGCTGTCCTCCAGCTGGCGCACCACCCGCAACCGGTGCTTGAGCCGCAGGTGTTCGATGCACTCGCTGCTGACGCCGCTGCCGTACGAGCGGTACGACTGGTACACCAAATCCTGGATCTTAATCGTCTGCAAGAAAAACGTACATCAGATGAAACCTAAGGTAAATCCCTTCTCTATATAACAAAGAACAAAGGGATTTGCAGTTTGCTTTATCTGAGTCAACACCGACACCCTGCACGACTACACCATCAGAAGGCTCACAGACGATACCAACCTTTGAAGAATGAATATGGCCATTAGTTAAGAATCCCTTAATCATATTGATGCGGGAACAAAGCTAACAACTATTTCTATCCTGTTTGCGCCAGGTATGATATTCCTCGTAAATAAATCGATTCCAGATATTTGGACATCAAGGTGGAGTGGGTAATTTTTTTTAAATTTAATGTCCTGTATTGAAATTCAACTATAACATATATAGAATATAAACTTTAAAACCATTTAGTAGTAAAAATATTTTAACGAATGATTGTAAAGGTACCTTCTCGGCGGTCCTGGGCTCGGTGGACAGCGCCATGGCCTCCTCGTTGTATATCCCCCCCAGGTACTCGTTCAGCACCTGCATCGCCTGCCCCTCCTCTGCGCACTTTAGCAGCTTTTCTCTATTTATGTCCAATATGGTTAACGTCACCTTAAAAAGGATTTTATAGTTAGTACACCTCATACCAGAATATTCTAGAATTCACCAAGAACTTAAGATGATATAAAACGATATTCACCTGAAAGATGACTTTAGCGCCGTCGTAGAAGAAGCAGTCCATGACGTTGACGGCGCACTCGTACGGCATGACGCAGATGAAGAGCGTCAGGAACCACGACAGCGAGATCATCTTCATCATGCCCAGCTCGTCCAGCTTGGCGTGCAGCTCGGGCAGGTGAGCTTTGGTAAGTTCGTCCAGTACGCCTTGGTATATGTTTATTTTTTTATTACATAATAGATTATAAACAATAATTTCGTTAAACACATAATGAACACAAAATTGTGCTAAATATGAATGTTGGAATATATACGTTTTTACTAATCAGCCGATTGTCATATACAATCGTTGTCTGGAATAAAGAAAAACAGAACAACGAAGTGATCGTATAAGGGTTTTTTACTTTGAAGGAACGGAACCCTAAAAAGTAGGTTCGCAAGCAAACCCTGGGAAAAGCTACTACAATATAAGATTCGTTTTACGATTTTTCATTTGCTGTTTTCTTTAATTCAATTAAATTCCTTTCTTCCATGAAAGGGTGAATTTAACGATATACTTTTGTGATAAGTACTCACAAACACAAATTGCACACTGAAGTAACTGTCTCCTTGATAACATCGACATTCCCCTTTAAACACGGTTTAAAACCTATATTAATTTTCTTATTTTTATTGTGCTAGTTAAACCTATACGATTATACGAATTAAGCATGTAATTGTTTAATATCGAATTAATTATTATTACCTATGTTAGTCTATGTTTTTACCTCTTTTTATTTTTCTACCCCTTTGTCAAATAAGATCGGTGTGAGGCAAGGCTGTTACATCAACTGATGGCATTGTCGCGTTTCGTTCGGTTTGTAAGAGTTCCAGTTGGTCTAAACCCCTATTTAAAGCCCGGCAACGAATCTGCGAGCTTTCTAGTGGTGCAGATGTTCATGGACGTCGGTAGTCACTTACCCCTTGCCCCTTGTAACATTAAAAAAATGTTACTTATTACCCTTGCTCAAACAAGACACTGAAAGCTGTCAATTTTCCTTCCAGCATCGTTTCCAATCACAAGGCGGATCGGCCACCCCTACCAGAACAGGACGCCGCCGAAACGGAAGAAGCCCAGGACCTCTTTCACCAGGATGCAGATCGCTGAGCTGGAGAAACGGTTCCACAAGCAGAAGTACCTGGCCTCCGCTGAACGGGCCTCTTTGGCAAAGACCCTCAAAATGACAGACGCACAAGTCAAGACGTGGTTTCAAAATCGCAGAACAAAGTGGAGGTATGTCTATTTTGAATATATTTTTTATTGTAAAATTATAGTAAGTACTGATTCTAAATCATCTAAATTCTCATGTAATCTTTTGAGTTAGACGTGGCAGAGTAGGTATTTGCCAGATGAATGTAGTTATTTGATCAAGATTAGATACATTTTAAATATAAAGTTTTTAAAAAAGTAGGTAGTTCGTGTTAGGTCCACAGCGGAGTTTCACGCTTATATAGAAGGGTTCCGTATGTGATACACGATAAGGTATATGTTAAATAATTTAATAAGCTGTTATCCAATTTTTCTCAAAATAATTTGCCTAATGAATGTTTAGCAAGTCCAGTGAACGTGGAAAATTTTAAGTCTCTACGTGCAATAATTTAGAAATCCTAGGGGAACCACCTTGCGGGCGGACGGACGGACGGACGGACAGAGAGTAACTATGGTCATTGTAACTAATTTTTTTGTATTAAAAATTATTTTTTTATAAAATATTAAATTTTTTTTTTATGAACTTTTCATTTTATTAGGAACTCTCGCAAACGCGACAACGATACCATCACTTGGCTTCACAGTATTGCCGGACGGACGGCGTATGATTGACGGGATAGAGCCATTGATGTGGCCACTTTCTAGGCCGCTGCTGAATAACTAATAATTTTATGAAGATTGTCATTGGATCGATAAGAAGAAGAAGAATGGAGGCTGATAGAACGTGGAATCTATGTGGCAACTTTCTGAGCCGCTGCTGGATAAGTAATAATTTTATGAAGATTGTCATTGGATCGATAAGAAGAAGAAGAATGGAGGCTGATAGTGGAGTCTTTAGGCTGGTGGTAGGAGAGTTAAGAAATACCGTTTGCTGCCGGCCTCGGAGTCGTACACGTAGGTGCGGCTGTGCTTGTTGAGGGCGTAGTTGGTGAGGTGCATGAACACGTTGGTGGTGTTGTTTACGTTGGGGTCGGCGTATCTGCTGGTTGCGAACCTGCAGAGTACTTACAATTGTAGCAGCTATATAGGTAATAATGAAAGAAATAAATATGCGAAAACTGTTTTCATTTCGAGAAAGTCTTTCTCCATACAGTAGGCAACAGCGGGTCGTAAATTGAAAATTCTAGGTTGTATAATATAAAAACATCCTGTAATTTTAAAAAGAGACGAGAGATTACGTTAATAACTCAAATATACGAAACTAGCCGTGCCCGCTACTTCATCCGCGTAAAATTAAATAAAAAATAATTTTTAACGTGGTGAAATATAGCCCATAGCCTTTCCCGATAAATGGGCTATCTAACACTGACAGAATTTTTAAAATAGGAACATTAGTTCCTGACAATTGCTCGTTCAAGTATACAAAGAAACTCTTCAGCTTTATATCTTAGTATAGATATGATTTATATTATGTAACATAAAAATTCAAATTATTATTTTTTTAATATTCTTCACAGTCTAAATCCTGACTTACCTGACGAGACCTTCGTTGAAAACAAAAATACGAAGCGGATCGCAGGACGTAATAAGTGTATAAACACGTATATCGAACTTATACCCATCCACGAGGTACGGTTTTGACAAGTACACCTAAAATGTAAAAGAGTATTACTCGTAACATGCATTTTTTTAAGTATGTAAATAACCAAAATAAATTAAAAATGTCTTTATTTGTTGCTAATAATTAAAATATCAAAAAATGCGTGTAAGGAGAATAATTATTACAAGTTTCGAAAAATTATAAATATAAATAAATATATAGGACTATATGACACACGGACGTTCCCAAGATAGACAACTTAATGCCTGTGTTATAGGTAACAGACGCCGGTTATACACAAATATTTTTTTTTTGTAAATACATACATATGGATAATACAACCAGACTCGAGGCGGGAATCGAACCCACAACCCCGGGGCAGGAGGCAGGGTCACTGCCCATTGCACCAACGGGCCAGTCAATTTATTCATTATATTATAAATCTGAAAGATTCAATTAATTCATTATTCAGCGTAGATGTCGTGAGAACTCAGTGCCATATTGACTTTTATTACTATATCGTGATGTTCGCGCATGTGAGATATCCGGCTAGTTTTATCGAGGTGGGGTAATACGAGATTCCTCGTTGGCAATGTGCGGTTAACTGGGCAGTTGCGTATAAAAACCACAGCCAATATATTTTCTTATTATTTATTTCTATTGTCTATGTATATATCTATTTAAATACATATATAAAAGCGAAAGTTCACTTAACACGAAATCTTGAAAACCGCGCAACATATTATTTTCTTCTTCCTAGCGTTATTTCGGTGTTACTAAACCCTGTGCGACTGTACCAGGGTCCGCTTAATAATAGAATCTATGTGCAGGACAACGTTTGCTCGGTCCGTTAGTATTATTTAAAAAAAAAAAACTGGTGAAATACTTTATACGACGCCCGGCATATATTACAGATCACTTTACTTTCAGGCCCGCTTGTAGGTTTGTTTACCTCACAAATATACATCCCGAACACAAATATTGCAGCGACAGAATGTTGATTTGAAAAGCTATTTGCACTGTTTCATGGTAATTTTACGGGCTCTGTAAAATTTACCGTCCAATTATACACGGTATAATTTATTTTTTATGCCGGAGACAGTAATCTGGTGCGGGGGGAAAAATAAAACAGCGGGCAATTATTCTTCGTTTTACGGCTGTTAAAATTTGATTTGAGACTCAGTAGAGACCGAGTTTTGTCTGATTCTCTGTAACGCTGTCCGAGGTTTACATTTATAATTACGAGGAGTACATTTTTAAGAGCAAAAAATACATTTATAAGTACATTAGCCTATGGTGCACAAACCTGGTCATTATATCACGGAGAGTGTTCCGAGGAATTGTTCGAACTATACTGTTATCTGTATTTCACCATAGGACATCTCGTCAGAACTTAAAATTTAATCCCCATCACCTTGATATCCTGAAGTCCACAACTGTGCGATACACTAGAAACTTCTTACCTCGCAAAATTCCTTTATAGAATCAGTTACCAGCTGCGGAACTTCCGAACCGATACGACTTAGGGACCTTTAAGAAAAGAGCATACTCATTGCTCAAAGGCTGGCAACGCATCTGCGAACCCCGGAGTGTTGCAGTTATCCATGGATGTCGGTAGTCACTGTAATGACCTTACCCTCTGCTAGTTTGCCCTTTGTTATTTATATGTTATATAAAAAAATAACCGAAGAGCAGAAGTCCAAACTCAAGGTGTTAAAAGAACTAAGCGAGTTAGCAACACCACCCTGCGTATCATGTCTGGTGAAATTGATGTAGTCAAGAAGTCAGCAAAGCTGAAGTGGGAATGGGCTGGGCATGTGGCAAGGTTGGACCCATACTGGTGAGCCAATGTTACGACAGCATGGACTCCCACCAGTAGCCACCGATGACCAGGTGGGCCGAGGAAGAGGTGGGACTCCGCGGCTGCGCTGGGGGGACTTTACTAAGTGCGGGGGCACATGTCGCGAAATCTTTGCGGTGCGGCGCCAAATGCGTTGCCGGCCTTAACGACGAGCTTAGGCCACCGGGAAGTCTCACAAAAGGAACGAAACTATATAGATCTTCCTCAGAAGTTACGATAATTGTGCCTATTAACGCGCGCATACATTCGTAATTCCCTTCAAATAATTCTTGCTGAAACAACATTAGTGTCCTACAAATGGCTTTGCTCAGAAAACATCGTCTTCAAGGACGACCATATCTATTTCATTACGTAAGCTTAAAGTATATCGTAATTCTTTCGTTAAAAAACGGTTAAAAGCGAGTGGGATTAACAATGTGCCACTGCTAGGCAAAAACCTTTATTAAATATTAATTTATTCCTTAAGAATGCATGCAGTGCACTCTTTTTCAAAAAGATCGGCGTGAAGTGGCGGCAACACCGTCAAGGGATGGTATTGTTGTCGCTTGTCGTTCAGTTTGTGAGAGTTCCCGATGGCTTTGGGTCACCTTCTTAAAGGCCGGCAATGGATCTGCGAGTCTCTGGGTGGTGCAACCGTCCCATGGGCGTCGGTAGAGACTTAGGTGAAACACCTGCCCGTTTACCCTTTGTTTAATAAAAATGCAAAATATATGCAATATATGTCTGGAGTAAATAAGGTAACAGTAGAAATAAAAATCAACTAATAACAGTTGATGAGTTCCGTCTCATGTAGTGTAGACGTGCGGGGAGCGGCAGGGGGCGTCGAGCTGTCGCACCGCAGGATCGGCTAACGGCTGCTAGTTGGCCTCAGGACGCCTGCACAGACAGTCGGAACGACTTACGCGTCTACATTTTAAAATCCTTTTCTTCTTGTATGTACATCAGTTTTCATTTGTTAATGTGCAGTATACATATTATACAGTGCAGTCTTTTATTTTTATCACCCATTAGCCTGCAGATAATTTTTATTTCTAAGATTTCTGGCAACAATTTTTAGATTTATTTCTGTGATATTTTGTATTCCACATTACGTGAACCCCTTCTCGATTGACACCAAATCAACTGATTTGCTGTGATCCTTCCAAAACTTTCCTCGCAAACTTCGTTTTCTGTGGTCTGCACAAATCACCTTTTTTTTTATGTAACAAAAATATTACCAATGATTTTTAAATATATCTCATATACCCGTTTCCCGTCCTACTTAGCTCAAATTCAAAAGTTTGTGTTAGGCATGGGTGGGACAATGCTCCAGCGACGTACATTCCTCTGTGGAATCAGTTGCCAGCTTTGGTATTTCCGAACGGACAGGACTTGGAGACCTTCAAGAAAAAAGCATACTCATTTCTCAATGGCCGGCAACGCATCTGCGAGCCCACTGGTGTTGCAGTTGTCCATGGGCGTCGGTGGTCAGTTATGTGAATGCAGCTTGCTCGTTTGCCCCTTGTTATATCAACAAAAAAAAGGGTTTGAACCGAGTACCTTGCGAATTTTAGTCCGTCCCTTCTACCGTTGAGCTATAGAGATACTATATGAATAGATTCATGTACAAGATAAAAATATACATCAATTCTGTCATCATCATCATCATCAATTCTGTCATCATCATCATCATCAATTCTGTCATCATCATCATCATCATCAATTCTGTCATCATCATCATCAATTCTGTCATTATCATCATCATCATGCACAGCCTTTTCTCTCCCACAGCTGGGTAAAGGCCTCCTTTGTGGTACTCTTTATGTTCCTGAGCTAATCTGGACCAGGTTCGAACCTAACTATTAAGCATACCGTATACTGCCTTCTTGTTTAGATAAAAAAATGACACCAAATTAAGTTGATCATCCATCGTCAATATGTACAACGTTTGTTCCAGATTTATTATCAATACACTACTGCAACCGGGAGGTGTACATATCCGCCAGTGGCCCGGATAGCGAGGGTTATATCCGGACGCCCGGATATCCGCATTTCTACGTTGGGGACGAGTGCCGGTGGAAACTCCGGGTTAACATGGAGCAGCACGTCCGGATAACATTGTTGGATGTGGATTTGCGGAGTAAGTTATACTTTAAATAAGCATATGTCCGGATAACAATGGTTCGAGGAATCAGTTCTAATAGCAAAAGTCAACGGCTAGCAGAAAACGTCACTATATCTTACATTTTCGAGATACAGGCGGAGACAGTGACATTTATATTTAATTATTTACGCTGAACAACGTTTGGTTTGTTTAATTTTTTGACTAAAGAAGCCAAATTCGCGAAAAACCTAAAAACTAAAAACCGTCAGAAAAAGTGCGTGGGGATAGATTTTCTTCTCCCGGGGTCGTGGAAATCAAATTAAAAAAAAAAAAATACATTTTCCGCTCCGTTGTCTCAGCTAAAAGTTCTATCTGACAGAAGGGTACTGGTCGCTAGATGTAATTACATTTTATAGCAAATTTAAGGGAATTGAATGTATATGAAATAAATGACACTGCAACCTCGACATAACGAAACTCAAGGGACTAAAAAATATTCCGTATACTGCGTAATTTGCTACGTTATGTCAATGTTATAGGTTGAAAAATTCGTGAAATAGAGGCAGGTTAATGCTTTCTATCTATATCCTGTCTTCGTTATATATAGATTTGATAAATATATTCGCAATGTAAAGGTGACTATTGCATTAGCTCATATAGACAGGTCTAGAAGATTGTTAAAAGATGTTAAAATCGAGAAATTCGTTATATAAGGTTCGTTATATTCGTTATATTAAGGTTACATTGTATATACCTATTTTAAGTATATCAATTCCCTTTACTTTGTTAGACATGTTACCACTTTTCACAGGTATAGGCCCCTTTGAAGATGAATGCGCCGACTACGTGTCGGTGGAAGACCAGGACGGCAGCGTTCTTCTGTCAACCTGCGAGCAAGTCTTCTGGCCTCTATAGCTGACATCTGTCACCGACAGTATGGAGATTGTCGTGAAAGCAAACTCCAAAGGCGTGGAAAAGCAAAAAAAAGAGGCGGAAAAGATAAGGAAGAAATTAGAGGAAGAGCTAAAAAAAGCGTATTCATTCGCGGATTAAAGCAAAGTAGTTTAGTTTCTCATGCATGTCATGGATTTCCGCAAAGTAACGCCTGATATTATCAATTATTAAAAATACCTTTTTCACTCATCACTGATAAATTTCATTTATTATTACTGACTGACAGCCGTCATTAAATCTTTTCTACAACTGATCGATTTTTTTACGCTGGGAAATGCATTTGCGGATTAACTTTTACGAACAGCGGATTAACCACACAACATAAGACCACACTTCGTCTAATTTTGAGGAAATTTGGTCGAAAATTAAGTACCTACTTTTATTACATAATTTTAACCACAATTGAGTATAGAAGAGGTCGTAGTTTAATCAGTGGGCCGGCATTTGAGCCGATATCTAGGTTAAGTAGCGGATACTGCAGCCGGGTGATAGACGGGTGATAAATTTTAACTCTGGTTTTCAAATATCCAATCTCTTCTATATTTAGGAAGGCATGTAAACAATAAGGTCTCGATTAATGTCAATTGTGAGATTCTAGAGATTGTGGAGATTCTGGAGATGACGTTAGATCGGTCATCTTAATTTACCCCACAGCCTCATCCTCTGCAATCAAAGCGAACCGAGTAAATACCGGCAGCTGCATTCCACCACAGCACGTTTCGTCAAAATTTAAAATTCGACCCTCATCAGCTCGATGTCCTAAAGTCCACACCGTGCAATCCTCTAGAAACCTGTTACCTCCCACAATTCCTTTATGGAATCTGTTACCAGCTTCGGTATTTCCGAACGGAGACGACTTAGGGACCTTCAAGAAAGCCTACAAAAGAACATACACATTTTTCAAAGCCTAGCAACGCATCAGCGTGCCCCCTGGTATTACAGTTTTCCATTGGCGTCGGTAGTCACATTTGTGAATACCGCCTGCTCGTTTACGCCTTGTTATATAAAAAGGTACCCTGGTACTAGATCGGGATAACGCTAAGATGAAGAAAAAGTAGTGTCACTAAGCATAAGGTACCAACCAAGCTATAGGTATAGGTACCAGCTTTTACAGTCTAAGGTGAAACCTGTATATGAACGCATTCGGCCCGAGATAGTTCCTGAAAAGAAAGCCGCAAGGACGTTGACCTGCTGAGAAGTCAAGTGGCTGCACAGAAACCACCTCAAAGGTTAGGTTAGACTTTATTTCAATGCCCAAAGAGTTCATTTTAGAAAACTTGACAATTCATTCAATTGAGGTCTTTTTCTTCTTGGGTCTTGACATTATTTCCTGTATACAAGATGTTTACATCCATGATAGCTCAATGTTAGAGAGACGGTCTACTGCTTAATGAACTAGGTTTGATTCCAAACATTGCTGCTACTGTTTTGGTCATTACCATCAAAACATTTCACATCCAGGTCAAACTTATAGCACCTATCATTTCTTGTCAAGGTCAAAAAAACACACGCATACACACACACAGAGAGAGAGAGAGAGATATTTAATAATTAAAGACCAAAATGTATAAAAGGCTTCTTAACGTCATCTGTTAGCTCCCAGGGTATTCTGGGAGACTTTCAAGTACCTGTACAAACAATATTTCGTATCCGTAATAAAATGATTTTACAATATAATGTTTCTTTAGAAAAAGAGTGAAGATGTTTTTTTTTATTCCTGGAAATTCCGTTTACACAGCCCAGTTGATAGATAGTAGGTAGTAGACCCGATACTCAAGTACAGTCTCGACTGGGGGTGATGAACTTGCCGGTTTAACACCGGAGTACCCATTAAAAACAGGACTACCCTCGTCACCACGATGAGAGGCGTCACAGGATCGCTGTTTTCCATATATGTACTGTGACGCCTAGGCGAGTTTCGTCATCAAGCACCGCTTGTGATGGTGTGCTCACAAGAAACCATCATAGTTATGGATATGGAAGGGCAAGCGCGTTACACCACAAACTAAGAACAGAATTTGTGCCAGAACTGGTGTCTAGAAGTGAGGGCAAAGCAAAAAAGTTGAACTGGTAAGAAACGTAAATAAGTTCTTGTAATAAGGTACATATACTCGCAAGAAACTCATACAAATGAAAACTGCTATATATCTGGCAGTGAACTGTTTATGTGTACTGCAGTTTGTGTGCGCAAATTTGACAAAAAAGGAGGGGCCGTAGTTAGAGAGTCAAGCGTCTTGCTCTCGGCATTTAAGATGAGAAATGGGCAGCGGTGCAGTTGCGACAGGCAAGGCACTAAGACCGCGGGCCGCATTATGATTATGCACTGAAACGCTGAATATTCATTGTAGCGACGCGCGGCATAAACTGGAGCTCTTTAATCAAACCCCCCCTCCAGCGTCGTACAATCTTGGCCCGCTAATGGCACTACGACAGCTGCGATACTGTTTCGAAACAATTATCGCAAACTAGTCTGCCTCACAGTTTGCACTTGATTCGTTATTGCTATGACCATTAATGGCTGGCCTACGCAAACTTTTGCCAGCGATAATAACGTAAGCAACATATATAAATATGTTAGAGAAATGTGAAAAATGTCTCAAAAATTTGGTAGAAATTACTAATCATTTGTTAGCAAGAAATATTAGGCTTGTTTTTACATGAACGACACAAAACAATTGACTGTTAAAATATCCCGTTTCTCCGCACAATCCCGAGTCCCTTATAGCTCAGACACCACGAAGGTAATGACGTATGCAGACTCGTCTTTACATCACCAAATTGAAATATTGCTAGCTTTATGCCGATTGGAGCCAAACGAAAATGTAAGTTTAGTTAGCACCTTGTGGTGGATGAGTACTCGTCTCGAGGTGGCTAAAAAAAAAAACAATTTCTATACCAAACTAACATCTTTAAAATTATGGCTATAGCTAACGAAGTGCCGATATTGGAGCTCCGAAGCGACGCTGCTTGTCTAAGACCATCGGATGTCAAACAGAAATTAAACGCCGACGTAGCATAACGGTCTTCCAATAAACCAATTTGTAATCAAGAGATAAGATGATTGTATAATTTTTGTAAATATATACATACATACATATGGATAATACACCCAGACTTGAGGCGGGAATCGAACCCACGACCCCGGAACAGAAGGCAGGATCACTACTACTGCGCCAACGGACCAGTCAAAATATATGGATAGTTAATAAAATAATATTAATTATTTATCGTCACAATCTTTTTTAAGTGTTTCAAATTTAGCGCCTGTACAGAAAATAGCGTTTTTATAGAAGTTATATGTTTTTATCGTCGTACAATGTACGATATGATGAACGAGGAAATTGCAAAATTAACAACAATTAATACTACTGTTTAGTGCAATGCGTGTTAGGAAATTGATTAATAATCATGACTTGTTTTCACATTCGTATACATCGATGTAAGTAATATTAATAATGTAAGACAAATTACTTGATATCTACTAATCATTATAGGTAAGTATATGAAAATTGACTGTACAAGCCTTTGTCACCCGAGTCCTCCTAAACCACTGGATGTAGATTAAAATTAGTGTGTATACCAAAGGGTTCGTAGATAGTTTGTAAAAAAATTGGACCCGATTAATATTGGCGCTGCTGTCGAAATATTATCTTAATTTACGTGTTTTACGCTAAAACTCAAAAACAGTTGGGCCTTTTTGAGTCCTGTCTGTTTTGTTTTATGCGTATTATTTCTGGGAAGGTTTGAGAAAAAATTAAGATAGAACAGCTTATAGGGAAATATTAAAAATATTTAAAAAATTAACAATAGGTCGCATCTTCAGAATACTTCCAATAGATGGCGTTCGCACTTGACCTCTCGTCTTACCGTATATCGGGGAGGATAGCATCAGCCGGGTCCGCCAGTAGCTATATTCAAAACTATATGTACATATGTAAGTTCGCTATGATCAACTGAACCGATTATACCAATTTTCATGCAATTTATACATTAGCCCAGTGAGTGATCGTGTAATAAAATTTTCATTCGTCGTCATCGTCGCCACTCCTAACACAAGCTTTTAAAAAAGCATCTGCGAGCCTCGGTAGTCTCTCATTTGAACCTGGTTTTATAAAAATAAAGTGGTCAAGAGCGTGTCAAGACACGGTTATATAGAAGGGTTCCGTAACTGATGCGCGATAAGGGTATTTGTTAATAACTTTAAAAGTGTTTCGTCCAAGTTTTTAGCATGTTCTATCAACATGGAAAATGGCAAGGCTCTACATGTAATAGTATGGTAATCCCAGGAGAGATCATCTTGCAGGCGAACAGACGGACGGACAGTGTGAAACCATTAGGATTCCTTGTAGTCCTACAGAACCCCAAAAGGCATAGCAGTACTAGATAAGCTTCAGAGTATCCCTTAATCTCTTTTTTAAAAATAAATAACAGACAGATAGAAAAAAGACACTGATGCAACAACTAATTTTTAGTTTTTGGACTTTTTTCTTTATTTATGTTACAAGTTAAGCATTTCATGATTCTAGTCCAACGAGAAGTACAGTACAGTGAAGTGTTTATCGAATAGAATGGGTCACCCATCTATCACCCGGTCGCAGCTAGAGCAACTTAACCTAGCGATCGACTCAAATGCCGACCACTGATTAGGCCACGACCTCCTCTCTAAAAAGTACTCCACGTATATTAAAAAATGGTCCATTAGATTTTTAGCGAAACCACGTTAAGGCGTCTCTAGCATACGTAATATCCTTTGTTATTCTTTTGTGTTTTTATAAAAAGTTGGAAAAATTCACGGGTAACAGTCCCTTAGCGAACGGAGCAAGGGTTGGCTTTAGGGTTTTTTCGGACCTTTTAAAAGGATTTTGGTGGCCGGATTAAGGATTAATAAGCCGTGTAGTGGTTCAGGTAACTTGTTGGCTTTTGAAAAGTTGTTTTTAGGGTTGTGAAGGAAAACATCCGTTTTGAATGAATCAATGAATGAATGAAAACTTTATTCAGAAAAAGTTACATAACTACAAAAATGTAACCAGAACTTATACTAAAACCGTAAAAAATAGATAAATAATACATATTATTACTAAGGTTCGTGGTTAATGCAATATTTTTTTTATCCTGTTATACTCCACAGGCTAAGGGTCCTTGCCATTGGTATCTTCTTTTTTTTGTTTTATTGTATCTTTCGTTATTTACGATGTTGCCCCGTAGAATTTGCAATGAAATCATATTGCTATTTTTTTCTGTACCTACAATTATTTCTTTGTAACATTTTTTTTTTGTGACGATGCTGACTGCATTAATTCTTCCCACTATGGAGGCAAATATAAAGACTTATTTTCGTCAAGTATTCGCTCCGATTCGCAAAGATTTCTCTCTGCGCTGCGGAACCCTCACGTAGTTGTAAAAATTTAGTAAAGATCTTATCCCGTGAAACTCTAAAATCAAACTAAAGCGAACCACGCTACGGGTCGGGAACCTTTTTGCTGGAGCCTCTTAAAAGGATTTTTGGTATGAAAGATTAATAAGAAGCGCTTTCCAACTTTTTAGCTTTGCTGAAAGCGCTTAGTTGTTTATTGGCGGTTTTTTAAATTATTTAAGCGTTTTTCCGGCACAGCTAATATAAGCGATTAGCTCAATGTATGTTTTAATAAGCGAAAATTTATTACGTATAATTTGATAAAGGTTTGATTTTGTGATTATTTCGTTATTTATAAATTAGCGAAACGTGAAGCGAAAACTTTAGATACCAATTTATGAAAATTGCGCCAACGGAGGAGTGTGAAATTCCGCACAATTGTAATTCTGTAAATTAATATATAAAAATAAAACCACACGCACACCAATGCCAAACGATTTGCATCTTTTACACACACGTGTGACGACCGTATGTTATATTAATTGTCAAATTTTATTTTTAGAATAATACGTTACGTTACGTTACGTTTTACGCAAAAAGGTTTGTGGGCGAATTTTGACCAGCCGGAGATCTCTTGTTTGTTTAAATGTGTAGAAGAATACGGTTGAGTTGTTTGCGGAATCTCAAGTTAGGAAACCCTCGCGAGCGTTCGGACGCTCGTGACGAAATTCTGATCCGACGGAGTCCCCACGTTCGGCGTCGGCGAGGTTCGTGATCCTCGACTAGATCGCGTTCGCCCTCGAATGCCAATTTTGAAAACGCCACTGCCGACGAAGTTATTTTAGTGTACTCGTGTACTTTACCACGACGGCGATCCCCCTTCGTTATGTTTTGTTGTATTCGTGACGAAACAGACACGCGAGTGTTGGACTAGTGAGTGCGATGTGTAAATAAGTGTACAGTTCTCTCTCCAGGTGAAGTTCCGAAGGTTCCCTTCGTGAACGTGATGGTGTGTCGCGCTGCTTGGCGTTAGCTCGGTCTTGTAATGGTGTTTTGTTTAGTCGTTATCGTTTTTCGACGTTTATATTCTATAATATTTTCGATAAACTATCCCGTCCCTCGTTTTCACTTCATTTGTGGATCGCTAATTATATATAAATATATAGTTTAAAACTTACAACCTCGTATTTTATTTTGTTACCTGATGTATAATCCAAACCCCGACATATATAACTTCGTAGGACAGGACAGATTCTCAACGTACCTAATAGGGTCAACAGTACGTAAATGTAATATTGAGTACGAATATAACGTAGCGAGCTGCGTTTAACGCAACAATAGATGTTTACTTTGAAAGTGCTTAACTTCAGGACTCTGTAAGTTGTCACCGTAATTACAAGGTTTGTAGGGGAAATCGGACAATAAGGTATGAAGGGCTGGGTAGGGTGGGGAGCAGATTCTAGAGCAGGGGGAGGGGGTGGGGATGTTGACCGCTCTCAGAAAATTTATGCGGAGAATTCCTACGAGGGTTGTAGGCGCCGCGCAAAAGCGTGAGAAGTGAAATTGTTATATTTTTAAATGAAGTTGACACAGTAACCTCGTATCTAATTATTAAGTCGTTAATCTGTCTTAATACTTGCTATATCGATTTTAATGACATTTAGTGTATGCAAATCAGATCATTTCTTCTTCTTCTTCTTCGATACACTTTTGGTAGAGCGGTCGTGGTCATCACGTAGTCACACTGTCAAAAGAAGCCCTTCTTCTCCCTGCCACCCGATATATGATCTATCAATCCAGAACGTTTACCTATACTAATATATAAAGCTGAATAGTTTGTTTGTTTGAACGCGCTAATCTCACCAAATACAGATCTGATCTGAAAAATTATTTTAGTGTTAGATAGTTCATTTAACGAGGAATGCTATAGGCTATCATCACGCTAAAATTGTATAATTTTTTTTTTTGCCTAACTTTACGCGGATGTAGTAACGGGCACTGCTAGTCTTGAATAATCACACAAAAAGTCAAGTAAAGAATATAAGTAAAAGACAATGCGCTCAAATTAAGCATGAAAATTTTGTGCCAGTACCCTATTTCACTTTATATATTTACGAGGAGGTTGTGGCCTAATCAGTGGTCGACATTTGAGTCGATCGCTAAGTTAAGTTGCTCTGGCTGCGACCGGGTGATAGATGGGTCATTTCAGGCGAACCGTTACTATAGTGCAGAGGTCGGTAACCTTTTGCCAGGCAAGGGCCACATCATTAAAAAATGAGATGCAAGCGGGCCGTATCGTTAAGAAATTAGATAGTGGCGCGTCATAAATGAAAAATATTTATTTATATGCTAGACATTATAAGCAATATTAAAAATACTAAATTTGAGTACAGCATAACAAAACTTTTCGTTCGTGTAACGTAATTATTCTCTTTATATAAGAATTAGATTGCCATTTATAAAAGTTTCGCGGGCCACATGCAGTCCGCGGGACGCACTTTGCGCACCGCTGACACAGTGCATTTGTGATTTTGTACTTTGTACATAAACTAATCCATATAAATTCATTTGACTATCTATTTAATTTGATTTTTTTTCTTGACGTCCGAGGAAAGTTTCTAAGTCGTCTTAGAAACTTTCCTCGGACTGGTTCTTCCCTTAAAATGTGTTATAAGCATATTTACAAACTACAGTATAGATTGAAATAATTTTGTGTTAAAATTACCTTAATTACTATCAAGATTAGTAAACTTAATACTTATTTAACAAAACTTTTTCAACATAACCTTTATTTTACTTTTATAAATAAACCTATATATTTTTTTCGGATTGTGTCTGGTTTTGACTGAAGGTTTATAAGTTTTCTAATCGTTATTAAATTATGTTTTTAAAATTGCGCCATCTATCTTAAAACTTTGAAACTACATCATAAGCTGTCAACGTTTCGCACACCTTTAAACTAGATGGCGTTACAAGTCATTTTAATATAATTTTAGTTATTTATTTTATGAAAAACTTGAATAAAATTAAAATTGATTGTAATTTATGGAGTAAAATATATATCTATCATTAATATTATACATTTTAATGCTGAGATAAATTTTAAAACTGTCAGCAGAGTTTATGTCTTAAATGCATTTAATGTATATTAAAAAATAAAAATATTAATATTATTTTTAAACTAATGGATATCTAAATAACACAAAACAAGTACTACAAGACACTGGAGTTTGACTTCTCCATTTGTGATATAAAAGACATGCATAATAAATACATATAGTTAGATCGAGGTTTTATTTTTGTCTGTAAAATATTTTATACCTTTTTAACGTTATTTAAGCATAATTTAGTGTTTTGGTTCACAAAATCCACGCATATGGTGCTAACAAATACCTGTATACGACTTATTTCACTCAGGTGCACAGAACTCTGTTTATAAATGCACGCACGGATTACTTTGAGTGCGCTATACAGAACATAGGTGGTGTGGACCCCAATTAGAGTGTCTTTTTATAATTACTAATATATATTTTATCGTATATGACAAACTAATAATATGCAACGTTTTGTTTCACATAATTCATCTACCGGTGCTACCAAATATCTGCTTTATAGAAATTATTTCACCAGCTTGGTGACCATCACCACAGAACTCTGCAATTCATGATTTCAACATTTAATAGCTGTGCTCGCGACTATCGTAGCCTAACCAGCGGCCGATATTAAAATGATAGGCACGTCCGCTCACCACGGATCACTGATCGTGAATGGCCTCCGCTATTTTTTTTTTCTGATCGTGTAATTCTGTTGGTCAGAGTGACCTTCACAGCGTCAACGGGCGGGGTCCTCCGCTAACCACATGATCTGTCTTTTATTGTAGAATTAACTCACATCTACCCACAGTCTAACTGTGAATACAACACACTTACTATTTACTACATTCTATTATCCTATAGTAATATTCCCTTTTCCGTCAGTTGCAATTGTCAAAAGCGCTACGTTAGCAATAATTTAATATAATGGTTAAATATACTTAAATTTTATAACTTTCTGCGGTCAAAGAATCTTCTCCTGACAGAGTAGCACACAACAAAAAAAGAATTCGCAAAATCAGTCCAGGCGTTCATGGGTCACGCCGGGATCTAAGGGAAATTGGGATTCATTTGTATATATCGATACCTCCCACGTAAATTGTTGTAACCCCAAATTCCCAGCTTTACACTAAAGCGTTACAAACAAATAAATTGTATTATAACAGTGACTTTTTAATATATTATTGTATACAATAATGTAATCGTCTTTATTTAATACATAATTGTATACACAAATGTGTTATATAATGAGGTTTTTATTTCAATTTACACGTTTGTATGGTTCTACTGTGAAGTTGGGAATTTAGGGTATCGATATATAGTCCACGTTTCCGGATGGCTGACCGCATGTAAAATCTATCCTACAAAATGTATTCAAAAACAAGGTAACGCGATACGAGAGCTTACTGTGTTCTCGAGGCAGGTGGTCTGCGGTTGCTGTAGGTACGGATATTATATGACAATCTTGCATGCAATATACGATATTTTGTCATTGCATTTTCGCAATTATTGCGTTAAATCTTACATACTGCACCCGATTGGGCTCCTTTGGGCGCGTTAAAATTATGACTGACTATCAAAATAAAGCAAACCCTTGAAATTTACAAAGTTCATTTTTTAACTATAGATTTTTTTAAATTTTTTTATTGGGTTTACCAACCGCTTAATACATTTAAAACATACGCAATTTAGAGAACACACATAATATAAAGGCAAAATGTTGAGCTACTTAGAGGTAAACATATCATACACCTAGCTAAGTGGAAAAAAAAAGAAACAAAAACAGACACACTTTAAGAACGTACCAGTTTTTTTTCCTTTCCAAAAAAATTACTGGAGAATACTCAAAATTAAAGAAAAAAAAGATTTTACTTGTGTTTCGTTAACTGAACATAAGATTCAAACCCAGTGTCATACAAAATTGAAATAAGTTTTCAAGAGCGCGTCAAGAGACGCCTGTAAAGAAGGGTTCCGTATCTGATACGCGATAAATGTATTTGTTCAATAATATCAAAAGCTGTTATCCGAGTTCGTTCAAAATAATTTTCCTAATGAGTTTTTAGCTTTGTTTATTGCGTCTTTGTCGACTGTCACGATCACATCCTATAATCTTGTCCCCGGTCCTGTTTCTTTTCTCTTTCCCGGTCCCATACCATAGTGGTTCACTATTTTGGCGTTACTGGCTTAAGATAAGATATATGCTATCGCGGGTTTTTTTTTTAGATCCATTTAAGGCAAACATTTCCTTCATACACTTTATATGTGTAACTCTAAAGGTTTTATCGGCGCTCAGCCAGAATAGCTCGCAGATGGCAGAATTTTCTCCTACTTATTTGACGTTTATCGGATCGTACATCGGACAATTAACACAAAATCTTTATAATTTAAAGCCTATGTGTTATTCGATGTATAAACTATATTATTGTAAAGTTTTATTAAAATCCATCTAATAGTTTTTCCGTGAAAGAGCGTCAAACATACATCCATACATATATGTGTGCAAACTTTCGCGTTTATAATATTAGAAAGATTTAGAACGTGTACAAGTAACTACCTGAATTGCGGAAAATGGAACCATTGCTATTGCAATCCAGAATTCAGCGCTGCAATAACCCGAATAGAACAATACTGAAACGATGCAGGAATATTGAAATCAGCGCTGAACAAGCGCTCGTAGGATTTGATTTTATATGTGAAACGCCCGCATTTGAGTCAACATCTCTGAAAATAATATCAGCAACAATTTTCAACAAGGAATCATTTCAAAATGTTGCTTTATTTTATATATTTTTTAAGAATGCTAGCTCAAGGTAGAGGGGTTATTCAATCGTCTGGCATTTACATAAACTAAATTAAGTAGAGGTCACTTTAATCATAATATGTTAGGGCTATCAAAACTGTGTCTATGGTAAAGAAGAGGAAAAGATACTTTTTTTTTACTTTATGGAGTAAATGTCTTTGATATCGTGGCGCCGGATACTTTTTTAAAGCTATAGATGGAGCTAGCTCAGAAAAGAAGAGAGTGGACTGAGAAGCGTTAGGCCTTTGACCTGCAGTAAGGCGTAACTACTGGTACACCGGGAAGTCTCACAAATCGAACGAAACGAGACAACAATACCATCACTTCACGTGACAGCTTTGCCGCCTCTTCACGCTGATCTCATGTGAGAAAGAGGTACTGGTACCCGGACGTGCCGGCCCAATTCGGCTACAAGCGTGGCACTACATCTAATTCAATAAAAAATAATCCACCTAAACCCGTCTACTCTCCACTCTCCTTTCTACCTTATAATGAGGCTAAAAATAGCTTCCCTGTGTTCAAGAATACATGTACATGAACGTTATTATAATCCACCCACACTTGACTGACGCATATATGAACAAGGGACATTTAAAATTAAGATCCTAAGGAAAATTCTGTATTTTTTCTGTATTCTATTCCTGTATCATCTACTGATACTACGTATATATTATTAAATATTTATTATAATTATATTTCACCAAATTAGTATATGCGCGCGTCGTACTCACACTGATCACAATGTACTTAGATAGTTGTTACCAAGTCAACGGTCGTAACACAACTGCCTCGCTTGCGTGAATTAGTTTTTGTACTGCGGTCGTCGTCATCTGTACAGCGACATCTAGTTTGCTTTGGTGTAACCTTTTCCACTCGACATCATTGCCATCTTGTTATGTAGCGGCCGCTACACAGCCTTTATAATTGAAGACTTCTTGATTAACTGCAAAGTTTGGACAAACTACTATTACTTGATTCTTATGTCAAGTTTGGTGACTGTATTGGCAATCACAGTAAGTTCAGAATTCAAATATATGCTAATATTAATCAACAAGTAGATTGACAAAAAAAACAACATTCAAAAGATTCATCAGTTTGTAACGTTAAACCCACGTCAAATGTTTCCAAATTACTTTCTGTATTTGCTTTTAATATTTTTGGTTATAAAAAACATGTCTCCTAGTTCCACATTATTAGCCGATATTGATTGATCTTGAAAATCGGAAACTTGAAAAGTAAGCACTTATTTTGACTGGCACGTTGGTGCAGGTGGCTGTGACCCTGCCTCCAGCTTCGAGGGCTGTGGGTTCGATTCCCGCCTCGAGTCTGGGTGTATTAGGTATATTCTATATGTATATTTGTGTATAGCAGGTGTCTGTTACATATAACACAAACATAAAGTTGTCTACCTTAGGTACAGACGTCCGTGTGTCACATAGTCCTGTATGTATGTTTGACAGAAGAACTAGAAATTATTTATCAAAGAGAATAATATTTCCGCTTAGATAACTCTATATGACTTGACCCTTAGCAACTCCCAAAAACTTCAAGACAAACGGTTGTGAGTGTAAGTGAAAAGGAATGTTTTGCTCGTCCCGATTTGCCTAAATCTAAATAATCGCTTGCCCAATTACAAATTCGCCCAGTGGTTTTGTGGGACTGGAATTATTGTACTTTAGAAAGTTGCATGCGGAGATATGGTGAAGACATTTCCTTTTGTATATCCTTGACTATTATTATAAAGGGGAAAGATTTGTTTGAAAGAAGAAAGAAACAAAATTTTTCATTTGACATACATATGTAAAATATATATATATTCTTCTACCTAGCATCATCCCGGTTAAATACCAGGGTCCGCTTAGATTGTAGAGGATGTGTGGGGCGAGATAAGATAACCGATTGCCATCTGACGTCATCTTTTTTATGATTTCTATTACCTTACGACTAATATCACAAAGTGACATTAATCTGGTCCCACTGTTTTACGTGCCTTCCGAAACACGGAGGAGGTGGGATACCAAATATAAACCAGTGCTAGAACGCGTCACCCATCTATTATTTTTTTAATTATCTCTTGATTTATTATGATTGGCTGGCCGTTTCGTTCGGTTTGTGAGACTTCCCGGTGGCCTAAACTCGTCATTAAGGGCCGGCAGCGCATGGGCGTGGGCTGGGATGTCCATGGGCGCCGGTAGGCACTTCGATGCTTGCTGCCTTCTCGCCTGCCCCCTTGTAACATAAAAAAAAGTATTTTTAACCGACTTCAAAAAAAGGAGGAGTTTAACGAACTAATTCTATTTATAAGAAATTACAAGTTTGTTTCTTTTTTAATGTAACATTAAAAAAACCACCAAAAGATCGGCGTGAAGTGGCGTCAACGCTGTCACGTCATGTGATGGTATTATTGTCGCGTTTCGTTCAATAATACCATCACATGACGTGACATTTGCAAGGAATTTCGCTGTCATTTGCAAGGAAGTAGTAGGAGATCAATCTATATCTCCAAAAGAGAAGGTTTGATAGAGCCGAGAAACGAATTTGGATTTTGACTGGCCCGTTGGCGCTGTGGGCAGTAACCCTGCCTTCCACTCCGGGGGTCGTGGTTTCGATTCCCGCCTCGAGTTTGGGTGTATTATCTATATGTATGTATTTATATATTTCTAAAAAAATATTTGTGTATAACAGGCGTTAAGTTGTCTACCTTAGAAACAGACGTCCGTATGTCATATAGTCCTGTATATATTTATTTATTTTTAGTGAATTTATTACCTGCATTGGAGCCTGTAGAAAACTTGTATCTTGGTCATCACTTCGCATTCCACTTTTTCGACAAGCACCTGAAAATAATATTGACTTCAGAAACATGAAGATCATAGTATACTCTTGACTGGCTCCTCGGTGCAGTGGCAGGAATTTTGTCTTCTGCTCCGGGGGTTGGAGGTTCGATTCCCGCCTCGAGTCTGGGTGTGTTTTTATATATTTCTACAAAAACAAATATTTGTGTATAACAGGCGTTTGTTACCTATAACGCAGGCATTAAGTTGTCTGCCTTAGGAACAGATGTCCGTGTGTCATATAGTCCTACTATATTTATTTATTTATACTTAACCCTCTGCATAATACTAGCTGTAACCCGCGGCTTCATCCACTTGGGCCGCTTGTATGACTTAGGGATTTTTGGATAAGGAATAATATCATGTTTATAATAACACATTCACAAGTAATGCATTATTTTAGAACAAATTTGGTTACAATAACAAAAAGTTTTAATTAACCTTAAAAGATAGACTTGTGCTTTCGCGGAGTTTTATTTAGAACTTTTAAAGGGGAACAATTCTGTCATACCTGACTTTTTGAAACATTCTTCATTGGTGTTAAGCTCCTATCGGTTTTAGCTTGATGATATATAGCCTATAGCCTTCCTCGATAAATTGGGTGTCTAACACTGATAGAATTTTTCAAGTCAGACTAGTGGTTCCTGAGATTAGCGCAAACAAACACACAATCTCTTCAGCGTTATATATTATTAGTACCCGCGACTTCGTCCGCGTAAAATTAAGTGAAAAATTTTAGCGTAATGGTATATAACCATCTTCGATAAATGGCCTATCTAACACAGAAAAAAAAATCAAATCAGACCAGTAGTTAGTTTTTAAGATTAGCGCGTTCAAGCAAACAAACACACAATCTCTTCAGCTTTATATATCAGTATAGACGTTAAATAAGTCAGGGTCATGAGGTATCTGGGATGTGTTGTGGTAGCTTCCATCTCTTAAACTTTTTAAAACTTCGGAGATTCAATTACTACACGCGATGACCCATCCCTGACTGTGACAAGATCTTTATATGCTCGGTCCTTCCTTGCCTACGCACTTTCTTAAAAAGCGCAGCGTTTATTCTGATGTAAACGCTTGATATGGTTTACAGAATTGCATTATTATCCGAACGTAAGCTCTTTCATTTTATATTTTATATGATGATTTAAATAGTATCTTTGGAACAGAACACGAACGGACAGAACAGAACAGAACGTATATCAACATTAAACGTAACGTATGCTTCTATCAATCATGACATTTTTTTGGTATTAGGAACGACATTTTAGAGTACATCTCTGGAAACTGTAGCCACTGATCAAAGAGGTTGAACTTGTAATACATCTTCTAGCTTCTTCGCTTTGTAAAAAGTATATTGTACTAATATGTTAAATACAATATGATAGTTTTAAATACAAAGAATTCCATTCTAAGATAAACGTCAAGAGTATCTTCTATGACGGCTCCTATCAATCCTCCCAATATCCTAGATTATTATCAACGTTTAATGTAGAATCGTGGTGTCGTTATCGCTATGACAGCTATTTCTTGTAGGCAATTACTAAAACAGATAGTTGCGGATTAAAAGATATAATATTGAAATATATGAGCTATACTAATCATATTGACTGTTGTTGGCGCATTTGACAGTGACCCTGCCTTCTGCTATGTAGGTTGTGAGTTCGCCTCCCGTTTCGAGTCTGGGTGGATTATCTATATGTATGTATCTATATATTTTTAAAGAAAAAAAATATTTGTGTATAACATGCGTCTATTACCGGTAACAGGCATTAATTTGTCTACCTTGGGAAGAGACGTCCTTGTAACAAATAGTCCTATGTATTTATTTATTTATATTTAAATATTCAGTATAATAATATACATATAATATAAAATATGTTTATATAATGTATATGCTGTAACTGCGCGCGTGGAAAAGCGAGTGCGTAAAGTACAAAAATCGTCGGCTTTGTTATCTTTACCGTTCCCATCTCACACTTTGTAATTGTTTCTCATACGTTTAATGAGTTATTTGATACAGAAAGAAGAAATTATGTTACAAGGGAACTTGTATGGAATCTTTATTTATTTTTACTTGGGTTACTACATGAACGAGAGGAATTGGAATGTCTTTTATTTGATTGTTAAATTATTATTTGGCTTTTTTTTCCAATACTCAACATATCAATATAGTCTATTTGATAATCTAGTATATTCAAATTAATTAACAATGTAGTGACACATATTAATCACTGTATATAATTTATTACTTATAATTATATGACTTGACTTTTAACTTGTAAAGTATTGGATTTTATTCCCTTCAGTTTATTCCCTTAACAATTATATTTTAATATTTTATGAGGTTTTCACGTGACTTTCCTTTTTTCTGGATGAATATCACATGTCTGTCCTTTTCTGTAAAGTAACAACGTGTACTGAAATTTAATGAGAATTGGTTAAATAATTTCAACGTGAAATCGTACCGTGCAGCTGTTTCGGAGAATACCCGGAACAAAGTGACAGGCAGCCAAATAAAATTAACTTGTGTTTTTGCTATAGGTATCGTGTCTAAATTAATTAGAGGCCACGCGCAAAGCGCCACGCTTGCAGCCGAATTGAGCCGGTGCGTCCGGTCACCAGTACCTCTTTCTTACATAAGATCAGCGTGAAGTGGCGGCAATGCTGTCACGTCAAGTGATGGTATTTATATCGCGTTTCGTCCGGTTTGTTAGACTTCCATTGGCCTAAACTCGTCATTAAAGGTCGGTAACGCATCTGCCTGCCTCCTGGTCGTGCAGATGGGCATGGGCGTCAGTAGGCACTTAGCTGCCTGCTGCCTGCTCGTTTGCCCCTTGTAACAACATAAATAAAAAAAGTCAGGTTCATTAAGTTAAAAAAAAAAAACTTTTGACGTTACAAACATACATTTAAAGTTTATTTATATGTAAAGATAAAAGATATTTTAGTTCTTATTCATATTTTCAAGTCCAGTCTAGTCTTTGCTGAATCAAAATAATGTTATTAATAACTTTATTCAATTCTATGCGTTCTTTTTCCATCTTTGAGGTTTTTATCTTTCACAAGTAGTCTGTTGTCTTAGCGTCCATTGTTTAGTTTCGACCACAGACTATAAAAATTAAGCCCTCATTTGTGACATCAAAGCTTTCCCTAAACGAGTAAGAACAATAAAGCGCTGTTGGCTGCACCTGCTGCGTGAGCTTTCTGAGAAACTTATTTAAAAACTAGTTTTGGGTGGTAATCGCTGTTGGATAACATCGAAGTTAGATGATCGCATGATTTTCCAAGTTTAAAACTTGGACAAAAAGTCTTGCAAAATACAGACGGTCCGATATTATAATAAATACATAAGACTATATGACACACAAACGTCTGTTCCTAAGGTAGACAAGTTTATGCCTGTGTTATAGGTAACAGACGCCTGTTTGCAACATTTTTTTGTAGAAATATATAAATACATACATATATATAATACACCCAGACCCGAGGCGGGAATCGAACCCACGTCTCCCGGAGTAAAAGGCAGGGTCACTGCTCACTGCGCCAACGGGTCAGTGAATATATATTAGGCATGTATATTTGTTACTATTAAGTATATTACGTAATACCCTTATTACAGTAGGTTTATTCCAAATTATAGGAAAACGCGTTGTAGGGTTATTCTCGTACAACGCGTTTGTACGACCCCGAATACGCAGAATATAATATTATATCTATGCTTCTATACCAATATATAAAGCCGAAGAGTCTGTTTGTTTCTTTGTTTACTTGCACGCTCTAATCTCAGTACTTTATATTTAGTGGTACACATTTAAATAAAGCTTTTTAAAAAATGTTTTTTACTTAAAATTTATTATTCTTCTTTTTATTTTTGTTCGATAGACAAACCTGTCACCCTATTTATTCCAGAAAACTATGGCTTATAATTATAGTGTCCCTATTACTACTTCCACTAATTTATAAAGCATTCTTCCCTTTCTAGAAGCTAGAAATATAATAAACTTGTACAATATGGCGCTTGTTTCTTTTAACTATTCAAATTGAAAAGAAAAATGGAATAGATTATTTACCTCCGTCTCGCATTTCCCTTTGTTTTAAATGCGCTCTGGTTAATAAATTCAAGAACATTCTTTAGCTCTAGTAAAACACTAGTACTTTGCTAATAGTTGTTGTTTATTTCAACTGCACTTCTTGTGTTCTTAATGCACTTTATTCACGTTTCAGCATAAGTCTTTTTTTATGCAAAAACGCGAACCCCTAGTTTCTTTCGGCTTTTCCGTGGTTTCCCTTTTCAAATTAGTAGAAGCTTTAACTTTTCTTAGTTTTCATTTAATTAACCACTTTCTTCTTTCCGTTTTTAAATCTAAGAATGCCCATTGTTATGTCCTTTATATTGTCAGTAATATGGAATTCGATTTTAAAATCTGTCATAATAGTGTATAATATTTTATACACATGTATATCAAGCAAATGTTAAAAACATATGAGGTTAAAAGAGTTCCATAGTAATACAAGGAACCCTTATACTTTCGTAGTCAGTCCGTCCATCCGTCCGCAAGGTTGTTCCCACACTAAGGTTCCCAAACTATTAGATGTAGATACTAAAAATTAAAATGTGTATAGGACATGCTAAAAAATCTTTAGGAAAATTGTTTTGAGCAAAATCGGACAATAACTTATGAAGTTTTTTAACAAATATCTTTATCGCGTATCAGATACAGAGCCATTCTATATAAGGGTATTTTGGCAAGGTCTTGGCCACTTTTTATTTATTGCAAACTTACCGGTCATATCGCTACTATAAGAGTCCTAGCTCACCAAGACGCCATGGGGACGGCGCTGGCTATGTAGCCATGGAAATCTGCGGTTGCCAAATGGAGTAGCCAGTAGTAATCGTGGCTACGCTTCTAATTTGGCGACGTCGCCAAACCGTTGTCAAGTGAAGTTACCTGTCCTAAATTTTAATATGAATTATTTAGATACGAAGCCGGCGACGTCGCCAGGACATGTCGGTGATGTAGGGCACTAAAAATGACTATGAGCTAAAAGCGTACATTCATTCAAGTATGTTGTTAACACAAAAATGGTACCCCAAAAAGAATTGTATCCTTTCCGAATTAATAGAAGCAACAATCATACTATTAAGGAGGGTATTAAAACCCTTACAGTAGAGTGATCGTAGAGTATAACTACGCGGTAAACATATAAATTATTCAAGTACTAGAAGCTTCTTTCACCCAGCATTTACATCTCTCACCTCTGCAGTGGATGCACTTTCGGAATAAATGCAAGAACATTCTTTTACTTGGCGCGCTTCTAATAAATGTTATTTACTTCAGTTGGAGCCACGTGTTGTGAATATTCAAGAGTACTCTGTAGTAGTGTTTGCGTGAATGTTGAATTCATTTTGTAGATCCAGCTTTTCTAGATTTCAGCCTTAAATATAGTGTATGTGTATGCATTCATGCGTACGCCGTATGTGTGCGTAAGCATGTTGACGAGAGCATTGATGCTCGAGTCTGCGTACATATACGTCATACCTGTGATTGTGTGCATGCATTATGCTTACATAAGTGTGTGTGTGTGTTTGTTATTAATTCTTGCGATTATCTCTATAGTAATATAACGTTAGAGGTTTTCTGTGTATTTACTTGTCAATGTGTATTTTCCCTAACTTGGCCGCTTTCTCATAAATTCATTTTTTTAAAAGGCATGACATTTTGTGAAGTTTTATTTTATAGGCTGTTTAAATAAGTAGCACTTCTATCTGTGGATGCCGCATAATTCGACTAAGTTGTTTCAGTTCTAGTTTCTTGGAAAGCATCGAGAAAGTCTGCCTTCTGTCAAAATTGACGTCTATTGTTAATAATAATAACCATAATAGCACATTTCTCCACACTATAATAATGAGATTATATGATTAACGTATCACATAGATATGATATTCCATATTTGGCCCCCGATACCCACTTCCGGAAAGTAATGGCGGACATTTTTCACAGTGATTATTGCTCCTCAACAGACATACGTCAGCAGGAGGCTATTTTATGAGAGGGCATCCGGTTTATGAGGTGGGGCGAAGTGCAAATATTTTATGACGGAAAAGCATTTCAGATGGGTTGAAATTTTTGAATGTGGATCTTTTGTTTGACATTTCTTTGTAAATATATCTTTCGTTGTCGATTTTCCGTGATTCTTCTTATTCGTCTTCTTTTCTTCGACGACGTATTTTTTTAATTTTGGGTAAGTATTTGTGTTAGTAATATCGTCTGATACAATATAATAATGACATGTTATTGTTCATTATTTTAAATTGTATGTTTCATTGAACTTTTCACTAAGTATCACTTACTATTGTTAAGGAAAATTTCTAATATTTGCATGCTACAAAGCAAAATATGTATAAGTCCAATATTGTCAATATCATGCATACTTTATATTCAGCAAATAAAAATATATATTTTTTTAAAGAAAATTAGGAATACTTTTTGTGTATGTCTCGTATTCCCTTTTCCCGTCCTACTAAGCTTAAATTAATAGCTTGTATTAGGAGTGGGTGCGACAATATCACAACGGCGGTGGGCTTTGAACCGGGTACCTTGCGGATTTCAGTCAATACCATCTATATACAAGGAAACTACTTAAGTCATTTAAGATTTGCCAATGCCATAGTAATGCTAGCAGAGACCACCTCTCAGATAGTTTATGACAGAATCGAATTGCTAGTATCGAGATGGGAATTTGTAGGAATAAAACCATAACAAAGACAAACAGATGGAAAATACCTTTAAATATTAATGTAAACCCACTAGAATAAACAGAATACTACATCTTTTTGCCTTGGAAAATAGCTGAAATAGAAGGAACAATGAAATGCAAAATAGAAGGAAGAATAAAAAAAAACATGGATTAAATAGTGGAACATGAAAGAAATCTTCAGAAGACAACTATCAAATCGAGAGTTATGAATCTGAGTCTCCTACTATGTTTAACCAATGGATATCATACTTGGAAATTTGCAAGCTAAATAAGAAACAAAATTATAACAAAATAATAGCTGCCAAATAGGCATGGAATCAAGTATATTAATATAAAAAAATATACAAAAAGAGACACAAACTTAAGTGCAATAACAAAAGCAACTAATGTCTCAAGTTATGCTCTGAAACTTAAATAGAAGTGGGCAGGCCATTTTCAAGACTAACAAACCAGCATTGAAAAGAGGTATCTGACCAGATGGAACAAAAAAAACTGCTGGAGCAAGCTGGCCTGACAAAACATGGGACAGATAAATATGGGCATCTTACGAAGAGGCCTTGACCTGGCTTGGGATTCATGGTAAATTGAAAAACTAGAAGTTTAAGCATGTATCTATATACATATATACATGTACATATAAATTATAAACATGGATAAAAAAATTGTTTTACATGAAATAAAAGGCTTTTTATCTATTTTATTAAATAATAAAATTAATAGGTGTTGTCTACTCATCAAATTATGAGCAAAAATTAATGACTGGCCAACAAAACAATCCATCGTCTTTTGTGCAACACAATTATAATACAGGGTATACAGTACAATATTATTTTTATGCTTAAGTGTAATGTACATCCTACTTTGCAGACAGTTTTATTGAAAGCATACTTTTTTGTCACAGCATTATTTATGGCAACTGGCATAATGATATTGGCAATATTAAATAATGCTTTTAGTATGTGTATATAGATAGAGAAACTATTTATTGCTCATATTTTACAACAATAAAGTTGTTAATGTCTGTGGAAGCAGAAGTTTAAGGTCATTAAAGTCTACAAACTCTTAAATTTACACCTGGGTTTTAAGTCGCAGGCACTGTTTTAGTTCCTTCCTCTACAATGTAATGTCCTTATTGAGCAGAAATTTGTTTTGCTATTACTGATACTAGTGTTCATTATATTACATAGGTGATAAAATAACCTAATATTAATATATAACTATACAACTGAATATTTATTTCAACACAGAAACATTATCCTATTAAGAGAATATATGGATTTGTGTAAGATAGACTTTACAAGTCAGATTGCACATGTAATAGTAATTCCTAATTAAGTAATTAGAAGACAGTAGAATAATTGACCAACGATTGTGTTTCAAGTCTCTACGTCTAATAGTTTGGAAATGGCCCCCTAGGGCACCACTTTCCGGACAGACAGACGGACGGTAGGACAGACAGGCGGTCGGACGGACAGAGCCATACTATTAGGGTTCCTTGTGGTACTACGGAACCCTAAAAACACACTGTTCATAGATATTTATTTATTTTTATGTATTAATTTTGACGTACCAACAGCATTTTACAAAATATAATAGTTGTATTCTATGTAATATCATTATTTATTTTTATTTAAATAAATAAATATGGAATATCTTATAGGCACGTACATAATTAGGTACAAACAGGAAAGAAATAAAACCTCTTTGATGTTGTGGCCGACGGCCATTAAGTCAACAAAAATAATTAACATGATTGACCAACGGATTACCATTGCACAAAAGTGATATTAGGCGCGATTGTAGTAAAACTTTTAGCGCCGTCGTGTTTTTATTAAGATATTAATAGTTATTTGAAAGTAGCGGACCCGGATGACGATGTCCTGCCTGTACTGTAGGCTACTTACTATTTACTATCTATTTATTATTTACTTCATTATCCTATATCATCCCCGTCTCCGTATTATTAGAAATAACGAATGACTATGAATCAATTCTGCTTTGTGGAGCGCAGAAAAGAATTTGTAATATAACGTAATCTTTTGGGTGATCTCCGAAACGGCTGGACCGATTTCGATGGTACTTCCACTGGCAGACAGCTGATGTTGCAAGAAGTGCCATAGGTTACTTCAGCTTTAGAAAAAAATTAGGGTTCCGCACAAAAATCCACGTAAACGAAGTCGCGAGAGACATTTATTTTACAAAATTTGATTACCTTCCTTAGCCTATCCACGAAGGTCGCCTGGTTGTTTGGTATGAAGCCGAGGTAGGCCTTCTTGTCCGGTGTGTAGAGGAGGATGAGGACCTTGATGTCGCATTGGGGCGGCGACGGCATCGGGGAGAAATGGACACAGCCAGCCTGAAAAAATCATAAATATAGGCATTTTGAAGTATATACATTTTTTTGGAATTAAGAGTAACATTTTATGACCCCATTTTCTCCTTTTATTTACAAACTAGTTGTGAAAAGAAAATGAAAAATAAATATTTTAAATGTGGTAATTTTTTTGGAATTAAGAGTAACATTTTATGACCCCATTTTCTCCTTTTATTTACAGACTAGTTGTGAAAAAAAATGAAAAATAAATATTTTAAATAAGGTTTTTTTTTGGAATTAAGAGTAAAGTTTTGTGATCCCATTTTCTCCTTTTACTTACAGACCAGTTGTTACCCGCGACTTCATCCGTGTAAAATTAGGTGACAAATTATAGCGTGACGATATATAACTTATGATAGCTTTCCTCGAAGTCGCGGGAATCAGCTATTACAGTATAACAAGAATATAAAGAAAACATTTATTTCAAACAAAAATACATACACTTCATAGATATATATATCTATGAAGTGTGTGTACTCGAAGAACAATGCAATAATGTAAACAACATAAACCTTAAAGCATTGTCAATACGCTCGAGATGATACCCTATAACGTCCCTTCCAGGGCTAATGAGAAATAAAAAAGGTATAATGTGGTGCGTTTGATGGAACATTGTTAGAAGCCGGGATCAATACTGTCATTGTAATAATCTCCTTGGAAAGTTAATGAAACTTATACAACGGGCAACCTTACAAAAGGATAGCTTTTCCTCAAGACCCCTATTGCTTTTCGTTCGTATTTTATAAAGTACGAATACCGTTAGGTGTAAATACTACACTCCTGTTTTTCTGTCCGAACCTCCAATTTACATAGGTTTGGTTCTGGGTATCAGTGGAATGGTACCTTTTAGTATGTGCATATTTAATGTCTTCGTGTCGAACTCAATACCACAATGTGTACTCGTACTATATGTGGGAGGCATTCTATGCCCCATACTGTTAAACTAATTTATTTACCACATTCAATTTCATGAAGACTTTTTCGCTACGAGATAAGGAATGAGATTAAGAATTTCATTTTTAATATAAGGCACAAAATTGTCGGTAGAATCATAAGTAACTACAGCGCAAGTACGCCATCATAAATCCTGGCCATTTGCTATGCTGAAAATTCCATATTCTTTTTCTGAGAATAGGCATTATGTATGGTGGAGGAACTCAGCAAAAAAACAGGTTCTGTTCTAATAAATGCAAAACGTTTACTCCGCGACGGCACCATAACACGAGATTGCGTAGATCAAACGTCGCAATGTAATTATTCCTGCAAACAATATCCAGCTTGTTATACTGTCAATACAGCTTATTTACAACGCCTCGAGACACCATCTACGGTACTCCTCTGGGAAATTACGGCAAAGTAGGTTATAGCCGGCGATATGTCTTTAAAAGCTAAATATAACAATGTGGTCATACTGTACCTAAGCATTACTACGTATGGGTTAAGTTCCCGGCAAACTTCTTAAGAGCATTAGGTGAAATAGTGGGGGAAGCTTTGAGAATTATAAACTATGTAGTCAATATAAGCATGATATCGTTCAATCAACTATATTCTCTGCCACTACACCACATGAAATTCACTACAATGAGTAGAAAAACATTTGATTAAGATGTCTGCCGGCAACTAATGGGCTGTGTCAGGATTTGCTGATTAATCTGGATATGAAATATTATTCGTCTTCATATCGATTCGACGGTAAATAAATTATTTTTGTTTTTCTTTTTTAATTATATTGTTGCGGCCCAGAACACGGCCCCGTTGGTAGCTTCATCAGAAGTAATCATTAACTCCTACTGCGTGCATGAGTAGAGGCGCGCTGGGCACGATAAAGGTGCGACATCTCCTGTGTCGAAAATAAAAAAAAATTAAGAAAGATTATGAAAATAAAACTCGCACTAGTTTTAGTATGACTTCAATTAAATATCGATCCCTTGGCCCTCGTACTAATTAAGGGTGAACTAGTTGTGGCGCTAAGCGTGACCCTGCTTTCTGCTCCGGGGGTCGTGGGTTCGATTCCCACCTCGAGTCTGGGCGTATTAGGGTTATAACGTTTAATTAGTGCACAATTCAACCAAAGTTACATAAATAGTGCACCGTTAGCCAACTCTGCGCAATTCGCAACAGCCGTAACAAGTCTGCCCGGATTCAATACGTTTGATTGAGTGGGCTTCCTGCAATTTAATTGAATTTGTTAAGTCTAATTAATTATAGGTTAATTAACAATATATGGAAATGTTTTCTATTGAGGAGGTCGTAGCTTAATCAGTAGCCGGTATTTGATCCGATCGCTAGGTTAAACAGTTTTTACCACATCTGAATGATAGATTGGTGACCGATTTTAACATTAGATTTCGAATATCCGACCTCTTTCGTGTTTTGGAAGGCGCGTAAAACAGTGGATCCTGATTAATGACACTGAGTGATATTAGTCATGAAATTGTAGGGATTGTGGAGATTCCGGGGATGACGTCAGGATGCAGACCAGAATAACACCATGTGTTCGAAATTCGAATAAATTAGACAAGCTTCAGCTTACAGTCTAATATTGTAAAATAATAAGTGCACTACGTCATAGGCTGTATGCTGCACGCTCGTTGCCTGTTTAGGTATAGAAAATAGTTAATGAAAATTGTAATGAAGATTTGGCGGGAATTGTAGACAAGAAAACACGATGCTGCTTTTAAAAATATATAAAATAATGTTAAGAGGCTTAATAAGGATCCGCAAGATTGTAAAAATATATTGAATAAAGGAATTAGATCAGACACTATGTATAAGAAGTACGTTACGATATATCTTTTCAACACACTTGCTCATAAAGTGGCTCTAATTTCACCGCAATAAGGCACATAATGACACCTGTAATCAAACTGTGACTTTTTCGTCGCTATTATTTACGAGTAATAGATTTTTTTTATATTTTATTGGTTGAGTTGCTTTGTTCTTAAAAAGTTTCAATACAAAAAAGGTCGTGTTCAAAAGTACAAAATAAATTACTATACCTTCTGCTAGGTCTTTTCATGCAACTTTGTATTGAGATACGTTTGTTTCAGTAAATAATCCATTTGATGGGACCTCCATACCATCAAAAACAGTTAATTATAATTTTAGTAACTGTACGTTTACTAATTCTTTCTCTAAATAAACTATTTATCCACTATACAAAATGATTTTTTAGTATTATTTTCTTCACAAGTGTGTTGAAAAATGTCGTATGATACACGTGTGTATTGGTTATTTTCGTCCTGAGCTCTCTTAAGACTTCATCTGACGGCTCGGGTCCCAATGTCGCCTCAGCGGTAATCACCACACACACTTGTACCATAATGTACTATTATCAGCGGTTTAACAGAGTTTTTGTAAACTAGATTTTCATGAGAAACTAAACTACTTTGCTTTAATCCGCGAATGAATACGAGGGAAAATCAGTGTAATGCTCGAACCGAAAACCCGAAAGCTACACCACCGAATTGAGAAGATTTTATTTTTTAAATGGGCACAATTTACAAAGAAACTTTTAAAGATGTTATTACGGTAGCGATGTCCGTTAGATCTTTATTCAATAAGTGCTTAGTATATTTATTTTTGTAAGTGCGTCGATTTCAATATCCAATGTATAGTAGACGAAGAAAGTGCTTTACTATTTTGGATGACAGTTCCTACTTAAAGAAAATTTTGCTAAGGGTTCTTGTTAGAAATTAACGTAATGCATTACAAGCATAAATGAGCCTTTTAACTAATTGATGTGCAAACGACATTCGACCTTAGTGTGGCAAACCAATTCCATGGTCGACTATACGTAATATAAAGAAGATTATCGGCAGATTTTTATTACGTACACACTTTTTTTTAAAATACGAATATGTTAGGTAACCTTGATCAGTAACGTGTTAATTAATAAAACGTGGCCCGCGATCATAAAAAGATCTTTTTAACATTAAAATATTCCAGGAAACCGTTCCCCGGGAAACCGCTAGAGCTCATCCGCGTCCCACTTCCAGAGATAATTAATTAACGCGACGGACAGACACTAAAATAACTCTAGCTGTTACGAATATTACAATTAAGCGACCATCTTCATTCATCGGAATTCAGTGCAAAAAGATTAATTGGTTGTCTCAGTTTTTTAAATTGTCTTTGCTCAAAAACACGAAAAGTGAAAAAAAAATACTACCTCGCTTGTCTATGCCCACGCTGATACACAGATATGATAATTGACATGACGTTTTAATACTTTAGTTTATCATCTTTGGGTTTTCCATAGATTTTATAGAATAAGAGTTGAATATAATGCGTTTGACCATTTGGTAAATAATAATTAGACAACAGGATCTCACGTACAATTGTTCGTTTTTAATTTGATAAATAAACTTCATCCCTTAAATCCTAAGAAAAAACTTTTAATTGGTAAATAAACGTTACAAAAAATAGGCGATTCAAGTCATTAGACTTCCACAAAAACATCCATTATGTATACCTAATTTATAAACGCAACGCATCATCTGCCAGAAGTCTTCCTGGTCGAGCGGTTGTCAATGTCTATCGTATTGAGTAGGACTACCACCTGGAGGTTTGTCGCTTGTCATATAAATCATAAAAATCATATATTCAAAATATGTTTCACCAGCGGACCCGACAGCGTTGTCATGTTCGAATCTTTTTTTAGCAAATTAACCAATCTCCTTTATGACTTTTCCACAAAACGTGACACTGGCCGAATGTTTATGAAATCATATATTTATAAAAAACATCAGTCAAAAGGTCTTGTATGAATGTCATCTATTTAAAGTATTCTTAAGTGGCGACCAAATCTGTATTTTTTTAAATTTAACATCACTAATTTTTTTTTCCCTTCCTTTCTTTGCTTTTAAACCTTTCCTGAACTAAAGCGAATGAAACAGAACAAACGGAATCCAAATCGGTCCATCTGTTTTCAACTTTGAAAGAGACTAATGAATAACGATTGGTCGTTAGTATGAGCATAAACATAGCTTCAAGTTGACCCAGTGACTCGCAGTGAACGCTTTAGGCGTTCCCTAGAACTAAAATAATATTGTGCAATAAGATTGAATGGCGCTTTGAATCCAAACGATCAATTATAGTGCACAATAATACGGACAGCGCAATGTTTATGTTATAATAAACTAGCGAAGCTGTTAAACGCTGTCCTGTCCGAACGTTGGGTTACTTACTATTTACTTCATTCTATTTTCCTATAATCTTATCCCCGTTCACGTTTCCTTTCCTTTCCCGATCCAAAATGGTTGACTACTTTGGCGTTAATGGCTTAAACATGAAAAATAGATATATGCTGTCGCGGGGTTTTTGTAGAACTATTTAAGTTAAACATTTCCTTTATACACCATATGCGTGTAACTCTAACGGTTTTTGCGGCGCACGCCAGAATAGCTCGCAGACAGAGTTAGGCAGGCAGAGTTTTCTCCTACTTACTTGACATTTATCGTCATATTTTGGACAATTCACACAATATCTTTATAATTTATAGCTTATGTGTCATTCTGATGCATAAACTATATCATTGTAAGGTTTAAATAAAAATTCATTCAGTTGTTTTTCCGTGATAGAGCGTCAGACATACATCCATACATCGACGTATCCAAACTTTCGCGTTTATAATATTAAGCAGGACTTAGCGTTTAAATTTCCGCCATTTTTTCACGCGCACGCGCACTCCTCGTCATGACATAAACACAGACTAAAAATGTGCGCGTTAATGACTCTACACGATGCAACGGAAATATATGCTGCAATAAAAAATAACCTCGCTCAATATTTCGTCCAATCATTATCAATCTTCAGTACTAACCCTATGCGGCCAATAATATTGCACAATGCGCGATATTGCGCAATATACTTGACGGTTAAAGGGCCGTCATATTTATTTTTCCTCGTACATGACTCGAGGCATCGGATAAGACGCGTTAACATGGTCATTACACTCTCTGGTCAATTGCCACGCCGTCTTGACTTTAATTATTATCAAATGAGGATATTTAAATCATAAAGTCCTATATCACAACGACTTGACTCGGAATAAAAACAAGTACCTAATATGGATGTGTTTTTACGCGATATTTAGGTAATGAACAAGGTGTTATATCATAATTATCGATGTTCCTAAAAAAACTTATGAACGTCAAATGTATATTATTTTTTTTTTAAAGAATATTAGGAATACTTTTTGGGTATGTCTAATATTCCCTTTTCCCTTCCTACTAACTTTTTATTATTTGTTTAAAGATTTAATAATTTGGTGATAAAATATACGACTAAAAGCCAAGTTAACACGCGTTCCTCACGTCCTGCACTGAGAAGAGCTTCCAACCAACTCAGTCAGGTAAAAACTATAAATAGCACAAGTAGGGGGGGGGGGGGGCGCAATTATTGAACCCCGTTCGATCCTAAAAAGTATTCCTCCAACCGGCACTGGAACCACCACCTAATGAAGATCTGGAAGCCGCGAAACTATTTCCTCAAGTTACGAGTACTCCATTTCGATTGATATTGATTAAAAAAAAATATTGTTCTTATTTTGATTTAGTTCTTCTTTATTGGTGTAGACATCCATCTAGAAACTTGGTTGTTGCCTCTCTTTCTAGAATGTTGTGTGTGTACTGTTAATAAATGATAAGGGATAAAATAAAAATAAAATAAAAAAAAATAAATTTAATCTTCTTTTAATGTTGTCTTCTGCAAGTACACTAGTAGATCCTCTTCTTCCTAGCGTTATCCTAGTCTAGTACCAGGTTCTGCTTGAACTGCTTGGTGTCGCTATTGAGCGAATTAAGATGACCGACTGCCGTCTGATGTCATTCCCGAAACCCACACAATCTCTACAATCTCACGACTAATACAACTCCGTGATATTACTCGGGATCCTACTGTTTTACGTCCTTTCTGAAACCCGAAGGAAGTTGGATATATGAAAACTGGTGTTAGAATGAGTCCCTCGTCTTTCACCGGACCGCGATGACAACTGCTTAACCTAGCGATCGACAAATGCCAGCCCCTGATTAAGCTACAACCTCGCCCTCTATAAGATAATAATAATAACAAAGGAATCTTAAATGACCGCATATATGTGGTTACAGAAGATGTATCAACAGTAATACCTCAATACAATTTTCAAGACAAAGGTAAACATCAGCATGTAAATTCGATCATCAATGCCACATTGTGTCTTGTGCCTGCAGGAGCATCATTTGCATAATAGTGCACGTAGCGTTTATGACGTCATCACTGGCCACCATTCATACATACATGTGACGTGTGATAAACAATTGTCACGCATATAATAGTTAATATTTTATACTAACTTAACAATTAAGTTTTTATTTCAGCTTTCACCGACCATTAACTTCCGTTTTGTCCTCAAGTAACGTGACGTTGGCGAAATCAATTACTCCTTGCTAACATTATGCCGGAACGTGACATAGCTTCATTCTAATGATCATTTCATTGATCATTTAGTGTGGCCGAGGACTTTGTGTCGCTGCGCAAAGTTTTGTAGTGCTTTGTAGTCTTGAAGGACAAAAATAACTTTTTGTTGCGGATTAAATTTACTAATAAACGGATTAAATTAAGGCAAATTAAAATTGAAAGGATTGAAATAGGGGTCGAAAGTTGAAAAAAAAAACACTGCAGACGAATACACGGGTTAAAGTTAGTGTACCATAAATGTAATCATGAATCATTTATCATCGTTATGTTTCAACCGGTTTCCAAACTAATTTACGCTTATTTTCTAAAGGAATAAATGTTCAGGCGGTATAGAGTACCAGCGCTCATGGACGACTGAAATTTTAAAAATATTATAAATGCATGAAATACTAAACTACTTTGCTTTAATCCACGAATAAATATGAGGGAAAATCTGTGTAATGCTGCAACCCGAAAGCTACACCACCGAATCCGCCACCAAAGCACAGCACTACATGCCCAAAACTGTACAGTTTTTTCGCAACGATTTATCGAAACGAGTGTTATAAGTCATATCTACAGTCAAATCATTACCTTCGACAAATTTAAACCATAGATTTTTTTACTCTTTTTTACTGCACAATTGTAACAAAATTAATTGTTTTTTTTATATATATTAGGTCGTGTTTTAACATCTAAGGTTCTTAACGATCACAATATACATACATTAGATTAGGTTGTACACATTAATTATTTTTAAATATGCTATGGTTTGAGCATATGCTTTTATCATAATATATTCAAAATTATATCTGTCCACAGTAGTGTCGAAGGGGTGAATCTTCCTTATTATCTGTTCAATATCTGGTCAGATTCACTATGGGCATACGACCCCAGACTACCCAGCTGCTATTGTCCCTTATATCATCCGTGACGGTAGTATCCGCTTCCTTTTTTTTTCTTCTTCATCTATGTTTATATCCTTTTACTCCACCCCTTATTTCTTTAGTCCTTCTATTTATATAATCAGATATATTTTTTTAATTATATGGTACGGTTGTCGCGTTTCATTCGTGAGTTTCTTCTCTAAAGGCCGGCAATGCATTTGAATTGCAGCTAAGTGCTAAGTGGTGCAGATGTCCCTGGGTGTCGGTAGACACTTAGGTGCTAACCTCCTGCCTGTTTGTCCCTTGTAACATAAAAAAACAGTACATACAAATATACTACTATATAACACACAGACGTCTGTTCCTAAGGTAGACAACAAAGGCCTGTGGTAACAGACGTTTGCAAAAAGCAATTTTTTTAATAAATTCCTAAATATATAACATATACGTGTATTTAATACACCCAGACTCGAGGCGGGAGTAGAATCCACAAACCACGAAGCGAAAGGCAGGATCATTGCCAACTACGCCAACGGCCCAGTCAAAACAGTAGAGAGCAATATTTTATTTTTACTGAAATAAAATGCAGCACTAACATTGTCACTTTTTTATTGCATCTAAATTAAAAGAGACGCGTTCATCCGTCGAGAGAGCAACGACTTTAAATCCACGACACCGATATCTTCCCACCGAACGAGAATAAGGATTTGCTTAAATTTTTTACACGTAAAATCCGTGACTCGCCAATAATTCCAATACTCTCAGACAGTTTTATTGACACTAATAAAGATTCAACTGCCTCTAATTCGCGCAAAAACTTCACCGATTACTCTGAAGCCGTAATCGTTTATATAGTTCCGCCTTTTCATATAATTAACTATCATTGTGAACCGCAGAATTGGTGTCATTATGCAACCTCCTTTAGTTCCTTGTCTTCATTTAACTATCGACCTTAAATCAATCGCGTCAAGGTACACTATTCGTTACATGAATTTTTGCCGTATACACTGAAGTGTACTGAATACCAACTACTTCGAATTTCTATGTAAAGGTGTGTTTCGATGATCACTTTAAAAGCAATTTGTTTTGATTGGTAATGTATTTGTAATTTGACAAGTTGTAATATAAAATAAATAATCCAAGATAGTGCATCCCCCTATAACACGGTAGGTTTATTCCACATTAGGAAAACGCGTTACAGAATTATTCTCGTACGGAGGGCCGCAATCCAGTGTGTCGCTAATCTCGTTGACTTCTGTTTTACTGTTCTGTTTAAGTCACAAAGCAGTATATTCTTAACTCGCTACTTCTAATCGCGGCGCCAGTTGGGGGGGCTGCCACAGCCTAGACCCCTTTTAATGGTTACCTACCAACCTAACTAACCTAACCGAACCATATTAGGTTAGGTTAGAATAATATGAATTCTTTATAAGAGCGCCGTGTTATAGGGGGGGATTGCAATAGTTGAAAACATAAAATATTATTCATACGCAAAAATGACGATAATATTATCGTTATTAGAAATACAACACTAATTGCGGATTAAACAAATTCACATCTAACTACAACTAATATATAGTAACAATATTAAAATATAAGTAAAAAAAAATTGTAAAATATTTATTAAAATTTTAATGTCAATTTTTTTTAAATTTATTTGACTAAATGACGAAAAAAAGCTAAGCCAAATTATTGAAAGATTCACAAAATGGCTAAACGTTGATCAGTATGGATTATTCTCGTTTAAAGCCCCTACACCTCACCGAGACGCCATGGCGACGTCGCCAGATACGTATCTAAACAATTCCTATTAAAATTTAGGACAGGTAACTTAATTGGCGACGGTTTGGCGACGTCGCCAAATTAGAAGCGTCGCCACGACTAGTATTGACAACCTCAAATATCCATGGCTACGTAGCCGAACACGTCGCCACGACGTCTTGGTGAGAAAGAGTTCTTAAAATTAACTTTTTAATAATAAACTAACATGTGATAAAGGCATAACTCTTAGGTGGGTGGTCTCATTCAAATATCATATTAATAAGAATTATTTATGTATATTACTTTTGCAATTCAATTTAAATTCATATTCATAATTAGTATACATATATTAGCGAATACTAAGTCTATATATAGTAAATAGTTAAAAAAATCTATATTTTCAGGAGTCCAAAGTTAAAATTTGCAAACCAGTGTTACCATCTTTCAATAATTTAAAATAATAATACTAATTATAGTATGTGTACATAATAAAACATCTTAACGTTATTATAAATGCAAATAATTTTTATAACACTACACAATATAAGCAAATTGCGAGAGATCAAAAGTTGTGAACAGTCAAATAAAATGCTATTTTGTGTTAAGTGACACAAACACACTTACGCGTCAATTGTGCTATATAATAGTTATTTAATAAAATACACTATCTCAAGTAGTACAAAGGTATACTTTTCGATGGCTCCCACGTAAACTATCATAACTCCAAATTTCCAACTTTTATTTTTTGAGATTATTAGGAATACTTTTTAGGTATGTCCAATATTCCCTTTTCCCCTCCCACTAAGCTTAAATTAAAAGCTTGTATTAGGAGTGGGTGCGATAATACTCCAATGGCGGCCTCCGAAACGGCTCGACCGATTTTCATGAAATTTTGTGTGCATGTTGGCTAGCGTTGAGAATCGGTCAACATCTATTTTTCATACTCCTAAGTGATAAAAGTGGCCCACGCGGACGGGGTCGCGGGGCACAGCTAGTGTTATATAAGAAGCTTTCTTAAATAAAGATAAAATGATACAACATGCTAGTTAGTATAGGCGTTGGCGGCCTATTAATGAATACGTTCTTTTCTGGTAATTAGCAATTGGTTGATGAAATTGGTGAAACGCAGACGTAAATAATTAAGGCTGCTCCTAAATATAGCCTTTGGCAATGTTACTGTAATGTGCAGGTTGTCATTAAGCTATAGTTCCAATTAGAATTGTTAACCGCATTGCCACATTGTGTACCGCATTTTCTCTTTGTGTACTTAACACAGAGAGAAGAAAATAGCTTGAAATTCTTAATAAAAATCACTCACTTCGCATATTTCTATTCAATGTATCTCGCGATTTTGCTAAACCGAACTCTAAGGTTACGTAATAAGACACATTTTAAAATAAAGTCAGAGCCACCACGGTTTTAGAATTCAGAAGATTGTGTTTAAATCCTGATTGCGTTGTGTTATTGTCGTACTCGCTTCTAGCACATGTTTTGAGCTTAGGTTGAGGGAAAACCAGAATGTACTGAGCCTGAATAGCTCTTGTGCACTGAACTCAAAATTTATATTGAAATGTGTATAGATTATTTAGACTTTACGAATAGATCAAACGTCATGATATATCTAACATTCGGAAAAAAAGTATGCACTAAAATTTTTGAACTGCATTATGTAGCGTAACTGGATTAAAAAACCCTTGTTTGCTCGTTTGTAACGCTTACTGAGGTCAACTTCTGTCATTTTAAGTAATTGATTTGAATAATTATTTATCAAAATAATTATTATCTTTTCAAAACGTTAGCAGCCTTTTTGAAATGTTACCCGAATAAGCAAACTAGAATTAAAGTGAAAATTAAAAAAAGATGTTTTTATTTAATAACAAACAAATTCTTTAATTATTTAACTGTTTGTTTAGTATGGTTCTAGGAAAATCTTGTTTCTAATTCACGGATAGACTTAAATTCATAATGTACGTTCAGAAAGGGCGAAAACGTTCTGATCAACGCTAACAAGAGTTGCGTTTGGTAGCGTTTAGGCGGCCGAGCAACAATTTGGCCAAAACGTATACATCAAGGAGAAATGGGTGCTCAATTAATGGAAGCCTGCGGACTGGGTGCGCTTTACCGCGTCACATTAATTAACCCGCCGGATTCCACACACGGCGTACAGCGCTCCCAGTAGGAGCAGATTTACGACACTCGACCAACATCTATCCACCAGACTGATTGCAATGTGGGGCTATTGTTTCCCAACACTATAGCACGCGTTCCCAATAGAACCAACATCTGGGGATTATAAGTCGTCGTTGATCGAATAATGGTTTTGGATTTTCTACTGTGAGAAATGTCATGAATTGATGACAAATATGGCAGTAATTTAAGGCCTAGTCTACCTCTATCATTCCACTTGGTTGGATACCAGATACCGGTTTTCACACTCTGTCCAAATCCAATGATCTGGATGAATCCACCTCGACAGAAATGACACTTGAATTGACACCTCTTACCTCTCATTCTCTTCCTCAACATGCATTTTAATCTACTCAGACGAGAAGTTTTGTACTGCTACGAACAAAATATGATGTATTATCATCTGATAATACATCATATTTTGATCAGAAGTTTTTAAAGAATAGACTTAAGGCAACTTATACTTGTTAGGTCGGTTAAAATTAAAAGTGTATCAGAAATAAATAAAATGGAGCTGCGAATGCATCGCCCGCGTCACACAGATTAACCGAGATCCCAGTCGCGGTTTTTTTTTACAACTCGCGGTAAGAGCAAATTTACATTTCATTCAATCAACACTTATCCAATACGTCAGTTGCAACGCGCGGCTGAGTGAATAATACTAAAAAGAAATATATGGAATAAATTTATTATATAATAGATGTTACCCGAGAGTTTCGCGTTAATTTCAAGTATTTATCTTGTTTCATTATCAATCGAGGGAGGAAATCATCATTTAGAATTTTTAATTCGACGTTACACACCGATGACTAATTTGTATAGATTAAGTATACACTACCATTGTTACACTATTGTACTATTGTGTATTAATGAATCTTTATTTTAGGAGACTTCATGGCTTGGCTGGCCCGTTGGCGCAGTGGGTAGTGACCCTGCCTTTTGCTCCGGGGGTCGTGGGTTCGATTCCCACCTCGAGTCTGGGTTTATTACCCATATATATTCATTTATATATTTCTAAAAAAAATATATTTGTGTATAGCAGGCGGCTGTTACCTATAACACAAGCATTAAGTTTTCTACCTTAGGAACAGACGTCCGTGTGTCATATAGTCCTGTATATATTTATTTATTTATTCCTTTAATACAGCAGTTGATGTAGCTACGTTCTGGGCCACGACAATATATAGCGTTCGCCAACGAAACTCTAATGAATATGTCATAACATTATTTTTATTTAAATTACATTTATAAAAGAAACTTGATATCTCCAATAATACACTTCGGGATGTATATATGCAATAAAAATCTGTTATCTGAAGCGTATTGGTGGTTGAACTGTGGTGTATCGTACGCTAAAGCGATCGCCGGGGGTGAACACGACCCGTGCCCCGCGGCCAGTTGGCCAAAACTTCGTGTGTGCCCCGATACGTGCCACTGCCTGCCATTGTAATATAAATATACGTGATACCTTGATTCGTAATGTCGTCAATAATTTATATATATTAAATATATACACGAAAAAACTTATTGCGAGGTGATTTGAACTAAATACATTAATATTTAATAAATCTTATTTTATTTAAATAAACTTACATAAAAGTTAACATATTATGGCAACTTAGTGGCAGGCCACATAAACAAGAACGCTGAATACTTTTTAATTAATATAGTTTAATACGCAATAATAAGTTTAATACAGAACCCTTTGTAACTGGGTCAATATTCGTATAATGCTGGTGCATTTAAATGCTAAAGAAGTTTAAATGTTGATTTTTTCAAATTAAAAAAATGGAGAAAAGACATGATGTATCTATAAGGCAAGTGATAATAAACATTGGTAACAGGTAGAAATTGGTGTCCTCAATAATATGTATGTCTTGCTATATGTATATCTGGAAATAAAAATCTATTATCGAAAGCATATTGACGATTGAATTGTGGTGTACCGTACAGGAGGTTGAAGCATTTGCCGGCGGCCGTACACGCGCCGTGCCCCGGGGGCAACTCGCGAAAACCGCGCGTGTGATGTGCCCCCGTACCCCACTCCCTGCCTTTGGAGTAAATGTGATACCATTATTCGTAATATTGCCAACTAATAATGCGTAATAAAGTTCGCTCAATTTTAAGTTCACTTACAAACACCAGCAAAAATTTGTGTGATTAATTATCTGTATGGATATATTATATCTGGAGCATACGGTCCAGATATAATATATCCATTTCTTCCAAGTTGTCCTCTGATACTCCTTTACGTAATTAAATTGTACTAATAACAAGTAAAAGTTAAATGATAAACTGAAAAAGAATTCGAATATAGACAGAACGAAATAAAAATAATTTACGTAAAACCGTCAAATAATACACATAAATACGGTTGTAACAGCTTAATCTATAAAAAAAACATTATCCAAAGCCGCCGTGGACGCAACGCACTAATCCCCTACCAGTCATCACCAAGTCCGAATTCGCTTTCATCTCACTCCATATCCCTTTTAAAGTGTTCGTGTACAAAGACAAAAATAATTATAACCACGAAGCGGCAGCTACTGAGACTCCGTTAAGCCACTACTTCGTTTGCGGCGGCAACGAGAGGATTGTAAATCAAAGGGATTCTAACATAATTAAGCTCATAATTAATGTAAAGACTCCTTTATTTATAGGCGCACTCATTCTTAAAATTGCCCCCGTCCTGATAAGACGCCCCTCCAGCGCCAGCGCGATTAACACATGTAACGCGTTATTGGATGGAGATAATAGAGGGAGAAATTGAGTTGATGTTAAATAATCATTGTTTTATTGAAATTTAGTAGTCATGAGCTGTTTAGATTACATGTATCATCAATACAACGTATCAAAACAAATAACGTAACACTATATTTCTGTCTAAAATTATGTCTGTTCAGTATTTCACTTAATTGAAAGGAATCTAATTGCCGATATGCCGCACTTCGTTTCGAGTGATTTAAAATAAGAGAAAGTAAGAATAGATACATTATAAAAATTATGGCGAGAGTTATGTTTCCTTTAGAACTATAATCTTAATGTCGCCGGAAGCGTCATATGAATACGAGACATGTTATGACTGATTTACAGCCGGCTCGTCATATATATTTTTTTCACGAGCGACGTTGACACTCGCTGTGTCGTACCTCGTACCCTTCACACGTCAAATTACTTTGAGTTACACCTATATAATTTCATACATCCTGTAAATAAGTTACTACCGTATAAAACTGTTATGTTATGGTTACATAACATAACATACATACGTTAATCCTAGCAATATTCAAAAGTAAGTCCTTCAGGAGAAGCGGATAGGTAAAGGTATCTCAGAGACGTTCATTTTTGTACTTATATATTTTTTTTATTTTCTATTTTATATCTTACAATATTGATAAAAAACTTCATTGGAATAACCCAATTGTAAAAGCTTAAAGTTGAAAATCAGAAAGAGTAGTAGGAACAATATTCCCCAATATCATCATCATTTCAGGGTACGTCCACTGCTGAAAATAGGCTTCCTGCATTAACTTCTACAAATGGCGATGCTTCGCCGGTTGTATCCGTCTTTATGCAGCTGGCACGCTGAAGATAATCCTTCCTCCCTTTCTTCCTTCAGCCCGTTTCCTGGTACCCTAACTATGTCGTTAGTCCATTATGTAGAAGGCCTGCCAAATTGGCGTCCATCAGTATGAGGTAGCCACCTGTAGAACTTTCACTCTCCATCAGTATAATAATTCTAATATAATTTAATTGAAAAAGAAATAATTGTATGTGGATAAATAGTGAGCGGCGCCTTCCATCATCGGCAGTTGTGTCAAAGCGGTGCAGCAGTCCGCGGGCAGGCGGGCTCCCTATTAATTTGTTTATATTAGAGAAGTTCACATGCGCAGTCAATCACGATTGTCGGCGGGCGCGCGATGCGCGATTTGTTTTCGAAAGATCTTAACCGTGTTTCGGTTATTTCTGTACAATCGAAGCTTTTAAATTTAGTGTCACCGCAACTCTCAAGAGACGCTCCAAACATTTGTCTCGGGTTATTTATTGCCGCGGCACGCCGAATATATCATCCGCCCGCTATTGTGGCTATCGATCAGAAGCCACGCGGGCACGATAAACTGATTATTTATTCAGGCTTAGTTAAATCTTCGAGCTCTTCGCGCGGAGGGCAACTCTTTTCTGGTTACTTTGTTTTTACGTTTATTGCTTACACTTTGTGATCTAATACTCTGTTGAGTACTAGTATCTTCGTATTATTAGAGGTTTTTTTTTTTCTTTTACGATCTCATTTATGATTAAACTTACTAAACTACTTGAGCATAAGTAAATTTATTATTTATTCAGGTAATTAAAAAATAAAATGGCCAAGAGCGCGGCAATACACGCTTGTATAGAACGGTTCCGTATCTGTTACGCTATAAAATAATTTTCTTGTATATTATTTGTCAGAATATTTTTTACTACAATACATTTTAGCTAGCATAGCTGATATTTCAAGGAGTACTTAGGAGTATAAAATATGAAGGGTTCCGTAGAAAACAATAAAAACCTTAAATATTGACAAACCTGCTGCATTTACGTGGATGAAGTCACGGGGTACGGTTAGTTCCCAATTAAAAATCGTATATATTGCGTAATTTTCCATTAAACAATATAAAGAGTCGGGGATCAAATAACACAAAATAGTATTACGTATTCTGGCGAAAGCGTTCGCGCAACCGCTTGGGTACGGAATACAGAAACGTGATCATATTTGCACAAACCGAATATGAATCGAACAATTTCCTGGAATCTCTTGACTTTATCAAATCGGTTTATATTTAAATTGAACTCCCTTAATCCAGCAGATGATTTTTTCTTCTGTAACAAGGGGTAAACGCACAGGCGGTTCACCTGAGTAACTAACAGCGCACATGGACAAATATACCACCAGAAGGCTAGCAGATGCGTTGCCGGCCTTAAATGATGAGATTAGGCTACCAGTAAGTCTTACAAACCAAACGAAACGCGACCATAATACCATCATTTGACGTGACAGCATTCCAGTCACTTTACGCCGATCTTAAGTGAGAAAGAGGTACTGGTACTCGGACGCGCCGGCCCAATTCGGCTACAAGGGTGGCGCTACCTCGAATTAGAAAGACAGGAGTAGGGGAAAGAGATGGAGAAAAGGGTTATAAAAGTAGATGGGACGGAGAGAAAGGATGCGGATACTACTGTCAGGGACGGTATAGGAGGTTTGACAATAGCAGTTTGTGCACTCCGGGGTCACGTACCCATAGTGGATCGGACCAGTTATCGGATAGATAAAAAGGAATATCCACCCCCTAGATTCAAAAATCAGTTCAAAAATATACTCTAGATATACTAAAGAATATTTTATTATACAAATCTAATCAAAAAATATTTTTTTTTTCAAGTTGACTTTTACAAGCTCTTTTGAATCGTTAAATATCTTAAAGTCTACCAATGATTCGGAAAAGGCGAGCCACGAGAAGGATCAGCAAAAAACTCGTTAGGAACCCTTTTAAAATAGTTCTTATAAAAGGAAAATAAAACGTTTCCATGTTAACTATAAAGTACAAAGCTGGAGCGGCTCAGAAAAAGAACTCACTTATCCCCAGTATTCAATTAGAAAAGTAGCAGACTAGTAATACGGAAATACGCCTTTAATTGAAAATATCTTTATCTCTTAATGCGGAAAAAGAAAGATTTGTTTCAGCACTCGATAGAAATAGCGTGTAAGAGCCATTAAGTTAATCCCCGCTTTCTCTAGTCCCTCCATATAACAAAAAATCTCTATAATTAATAAAAACGCTAGGGCCCTTGAGGTTCATATATTTCTCTCTATAACTCGCTAATCTCTATATCTCAACGCTAGGAAGATGTATTAAAACTTGTTAGGTACTGGGTTCAACCCTGCTAGTGCGGCTTTAGATGCAATAAGCTTTTTAATTTAAATATCTTATAAATTTTATGATGTTTCATGTTAATTAGTAGAAGTACTTGGATTTTCACCGTGATAGAAGAAAATGTAATAATTAGTATACAAGTACATCAATATATATATATGAAAGCAAAACTTCTCCTATCAGGAAATCTCGGAAACCGCGGGACGTACAATGATGAAATTTGGCAAAGACATACAGAACGTATTATTTAATAGAGTCGAATCCAGGAGATCTCAAGGTTCTCGAAAGTTTAATTTTACGCGGATAAAGTTGTGCAAAACAGGTAGTATTGTATATAAAAAAAGAAAATATAACATTACTATGTCAACAAAAGAAATAATATTCACCCGCAACGTTAACTTGTGGCATGCCCAAACTGAATCACTTAGAGCGTTTTTGTCAGACTGTAAACAAATATTTTTTCAAATGCACAATAGCGCGACGTTTTCTTGCAAGAAATATCACTATTTTTCCCGCTGCCTTATTTTCAAAGAAAACACGAGCGAGCTACTCTTTCCGTTTGTTTTTATTAGCTTATTCTTGTGGCTTGTTTGCCATTAAATTGTAGGGAAATATTTTTCAATGGATAAGGATACGATAAACTTTTTTTTCTGTTGTCTTAACTTATATAAACTGTTAAATTAATAATTTTTTCGTTGAGGCGATTAATAAAGGCGTTTCCAAAAGGATAAGTGAGTAGCGATGCCTATGAATGTAAGACACATGCGAATGCCCTAAATTCAGATCACCAGCAGGATTTATCAGAAACCAGTCCTTTCACTTCTCTTTGGGCACGCGAAAATCATCGAAAATTGTAAGTATATAATTTTTAACACCCCCCCCCCCCCCCTATTACTGTTTCGATCGTAGATACATATATAAAATAATATAGTATTAATTAAGACTAATATGTTTTATTTATAAAACAAATGGTAGCGTATTGTATGCTCAAGTCATGAGTCCCTAGCTCCCGTACTAGGTTAAGCTGTGTTTCAGGAGCTAGTGCCCAGGAGCCAATAAAATAAATTAAAAAAAAAACCTTAAGTCTTTTTAATCTCTATAAGAAATTAAGGACGAATTATTTTAAACATTGTTTTATCATAGTGAAAGTAGTTGTTAGTAGCGATAACTGTATGAATAAAGTTTAAAAGGAAGTATAACTTCTACCGAGTGGATTTGGTTATACGCGCCCATTTAATAGTCAAGTTCTTTCATTTTTTCGATATATTCGAAATTTCTTTTGGCAAATGCCAATAAACATTTCAGATTATATTCGATATTAAGGGGTTGGAAGCGACGAAGAGAAAAACTTTATAATAAAATGCTAGTAAAGTAGCATAGAAGCAAATAAAACAAAGTCGCAGCTCTGCTTCTAAAGCACGGTCTTGAATCTTTTTAGTATTTTACTTGAAAGTGATGATATCTAGTGATGTTATCTTCTTCTATCTAATGTTATTACGGTCTAGTTCCATGTTCGGTTGGTCAGGAGGATGAGACTGTGGGGCGTGTTAAGACGACCGACTGCCGTCTGACGTCATTCGGAACCCACAATCTCACGACTAACATCACTCAGTGACATTAATTGGTACCCACTGTTTTACGTATCTCCCGAAACACGGAAGTGGTCGGATATTTGAAAACAAGTGTAAGAATGGGTCACCCATCATCCGGCCGTAGTAAGGACTGCTTCAATCGACACGATTGATTTGATCGACTCAAATGCCGGCTGATTAAGCAATTCCCGTATCTAGAGATATTTAGTGATGATATGAAATGTGATATTGAAAAACTGAAGAGTTTCCACTAATATTTGTTAGTTTGCTGGGCAAAACTATTGCGGAAATAGTATATGGAGTCGTTACCAAATGTCACGTACGTAAGCTCGTTCCGCGGAAAATCGTTATTGCCGTCGACTGGTTTCGTGCGATAGTGTTTCATTGTCAAATTTTATTAACTTTGCTAACAAAAAACAACGGTTTAATTTTGCACATTCGAGGGCAAAGAGATAAAGAATGACGTTGTTTTATCTATAAAAAAATAATCAAACAGTATTACCAGTTGTGTAAATATACTTTTAAGTAAATGTATGTCCTTCTTGGAGCCAGACATAGCTTCATTTGGATGATCATTTCAATGATCATGTAGTGTGACCGGGACTTCGTGTATCTGCGCAAAGTTTTGTAGTACTTTTTAGTCTTAAAGGGCAAAAATGTACAGACAGTTTGAGCTATGATTTGCTCCGGCATAAAGGTGATAAGAACAAGGAGAATCAGTTCTGGCGCAAAGTCCGGTGGCGAAATTCAGTTGCCAATATTATTCCGAACAATTCCTCGGAACCCTTCCCGTGATACATGCGGTAAATGATGCGCTGTGCACACCTATATAACTCATTTGATATGAACTGGGCTATATTATATGATGCAACGTATTTAAAGAAGCGTGGTTCGCTGCACATCGCCACACATACCAGCAGGGTTACCAACTTCCTGACTGCCTGTTATATTATAAACTAGCTGACGCAATCATCTTCAAATTCGGTCATATTTACCATATAGATGTTTTAATTGTTGAGAGTATTTAAATGAGCAAAATATGTGTTGCAACATATATTACTTTTTAACGTTAAAATTTGCCTCAAAATCGTCAAACCACTGAAAAAAAGTTCATATTTTTTAATAACAGGTACTTTATATTAAGAAAAATAAAAAATATTTATCAGTACATCAAATCTTTTAATTTTGATGGTTGTTAAACGTTAAATTAAACGTAGGTAAATTGTGTTTTGTCATCATCTCTTTTTACGTCAAAACGTGGTTTAAAGTCGGTAAACATTTTAATTTCTTAAATTCTGAAATAATTTATGTCTCGCCATGTTTATAGTGACAGCATTACCGCCACTTCACGCCGATCTATGTATGTGCGAAAGAGGTACTAGCACCCGGACACGCTGGCCTAATTCGCCTCTAATTAAACGTACCAAATGACAGATAAATGCCAACATTCATGAATATCAGTTAGTAAGGAGTCTAATGGGAACATACAAAGGTACAATGGATTTTTATATATGTTTTGTTTAACCTACGCATATAAATTACTAGTTTATCTGTGACTGATGTGATAGAAACTTTTGCAATCTAAAACTTTTCGGCCTGTGATAATAATGGATTCGGCACTGTCGGCGATGCGTGTAAAACGCCTTTAAGATCCTCATAAAGTCTCATTGCCTTATTAGGGTTGCGTACCTCAAAAGGAAAAAAGGAACCCTTATAGGATCACTTCGTTGTCCGTCTGTATGTCTGTCAAGACCTTTTTTCTCAGAAACAGAAAGACCTAAAAATTTGAAATTAATACCAAATACCGAAATCTGCGGTCCCTTGAAGCTGTGAAAAAATCAACCCTCCAAGTGAACACAATCAAAAGATATGGCCGTTCACGTCACTTTTCCCATACATTTGCAACGGGAATCAAACCTATAGGGTACTACTTCCCGATATCCTAGAACCATGAAATTTGGCAAGAAGCTATATCTTGTAACACAAGTATAGGAAAAAATCCGAAAACTGTAAATTTATTCTTGCATAAATGTTTGTCTATCTGTCTGTTTTTTCGTCAAGGCCCTTTTTCTAAGGAACGCGTTGAAATACAACGTTGAAATTTTCAGTAAATATTGAGGTCTATGGCATTACGGATCCCTCAGTGCGCGAGTCTGACTCGCATTTGCCCGTTTTTTGAAAATGTTACTTATTATGGAACTAATTACGGTATAGAAGAAGTTCTATTACGGCACACAATCAGTTATTGCTATTAAAAAAAAGCAATATTCTATTTTTATAAAAACTATTACATAGATAGATAAATACTTTATTGCACGCATAAGACACAAACTGATAACGAAGTATGTTTGGTTTATAAAAAACAATTATAAATGCAAAGGCGGTCTTATCGTTAAGCAATATATATCGTTAGCAATCTGTGTATTTTAATAAGTAATATTCATTAGACATATCTAATTCTTCAGCTTTATTTATACAAAATTAATCCACCGTCTTTTAATTTTATTTCTGAGCTGCTTGCATTTTCATTTGCTGTAGCAAATACTTATTCATTTTTAAATTTTAATGTTATTTGCCTGTATTTTATTTTAGGCAGATTAGAATAGAGTTTTTTTCTTTGTATGCTACTTACTCTATATAATTTTTGGCTTTATCTATAACCGGATGAAACCTTTCTAACTTCTGCGTCTGCTCTTATAAATTACTAATTCGGCACTGTCGGCGATGCGTGTAAAATGTCTTTAAGATCCTAACAAAGTCTAAACGATTTTCTCCCCATATTTCTTAATTAACTCATACTTAATTGAAAAACTTTCGGTATCCTGCTGGCAGAAATATTGCAAGAGTAAAAAGTCATAAACCGCAGCTTTATGTCACAGCGCGTGTGCCAAGTTATTGCTGAGCTTCTTTATGATTCAGACATTAATGATAACATAAATATAACGCTCAAGACATTTATAACAATGTATTGATACAGAAATATTTGTATATTGAGTTTGGTTTCCATATTGGTCATAGATTTTCAAACAATAATGTGGCGTTGGTTTAATTTCAAGCTTGGGGATCGTCTACCTAGCATTATCCCGGTTAAGTACCAGGTTCAGCTCAAATTACAGAGGATGTGGCTGTGGGATGAGTTAAGATGACCTACCGCCGTTTGAAGTCATCCCCGGAACCCCCACAATCTCTACATTCTCACGATTAAAATCACTGTTTAACATTAATCGTCACCACTATTTTACGTGCCTTCCGAAACACGGAGAAGGTTGGATATTTGAAATTACAGCATTAGAATGTGTTTCCCATCTATCAACCGGCCGTTGTAAGAAAAGCTTGACATGGTGATCGAATCAAATGCTAGTCAAATATTCTTAATTGTTCGTTGTTATATAAAAAAAAACATTTAGCAGGGCCAACCCTAAAAAATAAATATCAAATTCTGTCACGGATAGAGCAGACCTTGTTGTTTTTTTAAAAGGCTTGTAGATAATTATTAACCAAAAATTTATGTTTTATAATATCCATCAATTAGGAGCTCTCTCCCATCATATCATTAAGCCTTTTATTTTTCATCTTCAAAGCTTTGTAATTGCAATTTAGGATCTAATGGTTCTGACAGGCTTCAATTTTTTTTTTTTGGAAAATCTTTGATCATTTTTGTGAATATTACCAGATAACGAGATAGGCAATTGTAAAAGTAAATTCATAAAATGTTTTTGATACGCCTGACTTGGCACTTTGGCGATAGATTGCTCTTTTGTAGATATTTTCATATTAGAGTGCGTACAGTCTAAAAATGCACGTCCCTCCAAAGTATTCACCTCTACATGTAAAATCACGTATAGACGCAAATATGCAAGCTCGTCAATATCATGGGCTTACAGCGCGCGGTTTAGTTTGAGTTTACAATAAAAACGCCGCAGACACAAGCAATCATTGCAATTAATTAATGGAGGGACGTGCATTTTTAGACTAAGACATCTATAAAAGTTAGCAGTTTGCTTTTATAAGTTATTTTTAAACTGACTGTTTTTTTACAGTCTATACCAGTGATGGGCAAAGCACATCCCATCACTGGTATAGAATATAAAAAAAAACAATATTACATACGAAAGTATTTAATCCGGCCCGTTGAAGATCCATCGATATGGACAGTATAAGGCCCGCTATAATTACGTTTTGTCGATCAAGAAATATACAGTAGATTCTACTTAGTAGAATAATTGATGCACAAGGGGCAAAAGAGCAAACAGCTAAGTGCCTACTGACGCCCATCTATATCTACCCGACAAGAGGGCAAGCAGATGCGTTGCCGGGGAAATGGAGCCGCACCGAATTCGGAAGACCCTGGATCGAGACCAGAATATATTTTTCCCTTTTTAGAGTTTTTTTTTAAATGGGTCGTTCGCGTATGACCGAAAACTATTATTAATAAATATTATGATTTTTTTTTCAAATTGAAGAATGAATTTTAATTCAAAATTTTCAGTATGTAATTGATATCTAAATATAATTTCCAAAAAACACGATTCACCAAAAAAAATACCGAGCAAAGCTCGGTCATCCAGGTACTTGTCATTATTTTAACAGCCCAAATTTATAAGAAGATTTCAGTTCATTTCAGCCTTAGATCTTTATGAGAATATTTTATATATTACTAGTTGTCAACTTTGTCCTCGTAGAAGTTAAGCGTTTAAGTTAAAAAAAAGATTCAATATTAGCGTGATAATATATATATCGTATAGCCTTCCTCGATAAATGGACTATCTAACATTGAAAGAGTTTTTCAAATCGGACCAGAAATTCCTGAGATTAGCGTATTGAAGCAAACAAACAAACAAACTCTTCAGCTTTATATGTTATATAGATATAGATGATGCTTTGAATCACAATAGAAAATCAGTGTAGTGCAGTGTATTGAGGGCTGCATTGCATATTCTTTAAAACCAAGATAGAACATGATTTTGGTTAGCGATTAAACGCGTGCGATGTCGCAAAGTAAAATTAATCAATAAATAAATCAAAGAATAATTACGATTAATTAAGAAGCGCTAGATATAGAATTAGATTCGTCCACACTGAATAGCTGTAGCCATGGTATAATGCGTTATTCCATTGGGTTTGTTCAGATGGAGATTGCTATAACCCGGGCAAATTGAGGATGGATGTAATTATAGGCGGGTAATTCTGCCGGCGCAAATTAGAAAATGTGCGGGTAGGCCTAACGCGGTAGCACGGACCAGACCTCGACTTACGCCTTATTTGCTAACTGTAACTAACTCTGGATGTCGGTGGGTAAGCCGCAAGCTTGCTAATTGATTAAAGAACTCCTTACCATTGCGTTGATTCACATGGCGGGTGCCTAGTCCATCGTATTGCAGAGGAAGCACATAAGCATAAAATTTGCAAACTAGGTGTAAGTTTGAGGGATATCTTTGAGGTGAGTGTTCCTTGACAACGGTGAAAGATGGATGGTGTTAGCCCAAAATATAAATCTTCGGCGTGAAAGAGAGGAGACCTATACCCAATAAAGCGTCAATATTGGTTGGCGATGATGACGTTGGAGTCTATTGTATGTTTTATTGATATCATAAGATGTAGTATTGCGATATGTTAGTAATTGTTAGTCCGTTAGCTAAACAATCACGTTATAAACAACGCCTGTTTACTTGTTGCTAACAAGACGAGACAAAGCGCCGTAAACGTCGCATTACTACACCCAAATGGCGGATTATTTTAACCATTGCGCGGACACTAAATATTGACATTTTATGTTGTTTCCTGCTTTGACGGTTTCGGGTGTCTTCAGACCAAGCTGTAATTGCTATTTTATGGAAGTGCTATTTTATGAAAGTGATGATATTAGTAGCGATAATTGTGTAGATAATGTTTAAAATGAATGGGAACTTTTATGAAAGGCAAGGTTCTGCGCGAGCGTTTCATTTTCAAATTTATTTGTTTTCTTTTTTCAGTTTTTATATCAATTTTACGATATTTTACAAATCTCCTTTGAATAAAAAAACCCTGGCAATAATTAGCTCAAGACAGAAAGTTTCAAAAAAAGTACCCATTTTTATTTATAATGGTGAGCTAGGCTGTGTGCTGTGAGTGAGTTAAAGTTTGTTATTCCACAGGGTGGAACGCGTTATGCGGACACCGAGCTAGCTCGGTACTGGATGCCAGATGATATATCTCGTGAGTGCTATGAATGTGCTGCGCGCTTTAGAGCATTGAGACGTAGACATCACTGCAGAGTTTGTGGGCAAATATTTTGCTCACGATGTTGTAGTCAACGAGTTCCAGGTACAAATTTAATTCTGTATGTATAAATAAAGTTGAAGGGTCTGTTTGTATGGTAAAAATGATTTTTATCTACTAACTGCATTTGACTATTTATAAAATACCTATAAAAAAATGAATACAAACACATGTTTGTCAGTCTGTTTGTTCTGGGTAATCTTTGAAATGGCTATACAGATTTGGATGGGATTTTCACTGATATATAGCAGATTTTACAAAGAATAACAGGGGTTTCTTTGCTTTTAACTAAATATTTAGAGTGAAAATATAAAACCCTCAACTTTTAACAAAATCACTGAATTCACACAGGCAAACATACGTGGCTAGTTATTCTAGTAAATTTAATAATTAATCTGAGATGTTATGAAAGGGAATAAAATAATCCTTGATTTCTGAGCAGTTTTGCATTTTAGGATTATTATTGCTTATTTTTATTCATACTATTCATTACTAGAATAAACTAATAACAGACGTGAAAACATAAATCACTTTGCTTAAATTATCCCTTTATGCAAAGTAATTAATGTATTTTGCTCATTGCTCTAAGAATCCTTCCACACTAACTGTATATAACATCTTGAGCAACAATATAATGTCATATGATAAGAAAACTATCATTGTCCCAGTCTAGTACCACATCCTTGTATATTACATAAGATTTCTAATTAATAAAAGAATTCTTAATTCATTCTTGTAATGCTGAAGTTAATAAACCTTCAGATAAATCTTTAAGGCATTTACAATAGACGTCGCTTAATACCACCTACGCTATTAGCTGCTAACTTTGAAAGATTTTATAGCATATCTTCATAAAACTTTAAATTGTAGATGTTCGCTTTAAGCAATTTCTTGCTAAGTAACGTATTATAAAATTTACGGTAAAGTAAGCGTCGAGTGCTCACTTCTCTATCTTCCTAGCGTTATCCCGGTTGAGTACCAGGGTCCGCTTAGATTGCAGAGGATTTGGCTGTGGGGCGAGTTAAGATGACCGATTGCCATCTGACGTGAATTATCAGTGGTGTCTGTTATGCCGGAGTCAGATATAGCTTTATTTGAATGATCATTTCAATGATCATGTAGTGTTGCCGAGGGCTTTGTGTAACTGCGCAAAGCTTTGTAGTCCTTTGTAGTCTTCAAGGACAAAAATGTACAAGCAAATTGTGCTATGTCTGGCTTCGGCATAGGTTAATATTTATTTTATTAAACTTTACGTCAAAGACAAGACGACTTTGACGTATTTTCGGGAATGGAGTGGATTGGGATGGCTCAGGTTAGAAGAGAGTCGTCTAGTAGGGAGGTCACCTTAGCTCAGCAGTGGGATAGGCTAATTAAAAAAATATATCAAAAACGAATATTCATTTATGTATATAGCGTGAAATTAGTAAAATCAAATCTTTCAATAAACCCCTTCGTCAAATCAGAAATGTAACGATCTCTGGCTTATATAGAATATATAATGTAATGTCTGACAATTAAGTTATATTTTTACACGCACTCTTAATTTCCTCACTCATAAGAACCTTACTACTGTTATTTGTAATAATAATTTTATTTATAAAAGTAAATGTATTGACTTAACTTCAGTAAGAGGCTCATTATAATCTGTGTTAAATGTCAGAACTGCCACTATGACAACCATGACGTAAGTCAAATGTTATTGGCCGGTCGCAATGGCGGCATTACTGACATATCGCAATAGCAGTGCTACCATCATTGACAACAGTATGGTGAATTTCTATTGGTGTTTGTTATGGCGGGAATGAGAAGCGTATAAAAGCAATGTGTCCAATATATAAGTGATTATTCATTGAGGCTCTTGAGACCATTAACGATAAAATTGCAACCACGTGACTTTTACTACTTCCATCACTCACACCAATTAATTTTAAGAAAGTTAGGTTAACGATTGATACTTGAAATATTCGTATCCTCGACAGCAAACTCTGTCATGCTACATCCGTAAACATCATTGCTAGCGATCACAGAATCTTATGGCTTTGTTGTGACTAGTTGAACTAGATTATTGGCCGGATTATGCGCCATCTTAAAACTATTTGAATACGTAATGAACAATAAATCAACACTCGCTAATAAACCATGAGAAAGCACGCAGTTACGGTGTTCTCGGGTATTTAAAGTTTAATTTTATGCATAATATCGATTGCGGCGATTCAAACAGTTTCACAGCTGGCGAGGTCAGCTACATATGTTGGATCCAATAGACAAATTTATATTTGTCTATTGGATCCAATAATCATATCGATCAAATAACCAAAGATCAATACGCATATCGATATGATCAAATTGCTAAAGTCTAAATCTGAAATCTTAGTAGTAACCGTTCGGAAATACCGAACGGTTACGGCTTAGGGACCTTCAAGAAAAGAGCATACTCATTTCTTAAAGGCCGGCAACGCATCTGCGAGCCCTCTGGTATTGCAGTTGTCCATGGACGTCGGTAGTCACTTAGGTGAACCGCCTGCTCGTTTGCTCCTTGTTATTCCGTATATTATACTACACCAGGGGTCGGTAATCTTTTGCGTCGGAAGAGCCAAATATAGCAATTTACAAAATTTCAAAGTTTTTAAAGCCACAATTTTTTTTCATGCCAGGAGTAAATTATAGTAGTCGTACAAATGAAGTTTTTGATTTAAAAAAACTAATCTATTTATTCATGAGAAAAATATCTACTTACCTTTATGTAAGTAGTGATTTTTTTTGGAACAAATAAGGATATTAATGCATATTTTCGTATGGAATTAAAGAGCCATAGCTTCACATCCAAAGAGTCGCAAGTGGCTCGCGAGCCGCAGGTTGTTATATCATGTTCTATGTGTTTATGATTCCCTGCTTTTTTGTATAAAGTCAAATTCATCTATGAAGGTGGACAGAAATCTAGAAATCTTTACTGCACTGTATTGAGAAATTCTACTACTGATCCGGAAAACTCGAACCACGAAAAGAAGCAGCAAAAAACCGTTTTACCATTTTTTTTTTAAATCGTTCGTACAAAAAATGAGTTGAATGCCTTTTCTATACACAACATTTGCATTTTCTTTTCATTTTCCATGTTGACTGTATACTGTAATAGAGAAGGTCTTGCCATAATCAGTGGTCGGCATTTGAGTCGGTCGCTAGGTTAAGTAGCTCTTGCTGAGACCGGGTGATAGATGGGTGACCCATTCTAACACCGATCGGATCGACCGTGTAGGGCGAAATGGGCATGCACATCATCCTAAGTTACGTCACACTTTCACGATCTGTTGCGGTCGAAAACACGAGAATATTATATCCAATACCTAACTCACAAGAAACTATGTATCGAAATCATATATTTTATAGACATATTATTTTATTATATAACAATAATTTAAAAAATAATAATTATTTTTGTATTACGCAACAAAGTTTATAAAAATGTAACATCTCGTCCTCCATATTGTAAGACCAGAAATAAGTAAAGGGAGCAATTAATAACACCATTCCGATCACAAATAGAAATAATTTAAATGTCAGTTTATAATTATAAAGTAAATAAAAATTACAGTAAAAGGTAAACACGTCTGACCAAATATATCAGCTTTAAAAATAGATCAATGCCGATGTTGAGTTCTTGTAAGTATTTTACAAAATAATAAGCAAAAAGGATATAAAAAAATTGTAAACAGGAACTCGTAATCCTTTGTTAGTGCATTTATGCCTTGTAAAAAATGCACTTCATCGCCATTCAGTTACAAAAATGAATTCACAGTAATCATCTCGATCCATCAGTACGTTATTAACATATTATTCTTTTGATTCAACTCGCTATATACTTTACTCGCTGGTTCTCGCGACTTCGTCCGCGTAAAATTAAACTTCAACACCTTAATCTGGCCCTATAAAAAAGTCCGTTCTATGCGGATGTCTACTACTCACTATAAACTACCTCTTTGCGCACGCGCGCGCGCGCGCACACACACACACACACACACACACACACACACACACACACACGCCTCCCCCTTTTCCAACCACACCTTCCTTTCCTGACCCAATTGAATCCATTTCTTAATTTCTAAATTACGATGAATAAATTAAAAAAAACCTGCTAACGTAAGTAAAATCACACGTATTATTTCGTATGTAAACATTGTAAAATTTCGAAAAATATCTTAATATTCTCTTTGTTGTGCGGAAGATGTCTAAATACGACGTATTTTAGTAAATTAAAATGTTGTTAGATAATCTCTTTTTGTTTCAGTTTACTGTATTTACTGTATAGATTTTTATTTTGTGAGCAACGCTTTAAAATTCGCTATGCCGTTTCAGAGCTCACCATAACATGAAGATAAATTCAGTCAGCCAGATAGTCAGGTAAATGAAATTTAAAAAAAAATGCTGGAATAGTAAGGCATTAAAACCACTGTAGCATTGTAGACATTATTTATTTATCAATAAATATCCTTATATTATATTATGATCCTTATATGCTGGTATGTTTTGAGCTACGCAACGGATTTTAATGCGAGTTTCAACAATAATTGGTCCAAGAGGAAGGCTTCTATATTTATACGAGTAGCAGATAATTATGCATTATCTATATTATATTGCATCTTTGCGAAGCCGGGGCGGGTCGCTAATAGTGTATAGATTATAGAGAGATAGTGTATGAGAATTTGAAAGCGAGAGACTATAGCACTTTCACAATTAAAGTGACGTACCCAATTGGAAGTTTTGTGAAATCGACTTTATTATTATTAGAATAGTTATTATTTTTAAATAAAAAGACTAATTTAGGTTCGAAAAGACAGTACCGATAATCGGAAATTTTCTGAAAGGTTACCTGTAATTTTTTAAGGACTAAGAATACTGAATATTCTCGTTGCCATTCAAATTAATCTTTTTGAAAACTTCTGTAAGGTGGTTGGGGCCAACAGGGTACTTTTTAATTACGGAATATAATATGTTTCTTGCCACGACAGCTCTATGGGTCCAAAGAAGTAGATGTCCCAATTCATTCCACCTACCATATCGTGTGGTAGTACCATTCGTAATAGTAATACTTGCTTCTTTTTTGTGAATGGCAATACGTTATGCGGGGAACGCATATTTGCATGGCATAGGATGTTGCACGGAAGGTGTCCTCTTCGTGTGACATGGCTCTCATTCTAATGCAAGTTGGTATTCTTGGAACTGGTATCCAACCCTGCAATATTAACATCACCATCACCACTATCACCACCACCATCATCGTCATTATCATCATTATCTAGATCGTATTTTCGATGTTTTTTTTATTATTCCGCTAATATACTACATGCAAAAATATTTTATAAACATAGGCCTATTAGTCATTTAATAAAATATGTTGACCAAACTATGACTCCCTTTTATATATTATTTTATAGCGCTCCTATCGATAAATATTTTATAATTAGACAAAGAATAATAATAAATATATACAGTATTATATGACACACGGACGTCTGTTCTCAAGTTAGACAATGCACGTGTTATAGGTTACAGACGACTGTTATACATAAATAAATTTTTGTTATAGAAATATTTACATACATATAGATATTACAACCAGAGTCGAGGCGGGAATCGAACCCACGACCCCCGGAGCTGAAAGCAGGGTCACTGTCCACTGCACCAATGATGAATAAAGAAATTTAGACCTTGTCTTCATTTTGTACATTATAAAATTCGTAATAAAACTTACTCTCACTATAATTTTCCCCAATATTTCCATGTGATTTTTGTGAATATGGGCATAGAACATAATGTCTTCTCTTTTACAGTCACCATAGGTGTAGTCACTGTGTATGACCGCTACAATATAATATACGCATAATACTTTAATACTAAAGACAAATTATAATAACAAACTAAAACTAGGTATGTCTCATAGTCTTATTTTCCATTGAACTAGGCTTAAAACCTTGTAGCAAAATGTGTAATAGCGGCAGGGGAATTTTAGCCTGTCTACCTCAACCTCAGACAGGCTAAAATCCCCCTAATTAAACATTACCTCAATCTTCGGTATGATTTAGGCGAATTAAACAGAAAGATAATGGTTTTTCATAACGCTATACTAGGGGAATTTTTATGCCTAGGGATTTTTCATGGAAATTTAAAAAATAAAAAGCCTGTTGCTTTTCGACTCGTGAGTTAGGGTTACAGTAACGATAAATATGTCTCTCTTCATCTTCCTTATTGAGTATCCTACTTGGTGGTAGGATCAGGTTTTCTTATAATTTATTTCCACGGCGACTGGTCCACGAAATCGATGTTAGTTACTGAAACTTCTTTATGTTTTATTATAAAACATATTTTCATCTTTTCTTGGGTACGTCTGAATCTTCAACTGAGAACTGAGTAATGTAGCGATAAGTTGCCTACACAGTCAGGTGTTCTTCTTTTGACATATTATACTTTTTAAACATATTATGTACTTAAAAAGATTATATAACAAAGTTGACCTTTACCTGGGTCAGGTAGAGAATTGGTTAAAGTTAAATCGTTTAAAGTCGTAAAATATCGCCAAGTGTGTATGGCTGAAACTGAAAAAAAAAAACAAGCATAGAATAATACTAAAATTATCGCACATTTACCATTGCAATAAGTGTGAATAGGTATATTCTAGTCAAGTAAGCTACATCTTATTCTGTGTCAACATTTTCCATTAGATGAGATTATCGCCTTTTATGATAAATAAGGACTAGGGTGGAAAATAGGCATATGGATTGCCTCAGTGTGAGCTATCACCATATCCTACAGGTTCTTGCAACTAGCGGAGGTTCTACTACTCGCCTTGCTGTACTGGTATCTTGCCCAAGAGCTCTGGCAATTCTTTTCACCATCAAGAACACAACACTAGGTTTACTGGTTTTGGACTGTGGTATCCCTGTAGAATAGAAGTATGTCTCCAGTCGAAAAGTTTGCCGGTCGCTTTACTATCGCGGTATTATTGATGCCGCATTTATGAATGTCTCTTTACAAAATAATATTTTCTATTTTGTATAATACTCTATGTTGATTAAAAAAATACATTCTATAGAAGTTAAGTTAACTTACCTAATCTCAGAACTATCAACAGCTGAACATGGTATCGATAATTCATTTTCTTTGATTTTTAATTTCATCTATTCTTACATATTCCTCTGTCACTTTCTGTGTATCAACTGATAATAACTGCCGACGCATTTTATAATTATAACTTATGAAGAATGAGATCTTGTTTGTATCAACAACTAACGTGATTCAGTACATTCTCAGTGGAATGATTTAAACCAGGCAGTGGAGTAAAGAATTGTGTGTAGTTCGTTTCATCAACATAGTTTATATAAACTCAATATATTAGTGAGTTTATTGGAGTATTTCCACTATTAACAACGAAATTCGAATTCCAAATGACCGTTTTACAAACACTTTCGTATGTATCATTTCTATTTTAAATGTTAACGTTTATTTCAGTCTAAAATGTTCTGTATTTGAAATCTATCGTAAAAGAGTTTCCATAATTATCTTTTTTATGGAAAAGGGAAAGTCATCTGCTTTAAGCAATATGAGAAGAAACACTGATGCTCTAGTCTATTATAGTCTATCTATATTGTTTTTGGGGCTGGCAACTGGTTTCACAGAAACGTTATACGAGACTAGAAAATCATTGTAAAAAGCATGGTTGTGCATTTTGGCGGTATGGGCAAACATACGATATGTGACACGGTGTCCGGTGAATGAATATTGCTAGCAATATTAATGAATAAAATTATTTTCTTCTTTTTTCAATGAAAAATTAAGGTTGATGTGCAAGAAATACACCTCAAAAGAAACGAAAAATGAATAAACAAATCATTTATAAGCGACTTACGAAGGAGGTGAAATCCATAAAAAAAAAAACATTTTCATGTAAAATGTTGCCACGACGAGCCCATATGCTTCACACTGTCGAACAGTTATTAGATGTCTTTTAGAGTCACGCCTCTAAATCTACACGCCCTTACTCTACACCTTGTAACTTCACTGACTCTACAACTTAGTTAATATATGCGGAGTGGCTGTTTCAATACCACAAGAAATTTTGCATAACTGAAAAGTATTGAACAGTAAATAAATTTGTCCTATTCACATATTTTGACTAAGGTCAGTGAAGTTACGGCGTATACAGTCAGGGTGGAATTAATTATTTTGCAAGCAATCAAACACAGTATATCCTATAAGGAAGTAGGTAAATAAAGTAATTATTATTGATAAATTGCAGGGTGCAACAGCGATCCAACAATTGTCTGCAAAACAAGAGTCTGACTGATCGGAAACCACTGTTTAAGTATTCCAATTATTCCAGATACTACATGAATATAATTTGTAAATACAAATGTTTTGTATTTTCGTTTCATTGAGGTAAGCAAATAACCGTTAAAATTTTCCGAATAGCTGTTAAAATTTTACTTGAAAACACAGCAACTTTTGTGACAGACGCAAAAATGGTTACGTTAGTACAGTGTATCCTATTTATAGTACACTATTGTAAGTTCTTTCTTAATGTTGTTTACGTCTATGTTCGGTTCGGTTTAGTTATAATATTAAAATACCGGAGAAATATATAGTTTGTTTAATTGTCTTCATATATTTGCAAAATTTCTTTATTTAATTGTATTTATAGCCACTAAACAAAACTTAGGAAATAAGAACAAATGAACAAACAGACGAGACAAAGTTACGATATAGAGATATATATATATTTTAATAATAAGTAAAATTCGTTAGAGTAGGTTTGGTTTCGGGGTAAGTCGTGCGGAATTATTATACTGAAAGTCAGTGCAGTGCTTTGGTGGCGAGATCGGCGCGCTGCTGCATTTGGGTTACATGATTGCACATTAGCATTCGTTTTTAGGGTTCCGTGTCAAACTATGAGATCTAGAGGCTTGAAATTTTCCACGATGATATGACATGGTAAAAAGTCATTAGTACAATTACTTTGAGCGAAATCAGTCAACAACTTTTGAACTTATTGTGTCGGTACCATTATCGCGCATCAGATCAGATCAACAGAACCCTGCTGCATAAGCGTGCCTTGACATACTCTTGGCCATTTTATGAATACGATTATTTGAATATACATAAAATATTTGCTTTAAATTTCCTGCTTCTTTTTCCGCTTAACTTCCATTTTTTTATAAGCAAATATTTATTTTTACTTTAGTACACTTCACCGGAGGATGGAAGGCGATTCCTGCGAACAAGGCTTTATACAATCTACGAATCCAGGAGTTTTCATTGACTTATGCTGAAGCTTTGGCTGACCACTTGTTACCACGAGGTATATTAAGATTTTAATACAATTTTAAAGGTTGTTTTAACTTTTAAAACCACCTTAGGTCTACGGCAAAAAATTCGGGGGAGGAGGAATGAAATTAACACAAAGTTACTCCATCCATGATCCATGTCCTAATCGGTTAATTTATTCAGTCTCTACTTAAGGGACCTTCTTCTTAAGTAATTAGCTCACCTAACAATATCTTATAGTCACCATATTAATATATTTTTCTTTTTATGTTCTAATTTTTCTTTTTCTTTTTAATGTTACAAGGGGGCAAACGAGCAGGCAGCAGGCAGCGAAGTGCCTACCGGCGCCCATGGATATCTGCACGACCAGAAGGCCAGCAGATGCGCTGCCGGCCTTTAGGAGTGCGTGCGAAGATACCCCAACGGCGCTGGGGTTTGAACCGGGTACCTTGCGGATTTCAGTCCATACCTTATACTGTTGAGCTATTGAGGCTCTGTGCTGAGTTTAAAAACTAGGTGCTCGATAAAATTTACGTTAAATTCACGTTTGCTAGCAACAAATTTTGCTGCTTGGTACCTCATTGTTACTTTCTTTCACACAAGGAGTGTGACTACTAACAACAAAATTGCATTTTTTGGCGTATTAGCGCAACTTGTTGCTGTGCTGTGCTTGTTTTTCACTGTAAAGATGTTGGTTAAAGGAAATAAATAAATAAATAATAATAATGTCCTTCACCTGTTTATGGGATGCTTCTGCTATCTTCTCCATAGCCTTAGAGTTGGTGACCATGGACTGCGCGATCTGTGCCAGAGCAACCGTTTGGTGCTCCACGGCCGCTATCTGGTGTGTTGTAAAGAATTAAGTTACTTTAGGTGTTTCAATAGTAGAATATAAACTAAATATATGCAAACTGCTCTTAAAATTATATTATTAGTATTTTATTCACCGTCTTTTCCATAATATTTAAGAATCTTTCATCAGCTTCCGTCGGTGCTAATCTATCATTCTCTTCCGATTCATTCTGATCTTCATCTTGCTCAAGAGCATCAAATGAATTATCATCTCCATTGTAGGGCTCTTCTTTAACCATTTTACTCTTTTCTGAAAAGAATACTTGATGAATAAAATTCATATTAATGAATACAATATAAAAAAAATAATATATAACATTTTTGATGGGAAATCATCTTTAGTAATTGAATTTACTTTTAGTTGATTCAGTCTATTAAAAATTATAAAATTTAGAAACAATTTGTTACACAATATGTTGAGATATCAGAGTTGATATTATTAATGTATCAACTATAATATTCCCTACACTCTATATCCTCTACATTCCCTAACATTTTTTAAGTATACCAGAAAAAATGTAACTAAAAACTACTAAACTAAACAAATATATGATAAAAGAAAATTTACTTGCAGATTTTTCATGTCCACATATATTCAAAATTTTCTGTTCTAAGGGTGTGAGTTTTATGTGGAGTTTGCCCATCTTAATGTGTTTTTGCTTTAACAGTATATGTCGACGCTTATCTGCCCAAAACTGTAAATAAAAACGATACAGATTAATTTATTTGAGGGATTATTAATGGACGTGTGATTCTCAAATTACATGAAATTTTTGAGATAAATTTTACTGTCAAATGTTTTAGTTTTTATATTTTGTATCATTAATATACAGATAATTCTTGAATTATATGGGGTTTATTCATTGTTTTTACTGAAGATTGATTGCATGAAAAATCAGCATAGTACGGTAATGATCCTCTCATTACCGTATAACGTTCTTATTACTGTCATTTATTTTTAACAATAAAAATAATTTGGAGTTAAATTCTTAATAAATTAATGGTTTCTCAAATCTCAAAAATGAGCATAGCACCAAAATCTTGATTTATATTAGCCTTCTAATCTTCTCTATATATTCAAAAAGCATCGCCCATATTTGGGGTATACCCCAAATTAGGTAAATTTCTCGCTATAGCTCAATAACGTCAAGGCCTAATTGAATTGTGTCTATTTTGTTTTGTATGCATTATTTCAGTGAAGGATTAAAAGAAAAAAAAGAAAGAAAAACTCAAAGGAATATTTTAAAAATACTACAAAATACAATCTCGATTGCACCTTCGGAATACTTTCAAAAGTAGCGTTCGTACTGAACCTGTCGTTTGAATATAAATCAGGTTAGAAAACGTCATAAATCAGGTTATTATAATGCCGGAGCCAGACACAGCTCAAAGTGTTTGTACATTTTTGTCCTTGAAGACTACAAAGTACTACAAAACTTTTCGCGACCACACAAAGTCCCCGGCCACACTGCATGATCATTGAAATGGTCATTTAAATGAAGCAATGTCTGTCTATAAAATTTGAGATTGTCATATATTTACAACATTTTCATTTTAATGGTTCAAGAAATTGATAAGAGTCATTTAACTATTAAAAAAATTAAAGCATTTCTCTTCAAGTAAAAGCCAATCCTGAATGATCAGTTCCATCACGATTGACGTCAAGATCACCACGATTTGCTGAAAACGTGATTCTATCACGGATCTACGCTTTCTTCTTCTTCTTAGCTTTTCGTTGGCAAGCACTAAATCGTGTCGGCCCAGAACTTAGCCACATCAACTGCGTTATGAGTGGCAGACATCAAGTCTTCTTGCGTGCAGGTATTAGGGCACGCAGGGCACAATATAATATGGCACATGGTTTGAGTTGCACCGCACAAACAACTCAGATTCATATCATTTGTAAATCTCCACCTGAACATGTTCTACGCTTTGAACTTGCGATTAAGGTTAATTGTTTTAAATCCTGTACCATTGTTGTATTTTTTTTTACAGTTCTAGAAACAATTTTAGTTTTTTTTTAAAACTAGCTATGTCCATTACTTCGTTCGCGTAAAATTAGGTACAGAAATAGATTCAATATTAGCTTGATGATATGTAGCCTATAGCCTTCCTCGGTAAATGGGTTATCTAACACTGAAAGATTTTTTCTGATCGGACCAGTAAGATTTGACGGACCTGAGATTAGCGAGTTAAAACAAACAAACTCTTCAGCTTTATATATTAGTATAGAATAAGAAAATCTTTATGTTTTTTCATAGTTTCGTCTTTTTATTAACACGAGAAGTGAAACTTTCGGTACCATTTCACAAAAATTGCGCGGACGGATTATGAAATCTAGCACAATTACAGTTTATATGAAGGATGGTGTGCGAACGCTCATATTTTTATAAAATATGCCCGGATTAATAAAACATTAAATTAATTGATAGAATCAGGCGTTACTTTGCGGAAATCCATGTATGAGAAGCTAAACTACTTTGCTTTAATCCGCGAATGAATACGAGGGAAAATCGGTGTAATGCTGCAACCCGATTTTTTTAAATCATATTTATGTATTACAAAGAGTATAATAAAGTTGTTGAAACCCAAAAAGTAATGGATACTCTTTGCTAGTTACGAATTTAATTTGCGGTTGCATTTGTGAACGTTTTCTGCGATCTTATTTAGTTTCATTAACACTATTAAATAATACATATATTCTCTTATATTATCAACTTTAATTTTCATAGCGTTATCGCGGTGTAGTACCAGGGTTCGCTGAGATTTCAGAGGATTTGGCGGTAGGACGAGTTAAGATGACCGATTGCCATCTGACGTCATCCACGGAACCCCCACAATCTCTACAAACTCACAACTAATCTCTCAGTGACATTATTCCGGATCCACAGTTTTACGTGTCTTCCGAAATACGGAAGAGGACGGATATTTAAAATGTCTGAAAACCAATGTTAGAATTTGTCACCCAACTATCACCCGGCAGTGGTAAGAACTGCTTAACCCAGTGATCTACTTAAATGCTGGACACTTATTATATATTAAAATGTACTTACTATACATTAAAATGATTTAAATGAGGTCTCTTAGGAGACCTTCTTTAAATCATTTTATCAACTTTAGTAAACATATATAATGTATATGTCATATTTAATGTAATATTAAAAGACCTGGCGCACTTATTAGATTATATTAGAACCTAAAATGATTTGCAAAGAAATGAAACGCTCTTTTCTTTAAATCTTGCAACTTAAATTCCACAAAATATAATCTAGAAAACAACGTGTTAAATAAACTTTCAGTACCAATCTACGAAAATTGCGCGAACAAAAAAGTATGAAATTTGGCACAGTTCTATTTTATATGATGGTTGATTTGAGAATGCTAATATTTCTATAAAATATACAATATTAATACATCAAATTAATAAAATAAAGCGACTCGCACACCGAAGCCAAACGATTTACACACACATGTATACATTTTACAACGGTGTCAAGGCCTAGTCATGACTATCGTGTGTATGTATATTATTTGTCAAATATACGTACATACGATCGTCATGACTACAATGGATGACGAATATGGTAGGCAAATCTTAAGATTTCGGATCGAATTTGAACCAGTAGTCGATCTCTAGTTTTCTTTATTAGCTATAAGTTTTCCTTGTAAAATAAAAGAAAAAATAGTGCGGTCGGGGGACCTCCGTTAGGCACGAAGTTCTTTATTACTCTACCTCTTTCCCCCTTCCCCTATTTCGCGTAATCCGCGTTAAGGAACTTCATTCCAAAAAGGGACAGGGACAAAAGAGAGAGATTTAAACACCCACATTCACATTCAAAACATTCACTTACCCGTGTGCAGTGTGCACATATGCACACACTCACATAACATACGGCATCATGTTACGTGACGATTGTTGCGAAATGGCACTACCCGTAATTTTCATAACTGCGTTCCAATATCGCATACTTAATCGTGAACTGACCGATTATGTTTTAGGTCTAAAGTGAGTTAATGAATCAGTTCTCTATATTTTTTTCAGAAGCACGTGGAGCTATATAGTTAAGATTATTAACAAATACTAAGTTCTGCGGTACCTTGAAGCTGGATTCGAATTCGAACCATGAGGATCATTCAACTATAGAGAGATGTATTTAGCACTCGGTGATTAAACATGATTATCTTGAATGGCGTTATGTAAGTAGGATTACGATGTTTACAAATCTAGGCACAATATTTTCCTTCCAACCTTCTTAAACGATCAGAAAGGACATATTTTTCGCTTAGAGTCAAAACAATGCAACAATGAAATTTCGTACAACATGTTATAAATTACAATGTTGCACTGTTTTTCATTTCATTATTCCACAGAGGCTTAAAGTATCCCATTAGGTTGCGTATAAAATGTATGCTTTGAATGAAAAAGATACTGAAGAGTTGAAAACAAAAATCGACTGAATAAAGCCGAAATAAAAAACAAATTGCGCGTTCTATACCATTCTAAAACTTTGATATTACATATTTAGCTAGAAAAGTTTAAAAAAGGGAAATAGACAGCGATGTAGTTAAAAGAAAAATAGATTATGCGCCTTGTTGAAGTGAGTAATTAGTGGCTCCCTCGCGTTCGCTCGGGCACCAACATAACGCTCGTGCAGTAATAACTCACTTGCCGCTCGGTGCAATAATCTAGCGTTCTGTTCAATTGTGGATATGACTATATTACGATAGGTGCAGAGAAATCATTTGTGATTCAAATATATTGCATTTTCTAACAATTACTTCTCGTGCGCGTTGAAGTCTTTTGCATGTAAATAGCATTGTTAGAAATGCGCAAGCGCATATTTAGTTGTAATAAAAAAATAAAACCTTAGTAACAGTTAATATTCATTTTCAAATATTTAGACATGTAGGATTTATTGTTATTTGTTCTTTTATTAGTAATACAAAGCATGTAATACACTAACTTTTTTGCATGCTAAGTGAACTTGTAACTGTTTTATACAATACTCTACCTGCATTAAACGAAAAATATTTTAAGTTTAGAATTAAGATATTGTGTAAACATTAGCTTCCTATTAAATAATATTAATAATAAATCATTCTCTTACAGGTAGTTAAACCCGAAAAATGAGATATGTTTAGTATAAGAACTTATCTAGTTTTGTTGTTATCTTATCACACAGTAAGTATGACTAATTCATTGTCGCAAGTGACTCAGTTAATTTAGTACTAATAAATTTATTTAGTGGCAATTGTTATCAAAGATTTATGTGAAATGAAATGACGGTAGTCGTTTACCTGGATATATGTACTTGTTTTTAGAATTTTATCCTATTCATGAATATCATTTAATGTAAAACGAAATTATAGCACGTCAGTCTGTCAGTTTTATTTATAGTCATAAATTATAAATTTTAAATTTATCTATTTAAAAACATTATAAATTTATCTATTTAGAAAAGATTCATTTAATAGAGTGTGCATTATTTTCATTTTTTTTGCAATTGCCGACAGGAGGGAAGCTGAATGCAAAGAATGAATGCAATAAAGAGATTACTCAGTACATATCCTCCAGTTCTACCATATAACAAGAGTTCAAGAAGCTGGAATGGATACGATGTCAGTATTTTATGAACAAATAACGAAGCTACCGAAAAATTCATCCAGGTCTTGCAGAATTCACGAGAAAGAGCGACAATGTGCTCAAGAGCAAACTAAGCTGAAAGTTTCCACTCAAAGTGTTCATTCCGTATTCACTAGCACTAATTGAAATTCCAATTGTCTGCAAAGTGAACTAGTCTTAAGGGAAATTGTTTCTTTGTCTGAACTGATTAGTTTACCTGTAATGACCACAGTCTAGAATACTACAACTTGAACTGCTTTGTTACTAACAAGGTCTAGCTTTACGTTACTTTCTTTTAAATACTTACCTTGGAAGCAATGATGAGGTCGTACCTTATCAGTTGCCGGCATTTGAATCGATTGTTAGGTTAAGCAGTTCTCAAAGAGTTACCGTTGCCTTTCCATGTCCCGTTCCATAATGGTTCACTATTTTGGCGTTATTGGCTTAAACATGAAAGATAGACATATGCTGTCGCGGGCTTTTTTGTAGAACTATTTAAGATAAACATTTCCTTTACACAATATATACGTGTAACTAACGGTTTTGCAGCGCACGACAGAATAGCTCGCAGATGACGAATTTTCTCCTACTTACTTGACATTTATCGTTATATTTTCAACCATTCACACAATACCTTTATATTTTATAGCCTATGTGTTATTATGATGTATAAACTATATTATTGGAAAGTTTTATTAAAATCCTTTCAGTCATTTTTCTGTGAAAAAGCGTCAAAGAAAAGGTATGCATATACCGACATCACCGTGTACAAACTTTCGCGTTTATAATATTAGTGGGAAGTAGGATGGAATACTTATAAAAGATTGTTGTAGAGCCTTGACTCATAAGGTAGTGGGGTAGCCGTCGTTAAAAATGGCTGTAATAATCTGCTGACGATATAAAGATATTGAGAGGCAGTGGGTTTTAAAGTCGCATTTATGCTTTTCCAGCGCCTTTTAGAACTATGAACCCAACGTATAAATGTTCATTTAAGCTTTTTTTTTACTTTCATTTTGCCTTTGACGCGCTAAACACATTATCCAAAGGGAGAGGAAAATCGACGGCCGCATAACCCCGTAGCATGTTACGTTCAGCGCTTTCAAGCGCTTGTTTGTACACGACAAACAAGTTCAGACTTAAGGTCTGAAAAACGTTTTTGCTTATACGCCATTTTAGTACTTATTTCTTTACATATAAGATGTATAAGGCACATTTGTTCTGTAATGTTCTTAGGACATAGTTTATTTCAGTGATAGAGAGTATCCGTAACGATCCTAATAGAATCGCTTTGTATTAACATTTTTTAGGGTTCCATAGTAGTACAAGGAATCCTTATAATTTCACCCTATTCATCCGTTCGTCCGTCCGTCCGTCTGCATTTCCCCCTCTAGAATTTCAGACTACAAACATAATATAACCAGTGACCATTCCTTCGAAATCCTACACAGCTGCGATAAAGGTATACGACTACACCAGTTGAATATCTGCCTTTGCTACCTCCTCATGATTGATTTGATCCATATAATCCGGTTCGTACATATCTTCATCTTCGTTTTCAACGTAGTGTCGTGCGGAGGGAGCATTGCGTTGCGTATATATGCCAGGTACACGCGGTGCGAGGCGATCTCCGAATCGAACCACGCCGGCATCGCCAAGCATGGCCAGGAAGGCCGTTACGAGCAGTGCGTAAACCGCTACGTCCGCCATCAGGCCGGGCCGGCCCTCAGCTACCCGGTCTTCGATATAGACACATCCGCGCTTCCCGCCGTATCTCTGAAAATGATAAACATGCCGTCAGTCAGGCGACGAGGTGTCCGGTACGAGTCGCGACGTCCCGACTTCGCGATAACCAAACAAAGAATCTCCCATCTAAACCGGTTTACTGGTCGCCTTGCACCTCTAGGCACCCTAACGTTGCCAATTTAATATACTTTGTTGTTTTAATTTCTTTACAGTCAAAGTTTTAAGGCATACGTTTCTGTTCATTTGCGTAAAAAATTATACAATGAGACAACAATAATTAATAATACATCAATTTGAAAAATTAACATATGCTCTTTATGCTTTACAATTTTCCAGATGATTAATTTTTATAGATTTTTAGTTGTCAAAATTAAGTTTATTATAGTGTATTTATTAAATTAATTCTATATTATTTGTTAAGCGAAGACCTTATAATAGGGAGTTATAAATAAATAATTTTTACTTCCACTACCAAAATTAGTAAAATACTTATTAAGCGACGTTTAGAGATGTTTTTTTCCAATACTTTTTAGTTTGTATTTAATTTTGTTATTTTAAATTTGTTCGTGCGTTTCGTTTGAATGATTATTTTAACCGAATCTTTAGTATTTTCGTGAATTTGAAGAAAAAAAAAGCTAACAGCAGAAAACGCATATTTTGATTATATTTCATCTCATCGTAATATCTCTGAAAAGTAAAAATCTAATACCTTTAGAAGAGCAATTTTTGTGTATATATATATATATATATATATATATATAATTTGAATCTCGGGAACGGCTCTAACGATTCTCATAAAGTATAGTAGGCAGTGGGTTTCGGGGGCGATTAATCGATTCAGCTAGATTTCATTTCTAGAAAACGACTTTTTATCGGTTCGATCGGTCATCCAGGTACTTTAACATAAACGATACAAAAATATATATATATTATGTTTATGGAATGACAGCAGGTTTTATATGCAGTCACAATATTATCTACGTGGTTATTTAATTCATACTCTTATTTTAGAGTAAAAAATGATAAGCTGAAGTACAGAAATAGTACTTATGCCTGAGTCACAGGACGTTCGTCGATCGGGCAGGGGCAACGAACGTATTAATTCTCATCCCCAAGGGACATGGCCGGTGCCAGTGACTTACCTACGCCTGTTTTGTAAGGATTATCGGAATGAGGTGAATATTTAGGAATACGATACGAGGGTTAAGATTTTTCTGAAGTGAAGTATATTTGAAATGACGAATAAAGTCTTAAGTCAATCTTATTTGATTAGTACGTTTTAATTACAAGAAACATTAGCTCAAATATTATTTCAATCATTTGGTATTAAAAATTAAGAATCAACCATTTCAAATTCCATTTTTTCAAATGACAATTTTGTTAAGCTGTAATATTTTTTATCTCCTAATAAGACAACTAGGATTGTTTTTAAAAAACACGCATTAGAGATAAACAATAAAAATCCTAACACAATAAAAGTAAATTTTTAAAAACCGTTCTATTTTTGCTCTCCCATGAAACCGTCGGCGTGTTTTTTGGAGATACTAAGCACGAAAGTAACACAATAGTAATCCAGTTTCAATCAATGTTACTGGTTGTTTTGCTTTTATTAAATACGGAAAGGTATAACATTTCTTTCTTTATAAAAACAAAAACGATATCTTATTGTCAGAACTGGACATTTTGAAGTAGGACCACATTTGTGGCACCATCTATCAAATAAAAAAGAATCTACAGAATCGGTTCCCCTAGTCGAAAGTATTCAGGTAACCGCCTCCTTTTTTGAAGTCTGTTACAATATTTCCGTATCTTTTTTGGGCTACAAATTTCAGTCGCAGGGCTAGTTTGGCTCCCATGGAGCCATCAGTGTCTTTTTCATAACTCCTTATATGCGAGTAACATGCTAGTAATCCTGTCTCGATGTATCAATTCCCGATGCGAAATACCGGCTTTGTTAACATTTTGTGTACGCTTATTTTTATTGAACCTGGTTAATGTTTTTTATGATGTGTGATTAGCGCGTTCTAGCAAACAAACAAACTCTTCAGCTTTATATATTAGTATAGATATACTTATAGTAGCCTACTGTACACTATATTCTACAGCATTACAGTACCACAGTCCTTATAAATTAATTAAATATTTTAGTAGATATACATCTATGTGGATCTACATTCCTTTTTAATATTTACGATTCCCAAAGGAACTTTAAACGCCCATGACATCGAACCAGGATACTTTTATAGAACTGTATGGTTTGGACCATAGCCCTAGATAACCAGCATAATGCTTTCAAAACTGTCATAATGTACTTCTATGTAGCAGTTAATAGTAAAATAAGCGTGAGAAAGATGTTTTATTGTCAAAAAATGTTAATTTTTGTTCAGACTTAAATCGTTTAGGCACACAGTCAAGATGGTATTTTACAAAGTTTAGATTTTCTGTGTAGAAAGACATATTCATTAAATTGTACGAAATTACTCAAACATCTATACTCTAATGCCGGAGACATAGCTTCATTAGAATGGACATGTAGTGTGGTCGGGGACTTTGTGTAAATGCGCAGAGTTTTGTAGTATTTAAGAACAAAAATGTACAAACACTGAGCTATGTTTGGATCCGGCATAAGTGTCAACAAAACCCAGCAACTACTTTACCACCAACACCGGACATACACATACCAGTATTCACCGGTAAGATCGGGTCTGTAACCGAATGCTTTAGAATTAAGAGCGCATTAATGCATGTGTTATCTTTTGCATGTTGCATGTCCTATGAACTTGTCTCTTTTATTAATAAGTTTATGTCGTTGTTAGTTTAAGTTCCGGAATGTTTACATACGTGATACACTCCTGACTTCTGATTTATGAGTTTCCCAGTGATTATTTATCGCGTTTGTTTAAACAAAAGCGCTCTACGACTGATAGCCGTTGATTATCCTATTACGGAGTGCAAACAAATAATAATGATTTTGCTTAGTTAACAACAAAATGATAATAGTCTGTGTACCTATTTTTCTCATCATTTTGTATTCTTCATTCATTTTTCGTGTTATGAGAAATTATAAAGAAAATATAAATAATGGAATCTAAACGGAGCCCCAATAGAGTAACTGAAAGGAGAATGGACTGAAATCTACGAGTTGACCCCGCTGGCACTCTTACTCTGTGAATACTTATATGTTTTTATTTAGAGGAAAACGAAAGCCCTCAGTATATTTGTGAAATGTTTGCAGTGTTAATAATAATCTATAGAAATATAAAAGAATGTAAATATTGCTTACTGATGTCTATAACAGGTAAGAGTATTAGGTACAATTATAATACGTGATCAACTTTAGTGATGTTCGGTAAGTAATAATTCCATACCGATATATAATACAGTGTGAACTTAATATGAAGAGCCTCAGTATAACGTATTTCTCGATTTAACGTAGTTTTCGAAACCTCCTACAACTGAACATAAGAGCTAATGCAAAATATACCTTTACATTACGAATATATTTATCTAATCGTTTTTATAACGAATGCAGAATATCCCCACTTAATTATACAATAGTTGTACAAGCTTCGGCGGTTTCAGACAAGTTTACCATATTAAAACGAACCGTAGTCCAATATAACCTCTTTACAACAAACCTTATTGTTATATATAACGAATATTTTTTTAAGTTCCTTGAGTTTCATCATATCAAGGCTGCACTGTTTTTACGTTTCTTTCTAATAGGTCGGTATATTGAGGGACCTTTAAACTCTCTATAAAGTTTGGTTAAGGTTTTAACTAAATTAAATTCTTAGTTTAAAATAATAATATATTATGTGGATAATTTGCACTGATTCTACAAATCAGTACATTGGCCTGAACACACTTGTGAACGCGAGTGTGGAGATCGCTGGCACTGTCACAATATCTATTAAAACTCAGCGGAGCTCTCATCATCCACAATGTAGGAATTATGTGAAAGGGAAATAGAAGTTAAAAAGTGCATTTCTAACCGGTCACTTGCGGATCGATATAGCAATTAATATGATGTTCGTTATACATACAGTGCCGATAACGACTCGTATCGTGACGGATCGCACGCGCCTGGTGGCATACTTATCATAAGATGGCCTACAGTTTTACAATGTCACCGCATTAAAGACTATGTGTATATTAACCATATAATAGATATACATTTCTGTGGAACGAGTAGCCAGCCGATAACGGACCGGGATAATCCTCCAATAGGGTTCCATAATTTTTTATTGTTGGACAAAGTAAGGATAGTATATCTGTAGGGGCTGCGAATATATAAGTTACTGAGATCATAATACTTGACGTAAATACGAACTAATTTTATAGATTACGAACACAAAGAGGACCGTTATTTAGTTGTGGCATCGTATTAGCTTCTTGGATCTTGTTACAAATACCTGATAGTCTCGTTAACTATCAGGCAAAAGATATTGCTTGAGCAAAGTCTTCTTCTTTCTAAAGTTATCCCGGTCCAGTACCAGGATCCGCTTAAATTGCAGACGAAGTAGTTGTGGGGCGAGTTAAAGTAAACTCACAACTTTCTCAACTTAAACTATGATCAAACAGAAGAACTATTGAAAATTATACGTTAAATTTAAGTCATCATTTACACACGCAGGCACGCACGCGCGCACGCACACACACACACACGCACACACACACACACACATACACACGCACGCACACACACACACACACACACACACACACACACAAACAATGTGTATAAATTTTAAGAGCTTAGTAATACAAATATATATTGTAATTCTCATTGGTAGGTGGCCCTCAAGATACAGGGAATACTAGTTAGGGGGCCAATACTGTTTTGATTTATTGAGATGTTTGCTATATCACATAAACGTAATTTATTTATTATTAATACTTATATCAAATAAACGTTATTTATTTATTATTTGTTACGATGTCCTAAGTATATGTGAGATGATAGCCTGAAGAGGTTTCAGCCAAAACAAATTTCCGTATGTCCTTATGTGCTAGGCTATCAAACTTTAAATGTACATCTTACGCCTTGGCTGTAAAGGTCGTTAAGACGTTTGTGCAGCGCCAGATAAATGACGCCACTGCGAGTAGAATCAATCTTGGTTCGACGGTATCAAATGGTTGAGACGGGTTGGACAAGGAGACATTATTGTCCCATTACCAATTCACATAAACGTGTAATATTACCCAAAAAAAATTGTAATAAATCATTTATAAGATCAATATTAAATTAAAAAGATTAAATTATAGGCCTATGTTGTAATTTATCTATAATTATTGCCAATTGGAAGACAGCTAGAAGAAACAAAGACAAAGTCATAATTCTAAGAAGTATTGTTTGTTGACTGTCATCGTATTTTGATAACTAATCCAGAAATTGATGTCAACTGTGTAATGTGAAAATAAATTAAATATTTTTTGGAAATCTTTAATAAAACGTTTTCCGTTAAAGAAAAGGTACCATTTTAAAGAAACAGCCATTTTCAAGAAAGGTCACTATTTTACCACAGAGACACCAGGCGCCGTGCTGGTCTCCTCCCGTGCGTCGTTGACGTTACTGCATATCCGATGATGCGCTTCGCATCATCCGTTCTTATGCAAGCGGCTAAGGTGTGAACTTAATGCCATGATTTCCATGATTTCCCCGCCATGTAATGGATAGCGAAGAATTTATGTTCAGGATTTCCGACGTTACTGACTGCCAGAGAAACTATAAATTTTAAGCTTATACAAAAGGAAGGCGGTAAAATAAATGTATTGATACTGATAAAAAACTAATATTCTTGATTACGTGTCATAGGTAAAATAGGGGATGTGACGGAAAAATTTGGATATTTTTGTTAATTTTTTCTGGACGCCATAATTATTCCAACGAGTTATGGAATCGATTAAAAAATCCAAAGGTGGTTTTTGGTTTTTTTCCTTTATTCTCGTTTTTAGATTTAATACGCAATAGAACCCACCTGTTGACTGTTTGCACTGCCTTCCGTCTGGTCGAATGGGGGCAGCACTGAGCACAATCTTCTGCCCATCAGCGAGTAAGAAACAACCACGATACACCCTGAAAGATACGAATTACAATTTATTAACATACAAAACGATGGCTCCCAAGTAAATTGTCGTAACTCCAGCTTCCCAACTTCACAGCAGAGGGTTACAAACATGTAAATTTAATTAAAATCACTAATAATAAATATGTATTCAATATTGACGATTACATTATTGTGTGTACAAAAATGAATTAAGTAGTGACAATTATATTTGATAGTACAATTTAGTTATTTATAAAGCTGTGGAGCTGCAACTGTAAAGCTGGGAGTTTGAAGTTACGACAATGTACATGGGAGCATTGGAAACAACAAAACTCCCAAAAAATATGTGCCAACATTACATATTATCGTTTGTTTTGAAGATTTTTATAGATTCTTTAACTTGCTGTGAATATACCTATTTGAACTATTATATATGTGTAACCTCTTTTATTGTATAATCTTGAATATTGTTAACAAAAGTCTATTATAGACTACAGATAGCAGATTAATTATTGCAAAAAAACATATTAAAAGTTTAATTACATCTGTGTAAACATAAAAATATTAAAACCTTTTTGATTCTCCGAACGAGATTTAACATGTTTAATTTATAAGTACCGACACGGGTCAATGTGTGGAGCAATTTATTTCAAAGGAGTTTATGACCTACCACCTTTGTAGGCTGCGTAATTTTTGGATGTGGTATTGCTATTCAACGATATATTTATAAGAATCAAAATCAGTTTGAAATCAACTTATGTTCATATTCAAAGAAATATTAGGTTACACAGAAGATAATATACATGTTTTTTTTTTTAAAGAAATCGTGCCAAATTTTATTTGAATAAGTCTAAATTTATTATTTTTGTTTTTGTTTTCACTTTGCCTCTGTAATATTTTTTAGATTTGTTTTTAGTGGAAACTTTACTGTTACTGTATTACTGTTATACAGTGTTACTGTTACTGTTTCATCATTTTGTTATTTCGGCTGGCCCGTTGGCTCAGTGGGCAGTGACCCTGCCTTCTGCTCCGGGGGTCATGGGTTCGATTCCCACCTCGAGTCTGGGTGTATTATCCATTTTTTTTTAAAAATAAAGTGCCTGATAAAAAGGATTATTCTGATAGAATAAATTACCTTGTTAGCAATCGTAGTATCTAAGTTTACTAAAGAATAAAAAATAAAATTTCGAAATGGTCCTTCCATAGCCATCAAAATAACATTCACCATAAAATGATAAAAAAACTCACGTATAAAAAAATAGTCATTTTACAAAACTCCACATACTCGCACTGCCCTGCGACATATTCAATTGTTTACATATTCCCTAAACGTGTTATTGTGTTCGTTAATTGTTATGGAAATCACGCTCTGAAAAATTAATTAGGTTTAGTAAGTGATTTGTAAATATAGTGTTATTAAATTGTAGAATTTATTTGCTTCAACACCTAATGAACTGGCGATAGATATCGTCTTGGCTAAATCTACTGCTTCAACATTCTCTGAGTCTATCTCTTTTCAATAAATATTAAAAAGGGTCTATTATATAACGTTATTGTAAAAAAACTCAATCCAAAAAAGTAGTAAAGTACCATAGTCTTACACAAGAAGGGAAATGTTATAGTTTGCTAAGGCGAACTACTCTTCTATTTAAATTAAATCTTGATAAATAAAGGTTATCGTTCATTATAAATTCACCCCTATTGCACGGTACATGTTATCATGATAAACATGGTCTGCGGTAAAGAAAAACATTGCAATTTGCAACCTGCTATTTTCTGCGATGTAATATACTGAATAAATACTGAAATCTGTCTCTATTCAGAATTATCTAGCAAAGGTCCGTTAAAAGAATTGTGGAAATAGTAACTTTAGCGAAGTCGATATTCATGTATAACTTACATCATCAACGAAAGGTTTTAAGATCTCTTGATTCGAATATTTTATTATTACTCTTATAGTATTTTATTGAGGCTAAGAAATTATTGTGTATATTAATTGTTCGCAATGTTAAAAGTTTCATAGCAACAGTGTAAAGTTAAAAAAAAATATAAATATATTATACAACTTTGGGTCAATGCACATTAAAATGTGTCCATGCATCACAGACGCTGCTAGGTACACTAGCTCACTATTAAAGTAATAAAAAATCATGTTAATTATAAAAAATATTTCGTTTCTAAAATTTATTGTTTAGATTTTTAAAATAATTTATTTTATTGTACACAATAATACTTGATTGTAACGTTTAACCTAAAAACCTTATAGATGTTTACATCGCTTGTTGTGATTATTGGCATATTTATACATTTTCTTGCGAATGATATAGTAATACTGTTTCGTATACTTCCGATCATCAAGCTAGCTGGTGTATAAACTTTTATGTTTATCCTCAAAATAAACCCTTTTTTGAAATGATGTTTGACAAACGACGATATACGTACTTAAAATATTCAATTACTTTTTATATTTTAAAATTTCAATGTATTCGTCAAAATATAACTTTATCAAATTGTAAAGTTGTTCGTATAAAAATAATATTACTAACTTTGCCGATTTTCGGATTTAACATTTGATGTGCGATGACCTTAAGAAAAGTAATAATGCAAGACTCCTATATAAATGGGATTTTTACAATTGGCAATAAACTACAAAGTAACTTTGTAAAGATGTAATGCTAATTCGAAAC